>CM055101.1:40505960-40959426 GCA_029204225.1 Diphasiastrum complanatum | reverse complement strand
AAAAAAATTTGAAATTAGTTTTCCTTAAAACTAAAGGAATGCCCATTCATTTTTGAAGGGTGCCTCATTTAAATGTTCTTCATTTGAAGTGAAAAAGGCCTACAATGGGCATTTTGCCATTCAATTTGCAGCAGTGACTTAGGTGATCAATATGCATGAATGCATGGGGAGGAGGGCCGTGCATCCTCCTCCCCATACATGGCATCCTGTTTTTAAATTTAGTTCAAAAAAAGCTCATGCATGGGTGAGGGGAGGAGGATGCATGGGTGCACCCATACACATGCGCAAAATTGTACGTAAGTTTAAATATATATATAGATATATGTATATATATATATATATATATATATATATATATACACCATAGGTCCCGCGGATCCCGATACCTGCGGTACCAGTATGGTATCGTGGTACTGCAATACCAAAAAAAAAAAATTATGAAAATAACACGAAAAAAATTTTTAAATTTTTATTCTCGTGTCGCCCTGGTACCGCGGATATGAGGGCGGCATCATAATGGTGGTACCACCATTATGGTACTGGCGGTACCAGAGGGCCACTATGATATATACATATACATATATATCTATATATATATTTAACTTACATCCAGTTTTGCGCACGGGTGAGGACCCCATAAATCCTCCTCCCCTCACCCATGCATACACCCTTTTTTTAAAAAGATTAAAAAAAAGTGGATGCATGTATGTTGAGGAGTATGCATGGCCATGGCCCTCCTTCCCATGCTTGCTTATTCAAAAATTCATCTCCCTCCTCTAGACTCCATCGATCCAGCCCTCTCTCACAAAGCAGATCTTCGAATTTGAGTAGCTCCATAAAGTCTAAATGCTTATACATGAGGCCCTGCCTTGCTTGCAAGGAGGACTTAGCATTCATTTGCAACATTGACCTGCTTGTGTTTTGGTTTTAACTCAAATGACATATGTGAATGTGTTTTTTTTTTATTCCCTGGTTTTCGTGGTTATGACATCTGGCATTTAAAAATAAATTGAGTATTTTTCTAGGATTTTTGAGCTACCTATTGTTGTTTTTTTTTTATTCACTTTATATTATTACAATATTTTCCTTTTTGGATTTGGGAGTGCTTCGATATGAACAGATTGACACCTGGATTCGGATTTGTTTTCATTTTTATTCCGGATTTGCATATTCCCATTTTCACGTGACTTGCCATTTTCAAGGTGGCGATTGTCACTGCATGCAATGGTTTCTAGATTTTTTTTGGAAGGGCTTTTGTTTCTTGATCTTTTGACAATCGCTTGTTCCTTCTCTTGTTCTTCAAAAACAAACAAGATCAATCGCATGTTCCTTCTCTTCTTCTTCGAAATCAAAGAGGCTGTGGTGGTTCGTCGTTCTTTTCAAATCAGTGTGCGTGAGGCTTTCCTTCTCTTGTTCTTCAAAATCAAAGAGTGTGATGGTTCGTCGTTCTCTTCAAATCAGTGTGTGTGAGGCTTTGCCTGGTGGTGGAGACTGCGTGAACATCTAGCTATGGAAATGTATATACAGTACAAAATACATAATATGTTTGCATCTCCAGTTCGATTTCATATTTGCTTGCCTTTGTTTTAGGCTTTTTGTTCACACAAACATTTGGATAGTAAATTTAGAATCGGGTACCTGTTGGATTGGCTAGTAAGCGCTTTGCCCAAAAATATTAAAAAATGTGCTTTGTTTATAGTTGCGAGTCTCAGAGGCGCAACCATTGAGGCTTGAGCACTCAGGAATCAACAAAACCCAAGCCTTCAAACAAGAGGGAAACAGTAGCAAGTTAATCCACAGTACGTAAGCCAAACAGCTGCCAGCAACTCATCTCTTCATTTGCATCACTTGGACTCACCGCTCCATCAGTCGCACACAGAATTTAGATACTATTGTAAAGAACTAATTTCTGTTCTTCTACGAACACGGAAAGATTTTGGTAGTAATAAGGCATCATGGTAGCTGGGACAATAGCAAACTCTTGGTTACTTATTCTGCTATCAAACTTGGGACTCTGCACGGGATGATTGTGCCTTCACGAAACCTGGTTCCCTTCTTTAAACCTCTTCGATCAAGAGGGAAACAGTAGCAAGTTAATCCACAGTACGTAAAGCCAAACAGCTGCCAGCAACTCATCTCTTCATTTGTATCACTTGGACTCACCGCTCCATCAGTCGCACACAGAATTTAGATACTGCTCTAAAGAACTAATTTTTGTTCTTCTACGAACATGGAAAGATTCTGGTAGTAATAACGCATCATGGTAGCTGGGACAATAGCAAACTCTTGGTTATTTATTTTGCTATGAAACTTGGGACCCTGCATGGGATGATTGCGCCTTCACAAAGTACTACCATGCAATGTTGACGTTAGCTTTGGTTGACGATAATTAATAGCCAGAATTTTATTTCTATTCATCAAAGATAAACAAAATATACTTGTAAAACAAAATTTTATTTTGGTGGTTTGTGGTGTTCTAATGGACTCTCTCAAAAATTATTATGAAATTTTGGATAAAAATATGTAGACACAAAATCATGAGGCTATAGAATTCAAAGAGCTTGGAGATGAACATGTAAGTGTCACAATCTCCACAATCCATGCCAACATGGATAATAATTTAGCAGGTGACGCTAGCAACTTGGAGAACATGAATGTTCAACTTTTGAGATGTCCAATCAAACAAGTCACAATACTTATCACAACAATCTTTAGTAGCAACTTTTGAGATGAAGTTGCTACTAAAGATTGTTGTGATAAGTATTGTTGCCAACATGTCAAGAGAAAACAAATAAAGGAAGCTCGACGACAATATTGGGGTCAAAGATCATCAGATCGTATTACTTATGTCTATGACATGTTGCTTACTTCACAAAAAAAAGAAGGAAAAAAAAGAGCATCTCATATAACATTCATAATGCTTATACTAACATTGTGTTTTTTTTTTTTGCAGATTTTGTCGTGCAGGCTGTTGGAACGAGCAAGTATTTTTATTCGACTTGCTATTGAGTATGTTTTAGGTAAGCACATTAAGTAACGCATGTGTATGTTTTCGCATATGCTGAAGGTCATTGTCAATCGACGAATGGGACTTTATGGAGCATGAATACATCTGCACAATTTTCTGGGTTGTTGCAGCAATACAAGGAGTTTTTAAAGGAACAACAAGATGTCGGATATTTGATTTCACGACGACACCAATTGTTATTAGATGTGAATTTTGTTGGTACAAAATCTAACATAAATTTATAGAACAGTATTGGTTGTAGAAAATATTGATGCATCACAGACGATCCCAAGCCTTTGGATGTGATTCGTGGGAGGAATTTTTCGAGAAGTATTGATTTTTTAAATAGAAATATAATATACTCGTTTTTTAAATTTTATGTATGTGGAATGTTTTCCTTTCTTGATTAATATGCACAAAACTCAATGTTGTACAATACTAATGCATCTTCCACATGTTTTTCATAGTGGATATGTGGCTTTACATGTACCCTACATATAGAATGGCTTTACATGTTTGTATGCATAATTAGCTCAAAGTGGCTAATCTTTTGAAGTTTGCACTGCATGTGATTATAACCCACATATTAAAATTTTGAAATTGGGAGCATGGTCTTCTAAAATATACATACATTCTCACACATACACATACATTCACACATCCAATCAATTAAATACACTAGCACACATACATCGGCCACCCGTCAATGACCATCGGCCGCCATATAATCATCGGCCATCATCCACGACGAGCATATCCACTAGTAAGTATATGTATGTGTATGTGTATATGTATGTATGTGCATGTGTGTATGTATGTGCATGTGTAAGTGTATGTATGTGTATATGTATGGATGTGGATGTGGGTATGTATGTGTGTATCTGTGTATGTGTATATATCTATATTTGTGTATACGTGTATGTGTATGTTATGTATCTATATGTGTGTATATGTGTATGTGTATGTGTATGTGTGTGTATGTGTATGTATATGTATATGTGTGTATATGCATATGTGTATGTATCTATATGTGTGTATATGTGTACGTGTCTATGTTTGTGTGTGTGTGTGTGTGTACATATGTGTGTATGTGTGCATATGTGTATGTGTATGTGTACATGTATGTGTGTATGTGTATGTGTGTATATATATTGTTTATGTGTATGTGTATTTGTATATATGTGCATGTGTGTATGTGTGCTCTTGCATGTGTGTGTGTGTGTGTGTTAAAAAATAAGCTTGTATGTGTGTGCATATGTATTGTATGTATGAATAAGCAAAGAGTAGGGTCTAGGTGTGACATAGGGAGAGTAGACTGGGCAGCACCCTTACATTCTCTCTCTAGAATATCTTTATATATATACTAGTAACGTGTGCTACTTTCCTAGTAGTGTGTAGCTGCCTCTGGTGGTGATGTTTGTATATTTCTTTTCGAAGAGGGCCAACTGTTTTGAGTCAAGTACCATAAAAACTTTATTGTACCAGTGTTTGTGCACCGCCACAGGATCAGGGAAGTTATCCACTGGGTGAGAAGGAACTGTGGAAGTTGATGGAAGATCAGATTTGGGTGGAGAAGAGGAGGTGAGAGGAGGGGAAGAGGCACGAGGAGGAGAGCTGGCGTGAGGTGGTGAGATGGTGCGAGATGGTGAGAGGCCGCGAGGAGGAGATGCAATTTCGAGTTTGGGCATGTTAGCATAAATCTAAGAGGTTGTAGTGGCTTTTGTCTGAGAGTCATACCAAAGATCCTGGTCGAAGGTGCGATCTCCGCCAGTTTGAAGGTCGAAGTGAGGGAAGGTTAGCTGAAGTTGGTGGTAGTCGAATGTGGAGGCGGATTCGATGAATGAAAAGTTAGAAATCTGGCAGGGATGTCTGATGAATGGATCTTGGACAATGGCATTATAATGAGCCAAGGCCGCGTTATAGCATACAATGAGCGACACTGGAAAATACTGGTGACAATCGTAATACAGGGCTTTGAGCTCGTTATAAGCGAGACAGAGGGCATCAGGAAGTGCGGTGGTGGTAGTTTGGCAATGCTTAATATGCTTTTCTAGGGCATCAGAAGGCTTCCCTAATCATGTTGGCTGGTACTCTGGCGCGTATCGTACCTGCTGGTGTTGTGAAGATGAAGGGATAAACGAAGGTGGAACAAAGAGGGGGGGTTGATGCATATGATCTAGCTCCAATTGGAAGCGTCGATCGTGCGAAAAATTAATGATGGCACTAAGGCCGACTACAAAGCGGAGCGGAGGACTCCCGAAAATATTGCAAAATTAGCCGAAATCCTAAACCTGGATAAAGCCAGTAAGGACGACAAAAATAAAAATATTTTTATTGACCTTTGATGCAATCTGATAAATGTGAATGAGATCCGAATTAGAGAGGGGGGAAGCCGAAAAAGACAGAGAGAAATAATAAAAAGCTATTCTACTCAAATATTGAAAAATAAGAGGTGATTTATCATCTAAAGTAGTGAGAAACTCTAGAACGCAATTGAACTGCTTTTTGAGGGTTCTTAACTGGCCTTCTGCTACTTGGAGCGCTTGCTCATCTTCTTAGAATGTGGCATGTAGGGTTGTCAACTCGGTATCCTTGGTGCCGAAGCTTCCTCTGATCTTGGTAAGTTTGTAGCACGCGGCCAAAGTGGTCCTTATAATATTCGGCGCGCTTCCTTTGCAACTTTTGAGAGGCCGGTGATTCGTCTTCTGCCGCGGATACCATTTGATCTAGGGTAGCCTAGAAGGCCTGCACCTGCGAGTTTGCTTGTTGGACTTTTAATTTCAGGGCCGCCTATTGAGTCTGGAAGTTGGTTTGGGCCCTTTGATTCTCTGTTCGCTCCTTTGAGACATCACGTTCCAATTGGCAGACGTAATCCTTGAGCGATCTCTCTGAGCTTGGAGAGATTCACGTTCTTGTTCTAGCGCTGTTTGTTTTAGGACGAGGTGCTGGCGGTCGGATTGATAAGTTTGTCGGACGGTCTTCTCTTGGAGGATCTGGGACTTGAGGTTGTCCATATGTTGTTGCTGTTGTTGAGCTGCTTGCTCTGCTTTCTTGAGCTGCTCGGTCAATTGATGGACCAGCTCCTAACACTCTTTCTCTCTCTTTGTTCAGATGCTTGACCTAATCAGTCAAGGCCTACAACGTTTGTCCCGCCACTGATTGGCCATGGGATTGCTCAGTAGCTCTTATAGAGAGCATCTGGTAGAGTTGATTCTGAAGGCATGTTAAGGCGGTCTAGCAATCTAGTGCTTGAGTATCCCAGTTGGCGGATATTGGCAAGGTTATGACGGGTGGTAGAAGAGGCGCGGTGACAGAGATGGTGGTGATTGGTGGAACAATGGTGGTGGAAACAGTGGTAACAATGGGAGTGACTATGGAGGCGATTGGAGCAGTGATGATAGAGATGAGCGTGGGACGAACAAGAGAGGAAACAATTGGAATAGAGACAGAGAGGGAAGATGAGGTGGCGATGGTGGAAGCGACAGGACTCGTGACGACGATCGAGATAGTGAAAGTGATTATAGGGCGGATAGGGCTATGCACAGGAGAGACGATCTGAACTAAGGGGGAAGAGCGGTTGGGGCTATGCACAGGGTCACAATCTAGAGTTTGGGGCTATCATGCACCGGGCTAGTGCGTGTTTAAATAGATGGCATAGGAGAGGAGATGAAGGTAGGCGATTGGTCGACCAACAGTTGCGCGAGGGCATCCTACGGGGAGAGTTGGCAGATGGAGAGGATGGTAGGGGCGTTTTGACACCTAAATGCTCTAGATGCATATAGGCGATGACGGTGATGAGACCACCGCAAGTGATCCGCAAGGAGCGCTTCAAAGCAGCTTGTAACTGTTTCATAAGAAACGAGGCCCAATCATAGACTGTTTTTGGTCTTTCCATCATGGTCGCCATGGCGATGACCTACTTGGACACACGGAGGAGATGGTGGAAACTGAAAATCAATGATGGTGGCAGATAGAAAATCTATCGCGTCACAGAGATGAGGATTTCTAAGCCGTGAGATCATGTACCCATTGTTGGTTTTGGTCTTAATATTGTCCTGGTCTGGGTTGAGAAATGCAGATATGTCATATTTGGCGAGTATGTGGGTGGCTGGTAGATGAGCGGAGTGTGGAAGCGTGAGAGCAATGGAAATTAGTTGCGGGTCGAGGGGGATCACATGGCCTTGTCCCTTGTAGGTGACGGTAAAAGTGTCGGTGGCACCGGACTAGGGCAAGCTCCTGGAAAAGGGGCACTTGCATATTATGGAGGCCTGTGGCAGTCAAGACCGCGAGGCAGCCGTCGGTGCGAAGAGCAACAATCTCCTGCTCCATAAGGCAGAATGGTGTACTGTGATGGTGCGCATGCGACACGAGCAACAGGTTGGCGGGTAGATCGGGGAGATGTCTCTCCCTCCTCTCGGCTAGGGGATGTGGATGAGATTGGGGAGAATGAAGAGGCGGATCCGATCTGCTGGGATGTAGATGGTGAGGTTGAGTGTGTGTGGACATACACGAGCTGGAGGAATGGCTGGGTCCAGTAGGTGTGGCAGTGGTTCGAGTGGTTTGGACCCGTTGACCAGGTGGGACAGTAGCAAAAGATGACATTTCGATGCCATCGGTGAAAACTGGTACGGTGATGGATAGGGTCTGAGGGCGAGAAATGTATTGAGGGTGAGCTATGTACTATGGGCGAGTAATAAATAGGGTGCGAGTAAAAGTCAGTTGGCGAGTAATGTGGCGTCGACGAGTAATCAATGGGACGAGTAATCACAAAGGGGACGAGAAATGTACTGAGCGGGAGTAATGATTTTTGAAGGCAAGTAATGGTCTCTGAAGGCAAGTAAATAGCTGAGCGCGAGTAATGGGCACCGATGAGTAATAGCACGAGTAATGAGCATAGGCGAGTAATAGCGCAAGTAATCAAATCCCATGCTTGTGTCGCGGAAGCTTTTTCGTTTTGTGTTCGTCCTCTCTCTTTTGATTCGTGAACAATTTTCTATCTTTGAATTCTCTTTTCGTGCGAAAGCTCTTATGGAATCCCTGACACTCGACTACGCATCACATAACATATTTTATTCTAGTAATCAAGAGACACAGCACAAGGCCAAGAGATACACGAAATAGAGCGACTATATTGTCAGTTTGGTTTTAGAGCAAGATCGTCAATGTCTCGCTTGTTGGCGGATTGACTCTCTGCTCTTTCGCTGTGTTCTGCTCGTTGGCAGACTTTCATGCACAACTATGGTATTTTTGCTTTCTTACATCTCTCTCTGTTTCTTACAAATCTCTGTAAAATTCTCATCACTTTTTTTCTCTCTTTGGTTATGATCCAGGGAGGATCGTTTATACCTCTACTGTGTGGAGTTTACAAGATAGCTAAACGTAGAGTCACAAGACTAGTTAACGCTAGTCAACTAGCTAGTTAGTCTCCATCGTTGTTATTCATTTTAGATGGACATGAAGCCCGTTGAGCTACCAGCTGACAGCGCGAAAGATTTCTCTTCGTGTGTTTTCGTTCTTTTCGGTTCTTTTCGTAGTTTTCGTTTTGCGTCCATTTTGTGCTTTGCGGAACTGGAGGTGTGTTTACGATTCGCGATTGATTCACGAATCGTTCGTGCTTCGAGTCAAAGACACGTTGACTGTCACGAACTGTTCTCATTCGAGCAAGAGTTCACCATTTCTGACACTCCCTCTTGAACCTTGCAGCTTTGTTCGTTCAATCCAATTGCCTCTCTTTGCTTGGTAAAGAGTGGCTTGTCGAGCGGTTTCGTGGGGAGGTCTACAGTCATACTTTCTGATTTTATGAATTGGACCTAGAGCTCTCCTTTCGAGATCAAATCTCGAATGTAATGGTACTTCGAAGGAATGTGCTTCATCTTTGAATGGAAGACAGGATCCTGGGACAGATAGGTGGCACTCTAGGAGTCCATCATCATCGTGCTTGGCCACTCTTGTGGTATCCCGATTGCCTCCAACATCATCCGCAGCCACACTACCTCATTCGCCACTTTCGAGGCTGCGACATACTTAGCTTCGCAAGAGGATTGAGCTACCAAGGTTTGCTTTTTGCATATCCAGCTGATTGCAGTTTCGCACACTATTGTACATCCTCCAGTAATGGACTTATTGTCATCCTTGCAACTCGTCCAGCTCGCATCACTATAGTGACATAGCTCAAATTATTTCTCCTATTTTCTAGCTCTGTAGGTTAATCCAATATTCTGGGTACCCTTTAGATACTGTAGGATTCGTTTGGCCATTTGCCAATGTGCTAGCGCAAGATTGGAACAGAATTGGATCAATGCATAAACAAAAAAGACCAGATCCGGTCTGGTACAAATTGTCAAGTACATCAGACTCTCGATTAAGTTCTGATAGGATATACCTGCCATCTTCTGTTCTTCCTCTCCTGTTTTTGGGCAATCATGTTTCGTGAGCTTGGCTCCAGCTATCATTGGTGTGGCTTTCTCTTTGCAGTCTATCATGTGGTACTGCTTCAGCACTTTTTTGGTGTATTCTGGCTGACTCAAGTGCATTTCGCCATTCGATCGATCTCTTATGATCTCCAGCCCTAGGCATTTTGTTGCTTCTCCAATATATGTGATTTCGTAGCTTTCAGAAATCTGACTCTTCTTGTCTTTGATCAGCATCAAGGAATTTCCTATCATCAACGAATCATCCATGAAAATGGTCAGTATTACAAAAACCTTTCCTACTCTTTTGATGTAGACAGTAGGGTTGAAGTCTAGAGACTTCAAAAGACCATCAAGCTTTTTGTACCAGGCCCGTGATGCATGTTTTAGACCCTAGATGCATCTCTGTAATTGACAGACATATTGTTTGTTGTCGAGGTCTTCATAGCCTTCAAGTTGCTTCATGAAGATTTCCTCCTCTAGGTCTCCATGGAGAAAGGCTGCTTTCACGTCAATCTGGTGAACTTCCAGATTGTACTATGTGGCATATGCAAGGAGTAACCTTATGTTTGTCATCTTCACCATGGACAAATATGTGTCGAAATAGTCGACACCATATCTCTACGTGTAGCCCTTTGCGACAAGCCTTGCCTTGTAGCGGCCAATAGTGCCATTTGATTTTAGCTTTTTCTTGTACACCCACTTGCAGTCGACTATTTTTCTGTTTTCTGACAGTGGCTCTAATGTCCATGCCTCGTTTTGCCTCATCGACTCAATCTCCTCTGACATTGTCTGCTTCAAGAATTATCCCTCTAGACTCTAGATAGCTTCTTGGTATGTTGTTGGCTCTTCTGTGAAGCTTCTGTACTTGAACTACGTGTCTTCACTCCATTGAAGATTGTCAGAATAGCGGTCTGGAGCTCTTCTTTGTCTTGTTGACCTTCGAGGTTCGTTTTGTCACTGCTCAAACATTTCTTGTTTGTAAGGTCGATTCTCTGCTTCCTGCTGCTCTGGAATCTGGGGCTCTGCATTCTGATTTGATGTATGTCCTCGATATCTCTCTTGAATAGATAGCAGTGTGAAGATCTCATGGCTTTTTTTGTCTTTCAGTCCAGGGAATGTGTCGTACTTCACATCTCTACTCGAAACAACCTTCTTCGTGGTTGGATCGTAGAGTCTGTACACATGTGTTCCATTTGAGTAGCCGACCATGATTGTTTGTTCGGATTTGTTATCGAGCTTGCTTATCTTTTCCTTTGGAATGTGCTTGTATGCTGCACATCCAAACACTTGTACGTATGACAGATCAGGCTTTCTGCCTGTCCACATTTCGTATGGTGTTTTGTTCTCCAGCGCTGTCATTGTAGATCTGTTTTGTAGGTGTACAGCTGCAGCTATTGTCTCGGCCCAGAATTGACCTGGCAATTGAGCCTATGCCATCATGCATCTAGCTCCTTCGACTAGCATTCTGTTTTTTCTTTCTGCCACACCGTTGTATTCTGGTGTGTATGCAGGAGTGAACTGGTGTTCGATCCCCTATTCTTTGCAGAATCTTGAGAATTCTATGCTTTTGTAGTCACCTCCATTGTCAAATCTAAGGATCTGTATCTTTTTCGAGGTGTGTTGCTCTGCGAATGCCACAAACTTCTTAAAAGAATCAAATACTTCGGATTTCTTCTTCAAGTAGTAGATCGTGGTCATTCGGTTGTAATCATCTATGAACGTTAGAAAATATCTCGAACCAGAGTGAATATGTTTTCATCGGTCCACACACATCAGAGTGGACAAGCTCAAGAACTTCTTTGGCTCTTCTTCCCTCGTGTGTGAATGGATTCCGATGTTGCTTGCCTTTATGACAAGCTTCACAGAACTCAGCCTCTGGCCTTGAAATCTTGAGACCTGTGACAATGTCCTTTCTGCTCATGTCATACAGGCTCCGCATGTTCAGATGATACATTCTTCTATGCTAGAGCTGATCTTCGTTTTCTGAAGCATTTTATATGCTTTCAGAGTTGCTGATTATTTTGGCTTGGTAGAGATTTCCTTCTTTGCATCCGACCGTCAGCAACTTGTTTGTCGTCTTCTCGAGCATACGGCAAGTGTTGTCGTCGAACAAACCTCGAATGTCTAGATATGCCATCTTGGAGACAGATAGCAGATCCTTTCTGAGTGAAGGCACATAGAGTCTAGGATTAGAGATTTGACTTTCTTAAAGATAAAGCTTTTGTATGTCAATCCAAGTATGCTCTTTCAATGTTAAAGTGCTCATGGCAGCTCTTCTTGGCCTAATAGTGTCCGTAGCTATAGAGAGCCGATGTCTTTGACATCGTGTCTGCTTCCATCGCCTAGAATGACTGCTCTGTCATTTTCTTTTTCGCGAAAGTTTATCAAGATCTTCTTGTTGCAGGTTATGTGAGATGTTGCTCTTGAATCGATGACTACATCGTACTCATGTTCAGAGTAGCTTGTCGAAGCTTCGTCGAGTATCGTGAAAGCTTCGTCACCTCTTTCAGCATCCTTTGATGACTCTGCAATGTTTGCCTTTTCAGCTTTGTTTTTTCTTTTTGGGTTGAATCTGCAGTCGTATGCAGAATACCCTTTCTTTTTGCAGTGCATGCAAGGTATTGCTGGGTTGAACCAGTATTTGTTGGCCGTATGGCCTGGTTTGTGATAGTGATCGCAGGAAGAAGATTGTTGATTTGAGGACTTCATCTTCTCGAATCTTGGCTTGTTTTTGTTCTTCTTCTTTCCTTTCATGAAGAGAGCCTTCTCTTGATCACTACTTCTCTCTCCTTCGTCTCTCATTAGTTTCTCATCAGCGACAAGACTAACTGCTTTGTCGAATGTCATATCTGGTAGACTAAGTATGAGCATTCTCAGCGGTTGATAGGATGTCGGTAGAGATTTCATGAAGTACATCAGCTGCTTTGGTGCTGGGACCTGGTGCTCTTGTCCTGATGCATTGAGTTGAGCGAAGATCATTCTGATATTTTCAACGTGCTGATCTAATTGGTTCTCATCCCATCGTATGAATTGTAGCTGATTGTGAAGGTGCATGACTAAAGTTGCAGTCCTCGCTTCATACTTCTGCTTTAATCTTTCCCACGCTGCATGGCTGCTTTCTCAGTCTTCAATCTACATGAGTAGATCTTCATTTATGGACGAAACAATGATCGCCATAATGCGCTCATCTTTTTTTATCCATTCAGCTCTCCTCGGGTCTCCCTCTGGAGGCTGCACCTCTGAAAGTTCAGTCATTGACCAGATGCCTTCGCCCTTCAGAAGTGTTTTGATTTTGAATTTCCAGATCCTGTAATTTTTGCCATCAAGACTGATTGCTTCTCTTGTCTGGATTGTTGTAGCCATATTTTGTTGTTTGGAAGAATCACTGCTGGGATATCAATAGTGATAACTTGTAGGTTTTGATACTATGTCGCGGAAGTTTTTTTTGTTTCGTGTTCGTCCTCTCTCTTCTGATTCACGAACAATTTTCTGTCTTTGAATTTTCTTTTCATGCAGAAGCTCTTACGGGATCCCAAACACTCGACTACGCATCACAGAACATATTTTATTCTAGCAATCAAGAGACACAGCACAAGACCAAGAGATACATGAAATAGAGCGACTATATCGTCAGTTTGGTTTTAGAGCGATATCGTCAGTGTCTCGTTTGTTGGCGGATTGACTCTCTGCTCTTTTGTTATGTTATGCTCGTTGGCAGACTTTCATGCACAACTACGGTATTTTTGCTTTCTTACTCTATTCGTTACGTCTCTCTCTATTTCTTATAAATCTCTGTACAATTCTCATCACTTTTTCTCTCTCTTTGGTTATGATCTAGATAGGATTGTTTATACCTCTACTGTGTGGAGTTTACAAGATAGCTAAACGTAGAATCACAAGACTAGTTAATGCTAATCAACTAGTTAGTTAGTCTCTGTCGTTGCTATTCGTTTCAGCTGGGCATGAAGCTCGTTGAGCTGCCAGCTGGCAGCGCAAAAAATTTCTCTTCGCGTGTTTTCATTCTTTTCGTAGTTTTCGTTTTGCGTCCATTTTGTGCTTTGCGATCCTAGAGGTGTGTTTAGGATTCGCAATTGATTTGCAAATCGTTCGTGCTTCGAGTCAAAGACACATTGACTGTCGCGAATTGTTCTCATTCGACCTTCGTGTCTTGTTCGTGTTGCGACAAAGTTGCAGGAGTTCAACATTTCTGACAGCTTGTACATGCTGTGTAGGGTTTGCATGACAGTAGAAGTGTATATATAAAAAGCTTCAATCCAAATTGATTATTTTGGCTTGTTGTCCATCGTTGGACAGGGAGCCTGTGAATCATATAAAAGATCAAAGAAACAAAAGTAAATGCTCCTACCGTCTACGTTGGATAGTAAGAGGTGTGTTTGCCAAATTTACATACTGAAAAAGTTGATAGAACTTGTTGTCCATCGCTGGTGGAAAGAATGTCTATCAACCATTGTGAAACAATTTTCAGAAGTATAAGAGTCAACCATCTGTCCATCGCTGGTGGACAGAGGCAATTATTTATGTTTATTTGAAGCCACAAGATAGCTTATGATAGGGCCATCCCATCGCTGTCCATCAGACACATAAAACCAAACTCATAGTTGAAGAGGCAACTAGTGGTTCATCATGGCCACATGAGCTAAAAAACAATCTTGAAGAGATGTAAATAGATGTAGTATGTCCATCGCTGCCATTCAGGCAGGATGCACACATATCTATTTTTTTAAAAAAAATTGCTATGTCCATCGTTGCCATAAAAAAAACTGATGGACATATCAAAAAATTTGATATGTCCATCAGCCATCAAAAAACTTTCATACAAAGCTTTATGTAATGAGTAATTTGTAACCACATATGAGAGTCAGCATGGAAGTATCATACTGAATGTGACAAGCATGAAGAGAGAGTGTTGATATAGTAAAGTGTTGAATTGAAGGAGACAAATAATGAACTGGTAGGGCGCACTCGCCGTAGGTGAGAGACCTTAGAACTCTTCATGGTGTTGTGAGGAACAATCGTCGAAACTGCATGTTTATATAGTGTCATGCAGTGAGGTTTTCCAAAAGGTCATGTTCAGCTTAGTGAGGGTGGAAAAACTACTTTCGCTCCATTTAGGAATTAAATTTTAAAATTTTGTAGAGTCCTTTTAAAATTGGAAGTGGGAAAAAAACCCTTATTTTAGAAAAAACCTTTATGCAAGTATGGTATGTGAAAAAAGTGGATCTTGAACGGATCCAAACTCCCAAAATACTTGGCTAAGATCTTTGCATAACAAGCTACAAAAGCTAGAAATGGCAAAGCATTCTAACGCTACCTTTGATACACATGCACTTGACAAAGCATTCAAGAGACAAAAGAAACTAATAAAAGGTACTGATGGCAACCAAAAACAATAGCATACCAGCCCTACAATAGCAGCCTACCACTTTTGGAAGCCTCTTTAGATCATACACAAAAGCTTGAAGACAATACACAAAGCAATGCTCTTAATGGAGGAAGAAATTGTGACAATGATCTATTGATCTCTCTCAACAATACAATAAGCTGTTGTTACGGGTGCTACTACTGCTACTGCATGTATGTGTATGCGGGTTTGTCTCGACGTGCAGCACTGGATGGAACAGACGGCATACAAGACGGAGCCCGTTTCGACGATACTAGACCATGTCTCGAAAATGCCAAAAAGTAGTCCATTTATTGTGCTCTAGTGGCGTTCCTCCCGACACGACGGGTGTGTTCAAGCATACGACGTCAAAATTGAGCAACAATTGGTCCAGTGAGTTCGCGTTGAGCCCCACGAACCTCTGGACACCTACCGTCCAAGGTTTTGACTATTTTTTACTGAATCTGACCAATTCCTGGCTCGACGGGCCTAGAATCCCAGGGCTGCATTTAGGGTTTCTGGTTCAGATGCACGTTTTGCTGTGAATACTGAATCATTTGGAGCCCGATTTAGTTATGTGGATTCATCTCTATGGTAGCACAAGACAAAATAGAGGGTCTGAAAAACAGACTCCATTCGGCGACACTGGACCAATTCCCGAGAATATTGGAAAGTAGTCCATTTCGTGGCATTCCCTCCGGCAAAAAGGGCGTTTTTGGACAACCGATATCGGAATTGAGTTGCAAATGAACCTATGGGTTTGTGTTGAGCCCATGAACTTGTGGACACGTCCCGTCCGAAGTTTTGATCATTTTTTACTGAATCCGACCAATTTTTGGCTCGACGAGCCTAGAATCCCAGGACTGCGTTTAGGGTTTCTGGTTCGGACGCACGTTTTTCTGTGAGTACTAAACCGTTTGGAGCCTAGTTCAGTCGTGTAGGTTCGTCTCGACATGCAGCACAGGATGAAATAGAGGGTTTGAAAAACGGACTTCGTTCAACGACACTGGACCAGTTCTCAGGAATGTTAAAAAGTAGTCCATTTAGTGGCATTTCCCTCGGTAGAAAAGGCGTTTTCAGACAAACGGCGTTGAAATTGAGCTGCAAATAAACATGTGGGTTCGTGTGGAGCGCACAAACCTGTGGACACCTCCCGTTCGAAGTTTTGACCATTTTTTACTAAATTTAACCAATTTCTGGCTCGATGGGCTTGTGTAGCAGGTTATATAGGCATGTCATAGGTCTGATATCTACAAGCCTATCGCAGACTGCCACATGGCAAGCCATGTAGGCCTGCCCCATGGCAAGTCATGCAAGCTTGGGGTTTGCCACGTGGCAAACCACGTAGTTCTAACATAGGCTTGCATGGCAAGCCAACCAGGCTCTGCCACGTAGGTCTGAGTGGACGTAGAGAGAGAGAGAGAGAGAGAGAGAGAGAGAGAGAGAGAGAGAGAGAGAGAGAGAGAGAAATTGGGCCTCAAAAATTGCCACATGGCAAGCCACGTAGGCCTGCCATGTGGAAAACCACGTAGGCTTGGAACTGTCCATGTGGGAAGCCACGTAGGCCTACCATAGACTTGTGTGGCTTGCCACATGGCCTACCATAGGCTTATGTAGTAGGCCACATAGGCCTACTATCTAGCAAGCCTATCATAGGTTGCCACATGGCAAGCCATGTCGGCCTACCATAGGCTTGTGCGGCAAGCCAACAGAGCTCTACCATATAGGCCTGAGTGGACCTAGAGAGAGAGATCTAGAGAGGTGGGTTCAAAAGCTGACACATGGCAAGCCATGTAAGCCTACCATAGGCTTGCATGGCAGACCACATAGGCATGGCATAGGCCTCATGTCTACCATGCAAGCATATTGTAGGTTGCGACATAGGCTTGCCACAAGCTTGTGTGGCAAGCCAACCAGGCTCTGCCATGTAGGCTTGAGTGGACATAGAGAGAGAAAGAGGTGAGACTTGCAATCTACCACGTGCCAAGCCACGTAGGCCTGCCACGTGGAAAACCATGTAGGGTTGATACTTCCCATGTCGTAAGCCACGTAGGACTACTATAGGTTTGTGTAGCAAGCCACATAGGCATGTCATAGATCTACTATCTATCAATCTTGTCGTAGGCTGCCACGTGGAAAGCCACGTAGGTCTACCACGTGACAAGTCTTGCAAGCTTGGGGTTTGCCATATAGCAAACCACGTAGGTCCTAACATAGGCTTGTGTGGCAAGCCAACCAAGCTTTGCCACGTAGGCCTGAGTGGACCTAGAGAGAGAAAGAGGTGGGGCTCAAAAGCTACCATGTGGCAAGCCACATAGGCCTACCATAGGCTTGTGCGGCTTGCCACATGGCCTACCATAGGCATAGGCTTGTGTGGCAGGTCATATAGGCATGACATAGGCTTGATGTATGCCATGCAGGCATGTTGCGGTCTGCCACATAGGCTTGACAAGCCAACTAAGCTATGCACCACATAGGTCTGCCATGTAGGCTTGGGTGCAACAAGAGAGAGAGAGAGAGAGAGAGAGAGACTGTGTGTGTGTTTGTGAGAGGGGCCCCACCAGGCCTACATTTTGAAGCCTTCCCAGTCCTTCACAACTGATTTTTCTTTCATAGAAATGCATTTTTATTTCAACCTTTCCTGTGGAAAGTCTGATAATTTAAAAACTCCTTAGAGCACCCTTCAAATTCTTGATAACGAAAGTCCCATTCGTTTGACACCTTTCACCATGAAAGTATGTACATGCACTTCAAAATACTATGTGTGTTGGTAAAGGGTAATTTGAATTTGGAGTGGGCCCCTTAGATGCATGCTTGGGGAGGAGGGCCATGCATCATTTTTCCCATACATGCATTCTCCTCCCCAAGTTTTTTAGTTCAAAAAATGTGTATGCATGGGTGAGGGAAGGAGGATGCATGGTCCCCTCACCCATGCATACAAAAGTGGGGCCCCTCTCACAAACTCTCTCTCTCTCTCTCTCTCTCTCTCTCTCTCTCTCTCTCTCTCTCTCTCTCTCTCTCTCTCTCTCTCTCTCTCTCTCTCTCTCTCTCTCTCTATAGTTGCACCCAAGCCTGCATGACAGTCCTACGTGGTGCATAGCCTAGTTGGCTTCTCAAGCCTATGTGGCAGACCACAACATGCTTGCATGACAGACATCAAGTGTATGTCATGCCTATATGACCTACCACACAAGCCTATGATAGGCCTACATAACTTGCCACATGGCAAGTCCCAAGCCTACGTGGTTTGTCTCATAACATGCCTACTTGGCTTGCCACATTGCTGCGATAGAATGTCAGTGATGCGATAAGGGCCTTCACCAGTGAGCTTTAGCCTTTCTTTGATCGCGTTTGTCTTCTACATGAGGCCAATAGAATTGAGTCCCCATTTTTCAAATGGCGCTTGAGACAATACAGAACGTAACGGCTCATAGTTCGCCTTCGTTGGTCTACATGCCCTTTGACATGCATCACATTAGTTGATATACACTTTAGTATCCTTATGCATTGTTGGCCACCAGGATTGTAGAATATTATGTATTGTAACTTCTGATGCAAATTCTCCACCACCTCCCATTGGTTCATGCGAGAGGGACATGATCTGACTTGTATTATGAGGAAGACAAGATACATTGTCGAATGATATTATCCGCCCCTCTTTGATACAGTTGGCCTGCAATCAGCTGGTATGGTCAAGCTTTAAGTACAAGCTTCCAATACTGAACTCTAAATCCTAACTATATCCAAGAACCTCCTTCTACACACCCTTCTCCTTGTACAAAATTTGATAGTTTTTTTCTCCAAATCTAACCCTAACTTCCACCATAACTCTAACTCTAACTCTACCCTACATCCCAAATGCTAAGTCTAACCCTAACTCTAACTATAATTGTGCCTTGCATCCTGAAACCATAAACCATAAACATCACTTCAAACTTACCACTACAACACTCCTGAATACACCATGTTCTGAGTGTACCTCGTCAGTCCATCCACATCCGTAAATAGATTGTCCTTGTCAGTAATCAACACACGAAGACTTGTTGCATTTTGCACTCTCGATAGTGCAACATACAACTACCCATGGCTAAATACAGGCCGAGGCAAATACAATCCAATCATGTCCATAGTTTGCCCATGTACTTTGTTTATTGTCATGGCAAATGTTGCTCTGATAGGAAACTGGACACCTTTGCAATTCAAACAATATGTTCGAATCACTTGGCACTATAGGGATACATGAAATAAGGACTCTACTTCCTATATTCTTTCCGATCACTATCTCCGCCTCTATGACCAGTCTACCTAATCTAAGGATGATCAATCTTGTGCCATTGCACAATCCCTTGTGCGATGCTATCGATTGTAACAACATCACAATCATTCCAAACTTCAACACCAACTTATATGGAGGACATCCACTCGGTTGCAGGCTATTCAAATACTCTACAGGGTGCACATTAGAGCCCTCACACTCAACAACACTATCGACACTATAAAAAGTGCAAACGTCACAGAAGCTGCTCAACAACCCTCGCATGATCTCATAAAACGCCATGCAACATTGAAAAATGTGAATGAAATCAATTCGTCCACATCAGACGTCCTTAGGCACATGATCAGGTCCAAATCGCGATGCACGAATGTGGGCTCACGACCATCTCCCACACTCAACAAATAATCTACAAACCTCAACATCCTTATCGCCACCCTCCACACCCATGACGTGCATGTTCTTTGTTAGTTTGTGCACCTCCATGTTTTTTCACAAACGCAAACACTTCAGTGAAGCATTGACAATCTACGCACGACTAACACGTAGTACATTGGTAGAATCTATCGGAAATCACCCCCGAAAACAACTGGAACTCCTCCAAATGGAGCATCGATACTCAATATATCTCGCAGAGATCGGTCCACACACTCTATAGTATACTTAGGCGCCATGGGAGCCTCATCCCAAATGATGAGTCGACATGCCATCAAAAGCGTACCTAGCGCAAATTGCTTAGAGATGTTGCATGTCGAGCTCTCATTCGATTCCGTCAGAGGAATTTTAAACCAAGAATGTGCGGTCCTACCACCTTTCATCAATAGTGCAACAATCCCACGTGATGCAATTGCCAATGCTTTCTACCCTTGTGCATGCACGTATGACAACATGACACCATACAAGTGTGTCTTGCCTATACCACCCGGTCCATCTACCTCCACCCACTCTTCGAACAACATGCTCACGTACTACACGGTCGAAAATCTTTCGCTAATCCACGTTCAATCTCTCAATGTCAACTTCAACCTCTGAAGGGTTCTTGTCGACAAACATCTCCTCGCGAAACAATGGAGATGAATCAAAATCGACATCGAGGACCCTAAACCCAAAACTCACCAATGACTTTCTAGCTGTCTGCATGTCCGACTCCACGTCAAGAACATATTTGTCTACCAAAACCTGACTCATAGAAATGGTATCGCTGTTGTATCAATACTGCATCAGCAAGTCATGGTACAACAACTCTTGAGCCTTCGAATCACCACTTTTGTTTAGTTCAAAGAATGTTGTCGTTTCAACAACAATACCAATCTGATAAAAGAAGACAAGACAATGCTATCTTCTGAATTTGACATGACCGATCTAGGCGAAGCTCATTTCTGCCTTGGTATTCAAATCCACAGAGACAGAAATAGAAAGTTGATCTACATTACTCAATAGAGGTACATCTACAATATGTTAATCAGATATAATCCGATTAATTGCAAGTTAGCTCTCTCACAATGGAACCATGTCTCAAATTGTCAAAAGACAAGTGTCCTCAAACAATTCAAGAGAAGGAGCAGATGCGTGAGTATCCTTACCATTCTATTATAGGGTCTTCATTTATGCAGACAAACTGTTTACGGGCAATTGTCGCCGCTTATTAGCAAGCAACTTTTGAGAAGAACTAGATGAATGCCAGCGGACTCTAGCCAACTGGCAATCACATTTGATGACCTAATTACTTAGTACAAATCAGTTTTTCATACATCTCATTTTCAATAAGTCAATGATCAATCAACATTGTGAATTGTGAAGGAGTTGAGTGTTATTACACAACGCTTCCTACGCTCTCATCACGCAGATCGTTTACAATCAGAAAGTATTGTTGTTAACTCTCTATCAAGCTTTCAAGCTTGAACTCTCTTGAGCAATCTAGCTCAGTCTTTTAGATATTTATTTAGAGTTGCTATTGCGCTACTGCTATCAGTAGAGTTGCTTATTTCAGACTTATTCTCAGTTACTCAGAGATAGATTTAGAGTGCGTGGTTTCTATCTGCTATTGTCTTGCGCTCATTAGCATATGATCTTGTTTTTCTGAATCAATACTATTTTCTTATTGCATTCAGTTTGTGTCATAATGCATGCATCTCTATATTGCCTTTGTAACTGATAGAAATTGTCTGAGAATTCAATACTTTATGTTTGGCTACGTAATCACTTAGTATCTAGCGAGAGTTAGTTGCTAAAGATTGAACATGATTTCTATCACTACTGCTTTTGATAGGCGTAGTCATGCATTGGAAGTAGGAAGTTTTTGCATTCTATTACTCACCTATTTATGACAATTGATACTCTACACATGCACATATGGTCCCAACCCTTGTACTAACTCCATTTAGTGTGTTTTGGGCCTCACAAGGATATTAATTACTTTCGAGTCACGTCCAGTATGACGTGGCATAAATAATAAGCTTGTTTCATTAGAGTACCGTGTATCCAAGTCTAGGACTATACTAAATCCTATATACAGGACGTGGACATGACAACAAGAGTCTTGTTATTTGAAGAAAATGAACTCTTCCTTCTTATTTAGTCATGTAACAAACTTGTTGCCACCTTTTGGAGTGATAAGAGTATTGTCCAAAAATAGTATTGAATTTTCATAAGAAGTAAAAAGACTAGACAAAAGTGTCATAATGACATAATCATCTGATACTGGAACATCAATAGCCCCTAGTTGATTTAACAATTGTATAAAACTATTAAAGTGATCACCTACTGAAGTGCCTTTACTCATTTTCAAAGCTGGGAACTTCTTTCTAAAAAAGAGACAAGTAGTTAAATTTGTTCATACATGTCAATTAGTATAGCTTATTTTTAAAGTGGAACAAGTAACCATATGGGCTATTTGATAATCTTATTATATATTTTACCATCTTTTGCATTCCAATTGGTCAACAATTTTGAATTCTCTAGTTTGGCTGTGCCATTGGCATATTCCCACAAATATTTCTCAATCAAGATCATCCTCATCTTGAACTTCCACATGTGAAAGTCATCACCGTTGAATTTATTGATCAAACAAATCTCATACGATGAACCTTCAATGGATGATAGAATGATATAAAAGAATGTAAACAAACAAGAATCTCTAAGGATTGAATCTAAGAATGTATATTGAACAAATGAACTTGTGGCTTTGATGCTACTATTCAGGAGAGGAAGCCCGATTCTCAATAGAGATCTAGCTTTTTGACAAGCTTGAACCTGAAAATTGTTTGCCGCCCAAGAAGAAAGAATTGATATAATTATACCTAGGACTATTTTCACAATTCTAACAAACTTAATCTTGCTAATTTGTTGATATCATTCAATTTAATTTAGTTGAGTATTATTATAGGCGTCTATGACAATTGTGATGAATGTGAAATTTTAGGTGTCTATGATTGCCATACATTTATCGATTCGATATTCAACATAAATAAGTGAAAGATTGAAGAGAGAGAGAGAGAGAGAGAGAGAGAGAGAGAGAGAGAGAGAGAGAGAGAGAGAGAGAGAGAGAGAGAGAGAGAGAGAGAGAGAGAGAGAGAGAGAGAGAGAGAGAGAGAGAGAGAGAGAGAGAGAGAGAGAGAGAGAGAGAGAGAGAGAGAGAGAGATGAAATTAGAGAGTTTAATGCATAAGTTATTCTTCTAAACTATGTTACACTGAACTGGGTGTTTACAAGTTTAGGTTGATTTGAGAGTAGTTTTCTGCATTTTGTTTAGCTCTATAGAAATCTCGTTTATTTATGCGGTCGTTCACGCATAGGATCAAAATAGACACAAGTTTGAAATGGATTACGATTGTCTAGGTCGAAATATATTTCAACCCAAATCAAGTAAAAGCTTGAGTAATATTGCGGATTGTGTTGAATGCCTTACAATACTATAGATTGTTTAAGTAACTTGTGACGAATGATTATATATAGACGAACATAAATCCTCAAAAGATAAAATTCATGAGGAGGACGTAAGATTAACTCCATCATGGTGGTGGCTACTTGAGAGCATCTCTTAGCCCCCAACCAAAAGTTGGTGGTACTGTGGTAAATTCATGATTTATTCTTTTCCCTAATTTTGGAGGCAACCTTATTGCGCAACAAACTTGACATGAAGTTTAAAAGTCATTCATTTGGAGATAGCCATATCCAACCAAAAATTGTAACATTCGCAGTCATTATGACCATATCAAGTTGGGGCCATGTAACCCCATTAGGGAAAAATATGGGCTCAAAATGGGCTCTTTAGGAAATTTCACTTTAGAGAGAGGTTACGTAGAGAGAGAATGCAAACCGGTAACTTCTGGTCGCCGTTTTTCTTGTTTTCGACCTTGCCCGACGTTTAACTAGTATGGTTAACTTCAGACAATAGTTAGTTTAGCATGAGATGTAATAACTTCTCTTCATGCTCGTTCCAAAGTTCGGGACTAGAGCTTTAAGACTGAAAATCTTGGTGTGCTCAATGCAAAAACTGAAGCGGGAGAAGCAAAACTTTTGAAATCACTGTATGCTAAAAGTGAAATATGAGGCAGGACAATTTTTCAATGCGACATAAACATTACAAAAGTAAGGAATGCTAGATCTATTCATATTGATTTACTGTAGGTAGATTCATTTACATGATTGTAGCTTTAACAATGGCAATGTTCCATTTGCATGTTGAATGCACTCCAATTATTAAGAAAAATGCAAAAGTTTTAGAGAATGCTGCAGCAATAGTTAGAGAATTGAGAATGAATGATCATATGAATATAGATTTGTGGGTGGATGGATCAATTTATCCTAATGATCCAGCTACCAATTTGTGTCCAGATTTTAAGTCCGTAACTCATCTTCTCAGATATGTATGTGAAGGAAATAGCGGATTATTTGGATATTGTCAAAAGTTGCATGATATTGGAATGCATAGCATATATTGTCTGAATCAACAATTACAACGTGCAAATCAACAATTGCTTCATTATGTGCAACACACTAGTGCTGAAAACAATGCACTCAAGAATGCTATGTCAGAGTTGAATGCTACTATCACTACTCTTTGAGAATCAAACCAAGAAATATTAGAATCCATGGAAAAGTTGCGATCCGAGAGTTTAAAGTCTGATGTTGATCTAAAAGTTATCAATAACACAATGATGAAGAGGAAAAGAAAGAGAGTACTGATGAAGAATATTGATGACCTATCTACACACAGAAAAAAAGAATTCGAACATTCAAGTATGTTGTCATCTAGACTGTTTATTTGATTTGTATATGTCATTTAGGTTTGATTTGCACTGATAACATGGATTATTTATTTATTAAACATAATTTGAGTTTCATATGTTTGCTGCAGATCATGTTTGGTGGCAAAAAACTATTTAACAGATCGTTCATGCATTGGATCATCTTTAAGTCATGTTTTACCAAGAAAGTCAGCAAAGGAAATGATAAAAAATGCTCAGTTTGAAAAAATGAAAAATGAAATTGTAGAGACTGTTTTGATTAAGGTTCAATTATACTTGGATGCGAATGTGATACAAGGTGCATGTAATTATCTGGAATTAACAGAAATGCTTATTCTATTTTTTTAGAATAGTTAAAAAAGTTTTTTCCCAAGTGATGGTGAAGAAAATTAATCTTCCGCGTCCATATCGAGTAAGATTAGCTAGAATTTTTATAATGACGGAATGTTCAAAGTAGTTGGCCAACCACTTCATATAACTGAATTATATAAATCAGAATATTGTGAGCTCAATTACAACGATTGCAATAATATTTTCCTTGATATTGAAAATGTTCTAAAATACATTATTTGATTCTATAAACTAGACGAACATCAAGTAAATGGAAAGATCATTATTGTAATAAAATTGGATGAATCTGAAATCATCAAGGGTCAGAAGTTGGAACGTGTGAGTGTCACTTTGATGAACAAAATTTCAGATACAGATGATCGAACGTTTAGTGTTCAATCGAAAAATCACATATGGTGGTTGGTGGCATTCCAGATATACATTTCCATTTTCATTTAGAATATCTATATTAACAATTCATACCTTGCCAGTTTTTATTGACATGTTATGCATTACTTGTTTTTCTACAAGTCTTGAAAGAGGACCATAAAATACTATCATGGATATTTTCAAGGACAAATTATGGCGAGATTATAAAGAGACATTTGGAGGGTGAGAAATTTACAATCGAAAACCATGGAAGTTTTTAAGTTCAATGGCACCTTGTAGGGGATTTGAAAACATTAAAATGTATGTATAATGTCTCTCATGGGGCAACATCAAAGCATCCATGTCTTTATTGCATGAAGGATTGTTACAATATGAATTTGGGATGATCAACAAACACCGGCCCAACACGAGAAGCTAAAGATCCAAATATGAAAAGTGTTCTGCCAATTCCATTGAAATATGTTCACATATGCACATTGCATGCTGAGGTTCGTATTATTGTAAAACTAATTTACTTGCATATTCTACTAGCATGGAATCATAAATTAGAGTCAGTGGCTAAAGTAGCAATTAGGAGGTTGGATATAGTTCTGTCAAATGCAAGACTACATAAAGGGAATGTCACGATTGAAAAAAGTGACAGACTCTCCGGAAAAAAAGGAAACGTTCCTAATAAGCCATCAATTGGAGGTGCTAAAGCAAGAAGATTCTTATCCAATCACACATGCAAAGAATCAAGTGTCAGATATGAAATATGAAGAGAAATTGTTCAAGCCACACGAACACTGGAAGGAAGTAATCGCGTGGAAAAAGGACAAGTGTGGACCAATTTAGACAAACTCATAGGTGTTATCAGGAAAGAAAACCTATCATCAGAAGATATGAGGACTTTGCAAAATCATTGCACCACATTTGTAAAATTTGTACATGATTGTTGGGGAAAAAACAATGTTACTTATTACATGGTGCTAATCTATATCATTATCTGGTAATATTCTCATTCAAGCTTATATTTTTTTCTACTGATGTAACTAATCAAAACTATTGTTTGCAGCACATCCTTCTTCATCATACAACTTATTTTGCAAAGGAATATGAGAGCTTAAGTATCTGGTCATCACAAGACATGGAAAAATCTCATTGGCAAGCAAGGGGAGCATTTCATAGAGCAACAAATCATGGAGGACACAATTCAAGAAATAAATATTTAGTTCAACTTTTTCAGTGGTTTTACAGAAGAGCAAAATTTAGATATCAAGCTAAAAACTCGCCAAGTATTACGATATTTCAAAAGGCATTTAAATTCATTACAAAAGAGAGATCCTTGTAATATATCAAAAAATTATTACAGAAAATTATTTAATTATCATCATCATCCTCTTCAAGATTCAGACGGATGGTATTGTCATGAAGGAATAATCTCCTTTCATATGGATCTAAAAATTCTAAATTTTTCCTCTTGCTCATATCAATGTAACTCGAATAAAGGGCCATTGCAGATAATCTTTTCGTAGTCTCATTAAGAGTATAACCCAATATCTTAATAGCCAAATATCTCTTCACAAAAATTATTTAATATGTTCCTCTTGCGTACTTATGGCCTCCTAAACAAACTGATAATGATTTGATGGCCATAATGACAGTGGTTGCATATGGATTATAAGATGAATGATATATACAAATCTCATTATTTTGAAAGTTTTTCAAATAATGAGATAGAGAAACATCTTTTCTCCCGGCTGATACACCTCGGACGCCTCCATGTCTCATACCAAAGGCATCTATTTCAATAGCATCCTGTAAATGAGAAAAGAAAATAAATTACATAACACTGCAAACTCAATAAGAAAACTGAACAATATCAATACCAATATAATATCTACTTACCAGATCATAATCATCGTAATCAACGACGTTTGCTTTGTTGATGTCATGTCCTCCAATGGCCTCTACATTTCCGGAGGGGATATATCTAGTCCTAGGGAAATATTATTTTTGAAATTCCAAAAATTCTCCCTCTGTAGGCAAAGTTTCTTTATAGGCTTTAGATTTTTCAATCATGGCCTCCAAGGTCTCATTGCCAGATTTCCAATTGCCATCTTTATCATAATCTATCTCACTTTCAAGGTCATCATATGAGTAATCAACAATGTCAAAAAATTCTGATAAATTTTAAGCAAAAATTGAGAGGATTTCATCCTCTCTCAAATTCAATACATCTTCTATATCATTATATGAAATATAACATTCATTATTTATAAAATATAAAAGAACATCGAGTAGAGTTAATTAATTGACAGAGATGCAAATGGAAGAGAATCAGAGAGGATTATAGAACGAGGAAGAATTTTTTTATAATCTGAAGCCATAGTAGCTTCAGCTTCAACCCCTATATCAATATCTGCATCATTTACATCAACTGGAGCAGGTGCAGATGCTTCGATCAATGGAACAGTTGAAGATCCAACAGACTCATCATCTGAAATTTCAGTAGATATGTAGAAGACAAAAGCCATTCCTTTGATTAGAAGGCGACATATTCTTTTGTGGATATCATAGTATATATTGTGTTTATGCTTACAGGATGGTTGGGAATGTACAAGGTCCTGAAAATGAACGAAACAGAAATTATCTATATCCAAAACATGAGTACTAATAATCTGAAAAAAATTATCAAGATAAGAAATTAAATTATAACGATTATCATAAACTAGCTTATCGACATCGAAGGGTTAAAAAAAAAATACTAGCAAAATACTCTAATTTGTCAGATGGAATGTCACTGGCATTAAAAAAAATCCATAAGTTTGTCATCTGAGGCCATGGAAGAACTAGCCATATTGAATCCGATATCGGTTCAACGCGACAGATAAATATCGGTAGAGGAATAAAGTAAAGTACACGCGCTGAGATTGAGAATGAAATTTTCTGAAAAGTTGTTGTCGGAGATGGCTGATATCGATTCAGCGCGTCTGAATGAATACGAGCATGCACAACAAGGGATGGCGCGCGTCGATTCGATATCGCGAGAATGAAAAAAAAAAAAACAAGAAGGCTAGAGAGTTCAGAATAAAAGATCACGGAATCGAAATATAGAAAGTGGTGCACATATTTATAGCCAATTCCTGTTGATCACAACCATACATTTGTCAAATAATGAATTGAAATTTACAGCCTATATCTATCCACCAATCAGTGTGAGAAAAATTTGTACCTACGCCAGAATACATTAACTAGTCTATCACTAGATTCAATATATTTATCCACCAATCAGAGTGAGACAAATTTGTACCTACGCCGGAATACATTAACTAGTCTATCACTAGATTCAATGAATCCTCATTAGCCCTGACCCGAGAATATGTACCTACGTCGGAATACATTAAATAGACAATCACTAGCCTTCTAGAATAATCATTAAAAAAATTATAAACAAATGATTAATGGATATCATTGAAAAACATGTACGAGGAGAATTATTTCAATCTCTCATCCTATTTAAGCACCGTAAAGACAAATTTTTTTCTTTTGAGATAACGTTCATTCAGAACATTTTCATAAGTCTTTCATTATGTGTTCCAGTATGATTTTTTTGCATATGAGATATCGGATCAGCGCGCTTGGCAGATGATGTATTTACTGCATTTGGACTGCGCACGTCGAATCGCTATTCCAGGACCAAAATACTATTGAAAATTTTGAAACTATTGGACCCTATATGCATGATCAAAGCTTGATTCGGAAGACTCTTCATACTGGCCAAAGTTATGCAGAATCTATCAAATCAAGCTCTGATCATTCATATTCCGTCCAATATCGGATGAGCGCATGAGAATACATACTCTGGTTTTCAAATGCTTTATATGCGCGTTGATTAGCTATCAGGTGAAAATCTGGCCTTCGGAATTTTTCAAAATTATAATTATTGGATATAAAAAAAGGTCTGATATTTAAAGCTTAACATTGTCAATTTCAGCATTTAATGGTAGAAGTGTGATAGTATACTTTTGTAGCATTAATTGTAGATGTGACCATTCTTTATTTGAAATTATTTCTTGTATGGACTAATCATTTTAATGATTGATGGATATTTAGATTGATTTGATTGACAAGCCTATGGGTAATCATCATCGTAATCTGAACCTCGGATATCCAAATCACCACGTTTGCAATCATTTCTTATTTTTTCCATATATACTGATCGACGACGTTGAAATTTTTTTGCTTATAGTTATTTGCATCCATGCGATATCGATTCAGCGCGCTCAAAAACAACTTCCTTCAATCCGTTACTACTCGCTCGCGCCCATCTGCTACCAGCTAACGGATTTGTTGAGCTCAGGTATTGCTTCGACGCGGCCAACCTGAGGTCTGATCCTAAAATCAACATTATTGCGTGCTGATCCGCTACTTCACAGTAATGGCGCTGACCAAGCAGACAGCACGAGGGCATTCAGGTGGAATACCAATTTCAGGTGCGGGTCAGGAAAATCCACAACCACCACCTCATCCACCACCACTACCTCCTAGGCCAAGGGGCAAAAGAAGAGACCCACCCTGGCTCAAGGATATTTGGAAGCTTCAGAAGACAAATAATCTTAGCAGTCTATCTAGATGTGAGATGGACTGTAATGGCAATTGAGGCACTGTACACAACATATGAGGATTTTCAGGTGAATTTTTTTTCAGATATTGTTGTTGCAGCTATCCATGCCAAGAGGGTGACCATCATGCCCAAGGATTTCAACATTGTGTTCAGGCTTCAGGACACATATGACAAGTTTGCTGAACACTTTAGACCTGCTCCCTCCTCTCCTCCAAAAAAAGATTCAGAGAGAAAAAAATGAAAGCAATCTCATCCAACCCAGAGCGGGAGTGTTTCAAAGAAGAGGAGGTCTCTTGACCGTCTATTTAAAGCGAGGGAGTTTTCCAAGCCATCTCCTATGAATACTCTTCTTTCTTCTAGGCATTCTCCTCATAATTCTCCTCCTAAGTCTCCTTCTTCTCCTCTCACTCCATCTTTAACTTCTCCTGCTAAATCTTCCTCTCCTAATAATTCTCCACCTCCTAAATCTCCTCCTCTTCCTAAACCTATAGATATTAGTTCCTCTCCTCCTGTTCTTGGAAGCGATTTAGATGATTTTGTTAGTGTAAAGGTAGATTCAATTTTGAATGACAATTCTTTATGTGGTTTATCAGGTATTACTTCCGTCACCCCCTGCACTTGCCTTTGTAAATACTCCTCAATATGTACAATATGACCAATTGTTAAACACGTATCTTAAAGGTTTAGGTCCTCGATACAGTTTTAGGATGCCAAAGACCAATGCTGGTCTCCCCCTTTCTAGTTTAGATACTAGGTGAATTAGAAACTAGGGGACAATGTAGGAGGTGGGGCAATTCAGTACTGGATGGAGTTCTTCCAGACCCCATTGTTTATAGATGTTGCATTGTTTCCCCTTCAATTCATGGCTGCATTTGATTTTCCTGATTTTAAAAGTCTGCACAATGATATGTTCCAATACGTCAGACTGGATACTCCAATTCTTGTGCTGCCATACATAACAAAGTAAGTGTCTTTTTTTTTTCAGATTTTATTTTCTTGAATTTTTTGATTTTACATTGATTCTTCAGTAATCATTGGAGCTTATATGTGTTGTCCTTGTACGTCAATGATGAGGGTGTGTGTAATCCAGTTTGTTTAAAAATGAACTCTATTACACACACACACACACACACACAAAATTGCCAGGACCCATATACAGAAAATACTGGAACTCTTTCCAGTACCAAATGCAAAAGCATATTCGAAGCTGAAAATGGTTGATGCAGAGGTATAAATTTTTCAACATCGGTTCGACGCGCCCTTGTAGTTATTGATTGGATTATTATCATAACGTGCGCGCTGGTCCGATATTCAATCAATTTTTTTTATATCGGTTCGATACGCACTTGTTTCCGTTGTAGATTTTATTCTTACATCTTGCGCTTTGATCCGATATCTCATAATGTTAAAATTTGGATTTTTGCAATCCTCCCAGCAGGTTGATTCAATCAGCTGTCGTTGGTATACCGTATGCATTGCCAAACACTTCTTTAATTGGCTTGCATTACAAGATGGACTTCCAAATCTGGAAGAGGTAATCTTCAATTAATTACTTTTAATTGTGTTTTTGCTTTTTTTCATATTCAAATTCCTATTAACTGATCTTTGAATAATTACATTTAACTGTGTGTATGTTTTTTTTCAAATTTAAATGTCCGAAGGTCTCCCCAATGGAGATAATGCACTTCAGGCAAGAGACCATAAAGCTTGTGATTGAAAATTCACATCCAATTGCAGTGGCCGAGTGTTCTCCACCCAAGCTACTTCCAACTGGAGAAATGGATTTAGAGATCATAGATAGTTGATACTGATTAAATATTCGTCTCACTTGATGTGGATGAGACACATGTATAGAAATTTTTTATAGAAATATATTTACAGTTTTTCAATGGTTGTTCTTACTTTTTTTTTTTTTCCTGTTATTAATTCAGGTTATGATACATTCATCATCAACTTCTACGGTTTTTCGACATGTTTGTTTTTCATAGCCTTGGTTTGCCTTGCCTTTACCATGGTTTTTTTTTGGATAAGTTCAGAAAGATGATCTGATGGAACCTTTGCCACAACCAATCCAAACATGCGACAAACTTAGATTTGTTAGAACAAAGCTTTCATCAGTTCATCTTCTGAACATATCCAAATATGCCAAGACAAGGACAATACAGACCAAGACAATGAAGACCAAAAATACAACCAATATATATGAGACATCAACAAGGGCAAGCGTCGATTGTAGTGATCACTGGAGTTCAAGTGACTGAAGATCTCCCCAATGGAGATAGTGCATTTCCTGTAGGAGACAATGAATCTTGCTATCGAAAACTCATATTATCCAGTTACAATTACATTGTCTTTTGCACCATGGAAATGGAGATCATAGAAATGAAAGAGCCTCATAGAAAAAGTGGCTCATATATTTTCAAAAATGATGTATACAAAAAATTGTATTACATAATACAAAATTCCATAGTTCATAATCTATGGATTTTCAATTTCGATGGATGTTTTAATGTCTTTGCATTTATATGCTCTTCCTGCCTTACTCTTACCTGCACAAGAGAAATTGTTTTAGTTATATATTTTATGAAACCGATTCACTTAAAAATAGAAAAAAATGAATATTTTTATATGGCTAACGTACCTTTACACCATTGAAAAATTGATAGTACTGAGGTAGATCGAATTGCAACATGTCTAGTTCTGATCGAATGTGATTGAGACACCAATCTTCCTTGACATCAACCATTGCAAGAATGTTGTCATTTCTTTTCACTGTTATCTGAAGTTGCTCTTGAGGGTTTATACCAAAATCTTGATCAAGTGGCTTCCAAACATTTTTGCATTTAATCCATCTTCTATAATACAGCAGCAAAGTGAGCATTTGTTTTTTGATGTGATATTTAAATGTCATAATTGAGTAACATACTCTGCACTCAACTTGCTGATTTTGTTTTGTATCCCAACCATCATCCAACAACTCGGCGATTATATCAGCACTCAAGTCCTTATAAATAAACATTGTTTTCGTTTGCCAAACATTGCATTTGGAAAAGAAATCAACAAAAATAGTAAAAGGTAGATACCAACTTAATCTATTATTCTTTGATCCAGTGCTACATTTTAATATACTCTGAATATCAATATATAGCCTAGATCGAAAACTTTCTGAAATTGTTGCATCCTCGTTCAAAAAATCTGGTAGAGGATATGGCTCTAATCTACCAACTAAACCATTTTTATCAGGAAAATAGGTGTGATCATAAAAAAAAAACGCCTGACTCTAAAAGTGATTTTGGAGAACGACCTTTATATTGTAAAATACCGATATCCGAATGTATGACATCGATTATTCCTGCAATCGATTGAATTGATTGCCATTCAACGAAATTTGATGGATACAAATCTGCAAAACCAACAAAAACATCTCATGAAAAATATAATTTAAAGAAAATGCTAAATCTAAAGAAATTGAATCTGAAAACGTACAATTGCATTTCCTTCTATCATTTGGATTCAGATCATGAATGTTGAGCTCATTGTGAATATAAGCATGCTGAACTAAAACTTCCGTGATAGATTGACCGGCAGGTGATACTTTAAAATCCATTATCCTACCTTTCCAAGAGCTTCTATAGATGTTATCCAATCTTTTTCTTTTTCGGAATGAGCCTTTTGCAGAGGAATGCATCAAGATCCATTGGTATTTTCGATATCTTCTTGGTATCCATTGATCTTCTGCATTTTTTTCATTGCAAATATTGATTGCATCAATGGTTCCCTCTTGGTCTCCGATTATGTGTAGCCATTAGTCGAAAATACGAGTACGCAAGCTGAGATCGGAGAGAATGTAGTAATTGCGAGGTAAACCTAAGAATGACAAGAAAATGAGAGATAGAATGAAGAAAATGAGAGGTATGCCTATGAATGACAAGAAGTTCCTTAACTACAAGGATTAGTTAATTACAGTTTATGACTATTGATGTCAAATCAGCCTCGAGTGAACAATGACGGGCAACATAAGAGTATTCGGGTAGTAACTGTGGTCCAATCACAATTGTTTGTTCTGCCCCTCGGGATATTTGAAAATCACGAAAATTTGGCTGAGAAAGTTAAATACAATTCGTCAACCACTGTTATAGTTCGTCACAGATGGACACCATTCATTGGGACACATAAGCGTTGAAAGCGTGCGAAGTCAAAAACAACATCTTGACAAAGGGCCCATTTTGAGTTCTAATATCCCGTAATGACTTTGCACCACATTGTGTTGAAGATAACGGGTTCTATGTCCAACGTGTGTCATTAAGGACATATATGGAGGCTACAACTTGCTACCAACATTCGATCGAGCTACCTTTAGCATCCATCAACCTTCCTCTGGCTTCCTCGGTTTCTCATCCTTGGATGGTGGAGGGCCCTCACATCTTCTAGGCATGTAAAGGGAAACTGACATTTCCTTAAGTAGCACATCAATTTGGGATATTTGCGAGATATGGTGAAGCAATGGTTTTTAATCCCGTAAACCAGCACAAAGTTTTCATTAAAGTGGATATACATGTGCACACAACAGAAGCCAAATGCACAGAGGGGAGGGGCCTTTCCATCAGTTTACACGTGTGACGTAACTTGGCGGTCATACTTGCGCATATGTAGCAGAGTTCATGCTTTGGGAAGGTATGAGAGACACAACATGCACATCATTAATGAGAATTTGAACCATTGAAATTTGAAGATTCACCACATTACAAATATTCGTTGGGCCAAGCAAAAGTCTCTCACTCAAGAGAGTGGAGCATGTCTCTAAGCTCCATTGATGGCGAGAGTGATTCAAGAGAGCATAGCCTAGAGGCCCCTACATGCACATATACAAAGTGACCATTCTACTATAGAAAATTGCCATGTCTTGGCGAGCACGTGACCAGGCTTCTTCCCCCACACTCTTCTCTCTCTCTCTCTCTCTCTCTCTCTCTCTCTCTCTCTCCCCCCTTTCTTCTCTCTTTTCTCTTTGTATTCTGCTGCTGTTGGATCGATCGATAGTTTGATTTTGGATTCGTTTCCGATCAAGGACTACATTATTCTTGTTGCAGTCATGAGCAGCATCGGCACTGGGGTGAGCCTCGTTTTTCCGCTTTTAAAATAGAGCTACAATTTTTTGGTTGCTGTTCTTGTTAGGGTTGCCTGATTTTTGGTCATCGCAGTCTAAATTTTATCTGTCTGTCTATCTGCTGACTGGTGAGCATTTTATGCCGACTCCTTGCTGCTTTTTCATAATCAAATGTCGTGTCAGTTTTTTCAAATGTTATGTCAGATTTTTGTGTATTATCGGCGAAGCCTCTGTACGCTCCGGGCGCTTACCTTTCATCTAAGTGTTTTCCGTGTCTGCTAATGGTTTGGTTCCTGGATCAGTTATTTTCTTACTACAGGGGGGAAACATGCATAAGCACAAGTAGGTTTAGCTTCTCTGGGAAATGCTTGATTGTTTTTGGATCACGTAGCTGCAAATAGTGCCATGCTTTTAGTATGAATTACCAAAACCATAAGTTTCTTTCAAGGAGAACTGGTGTGACATAGTTGGCAAAATACGTGCACCGAAACAAATATTTATGCTGTCAAACACAAATCTGTGTTACAGAAGTCGTAGTATGCTTATCGTCTGATGCCAGGTCATTAATTATGAAATTTTTTTTTGCCTCCTAGCATTATACAAGACCCGACAAAACTAAAAAACGAATATACCAAACACTAAAACAACTCTGATAAGCTTAAAATTGGAATATAACAAGCTAGATTTCTTGATTGTAAATTCGTTAAAGATCATATGTATTTCTATCAAACTGCTACTCTGTGGCATACTGGTATGACAAACTTTGGCATACTTAGTTACTTGTACACACGTACTGGGCACAGTGGAAACACAATCTGAATGCATTACCACATGTAGGCGACCAAATGGACGTGTTGTTAAATATCTTTAAGACTTACCAATGATACCTAGAAAGAGGAAAGCAGATGTTGATTACTGAAATTCTGTCCTCCTCTGTGCATCAACTTGTCATGCGCTGGAAAGCACTGCGTCGTTTTCTTTGATTGTTTTCCCTTTGTTGGTTGAGATTGTAAGTGTTGGGTGGCTGGTGCACCACCCTTGACTTTTGGGCAGCCAAAGTTTTCCTTGGCTTCTAAAGCTGGTTGGAAATTCTAAAACTACTGTTAGCAGTAAAAGTGACTTCATGGGTGAAGTGGATGTTTCAAACGAGATGCACAAGATGGGTCCATCTTGTGCATTTCATAAGAAACATTTATTGTGGATTGAACCTAAGAGCCATCGTGTGCATTTCATTAGAAACGTCCATTGTGGATTGAACGTAATGTTAAGTTTGAGTTAGAAGTACAACAAACTATAATGAACCTATCCGAAATGACGACGCACCATAGCAACCATATTGAACCTTAATGAACTCTTCTGCCCCCCCCCCCCCCCCCCCCCCCCCTCTCTCTCTCTCTCTCTCTCTCTCTGTGTGTTTAATCCATCCGAAATCATAAAGAATCCTCGCAAATCATAGCAAACCACATTGAACCATAGCAAATTTCAAGGAACAACCTTGGCATCCCATTGAGACATAGTCTTTGTGTAGATAACACATGTGGTAAAATATGTATACATATAATCTTGGGCCACAAGGCACCAAAATGGTGCAGTACAATTTGTTGGATTATTATCCTCTCTCTCCCTAATCCTATAGCAAATCTAGATCCATTCATTTGTTGTATATAATTACTTGTACAGTCGCACAGTTTGTAGAAATACAAAGGTTATTTGACAGTCTGCTGAAATACATGGGATTGTCTAATAGTTTGTAGAAATACTCGAGAATCGCTAACATTCGTCTGCATGGTGAATTATTGAATCGAAGCCAACCATCGAAGGCAATTGCTGAAGGCAATTGTCGAATCTATTAACACGTTTGTAAGCATTTGGACATGTACATTCTTTCAAACTAATTGAATTCGTTTAAGTACATACTGTGCATTATCGTGTCGTGTCACTTGCATCATTCTCTGTTTCGTCTAAGTCGAGGTTTGCAGGTAAACAATTTGTAGATTGAATCGTTTTATGACTAATAGTGTATGTTGATTGTAATGCTCTTTATCTGATCCGTTTTACACGTTTCCGCTACTGAATGAATTTGTATGTGTCTACGGAAGCAATTGTTTCGATCCTCGCGACTTCGAAGCTTTGATCAAGTAGAGCTATCATCGAATTATCGAAGATAGCACGAATCTGATAGACGTAGTTCATGTATCAAGGACTTCATCATCCATTCGAATTCCCAACATGGTATCAAAGCATACAGTATCAGAACATTTCTTGTTCCGACAGAGTGAGCATTCACTAAACTATTTAGAAGTCATACAATCTACTATTTGCATATACCTGTCTCGAATTTCCTGATGGATTCTCAATCAAAGTCTGGTCTAATGGTAGACAAGCTCGATGGATCAAATTACCATCTATGAAAATTCAAGATGAAAGTCATGCTAATGGCCAAGGAGATAGTTGTAGGTGTCGAACTATTTCCTAGTGTCGATGTGCAAGCCATTTCTAAATGGAAGCTCAGGGATGGTAAGGCTTTCGCTTTAATCACCGTTAATATATCAGACGCAAATTAGCCACATCAGACGAGCCCAATCTTGTAAGGAAGCTTGGAACATTTTGAGCCCACTCTACGAAGTGAGGGACGTCAATTCGAAACTGCATCCGAGGAAGAAACTTTTCTCACTCAATGTTAGAAAGTGATTTTTTTCAGAATCACATCAATCAATTCAAGACTCTGTTTGATCAAATGGCAACAATAGTGTCAGTCATCGAAGATTCGGGTGTTGTCATGACCTTATTGTCTAGCCTGCCGTCCTCGACCCACTCAAAACTTTCTTTGTCTAGAGTCATAACTATGCTGCTGCGGGAGGAGAGTCGAAGGAAGGTGCATCCTCATCCTCCACATGGACAATCCAAACTCATTTCAAAAGTATTGTATGTTCCAAATATGGCAACCAATCTGCTATCTGTCAGTAGAATCACTTATTTAGGACATAAGGTAGATTCGGATCAAATTCTTGTAAAATTCTCGATAAAGAGAAGAGAGTCCTTGTACTTGGAAAAGGCAAGGATATCTGAATCGGCTTACACATTGCTATTATGTGACTGATCTCGCTTTAAGCAGCTCAGTTTTGATCAATAAAAAATTAATTTGGCATTATAGACTTGGGCACTTGAATCATGTATTTATTGCTAATATGTCTAAACACTCTTTAGTTCTTGATTTTGATTATTGAACTTTTGACTCTCTAGTCTGCTAGAGTTGTGTATCATAGGAAAGCAGACTAGAAGGCCTTTCAAGTTCAATCAAGGACGTGTATCTAGATATCTGTTAGACATAATTCATTCAGATATATGTGGCCCAATGCAAACACCATCTTTACTTGGTGCTAAATTCTTTATTACATTTATTGACGATTATTTGAGAAGAGCTGCTGTTTATTTTATGAAGCACAAAATTTATAAAGAGAATGTTGAGCTGCAGACAAGAAGAAAGATCAAAACTCTTAGAACCGACATGGTAGTGAATACATATTCAATGCATTCAAGGAGTATTGTTCGACAAATGGTATCGAACAACAATTAGCTGCTTCCTATTCTCCTCAGTCCAATGGACTTGCAAAGAGAAAGAACAAAACCTTAGTCGAATCAATGTATGATTACTCATGCATCATTGCATAAATCCTTTTGGCAACATGCTATTTGGACAACAGCTTATTTGCAGAATCGATATCCTTATGAAGTTTGGACTGGATCCAAACCTTCGTTAAAGCATTTTAAAGTTTTGCAATGCATTGCCTATGCTCATGTCCCTAAAGACACCAAAAAGAAACTGGATGAGCATTCTATCAAAACAAATTTTGTCGGTTATTCTTCTTCAAATGGCATGTATAGACTGTATAATCCTGTTATCTGTAAAGTTTTTACTAGTAGGGATGTTACATTTCTTGAAGATCAGTTTATCGACTTAAAGGGCAAGAACCAGATTCTACCTGTTGTTCCTGTCTCGAATACTAATGAATATCGTGCAATTTGGATTCCTTCAAGTAGCCAATTTACACAGATAGATTGCTGCAAGGTTACAAGCCGATTCGAATCGGGCCGATTCAAACTGGCCGGGCTAGTTCAAATCGAAAAACGGTTCAAACTGAAAAACGATTCGAACTGAATTTTTTTTTCCAATTTTTTTTTGGCTTTTTGGGGGTTTTTGTTTTCCCCCGGTTTGAACCGGCTCCGAGTGGTTCGAACCTTGGTTCGAGGTTCGAACCGCGATTCGTGCAACTATGGCTGCAACTCAGGAGCAGCCGACACAATATCGAATTTTGCAGCCAGAAGCACTTCCAGAAGATCTACCAGAATTCGAACTCAGCCTCAGGCTCACTGATGAATATGCTCACTATCTTTCACAGGAGCCAATCACAGTCGAAGAAGCACTCACACAGGCCCGATTCAGATTTTTGGAAGGAAACTATGGATAAAGAATACAACTCGTTGATCAAAAACAACACTTGGATTGTCACTGATGACAGATCTAGGATTAGCTCATTATTGTCTCGAGATCCAAATCCACAGAGACAAACAAGAAGCTCCTCTACATACTCACCTAAGGTATATCTTTAATATGCTTTATAAATTCGACTTCATGAATTGCAAGCTTGTACATTCTCCTATGGATCCAGGTCTTAAATTATCAAAAGAGCAATGCCCTCAAACCAAAGAAGAGAAGGACGAAATGAAGGGATATCCTCTTTGCGCTAATATATGGCTAGTCCTGGAATGATCCACTAGAAGGCTCTATTAAGAGTCGTAAGATATGTTCGAGCTACTATCAACCTCTGCATCTGCTATGAAGAGACTGATCCATCCGCATGGATATATAGATGCAAATTGGGCAGGTGATGTCGACACAAGAAAATCCATTTTGGATTTATCTTCCTACTCAACAATGGTTTGATAGTCTACAATTGAAAGGAAACCTCCATTGCAATGTCCTTGACTCCTCGACAAAATTTGAGTACATTGCAGCTTCACAAGATACCAAAGAGGCAGTCTAGTTGAGGAATATATTGTCTGACATTGGTCTCAGACAAAGTGCTCCAACAATTATTTAGCGTGATAATCAAAGTGCTATTGCACTGTCGATGAATCCTAGATCCATTCTAGAAGCAAACAAATTGAAATTAAGTATCACTACAAACATGCAGAATTCTCAACAAGAAGGTATGTCTGAAATTTTGCAGAACTCAGTATATGGTAGCTGATATATATACAAAGGGATTAAATGAGGAGGCACACAAGAATTTTTTTGCAATCTCAAATCTGACAATCAAGGCATTCAAGGATCTTCACGTCAAAAAATTGTCAATGTTGATGATGTGGCATATTCATCCATATGTGTAGTCAAAATTGCCATATACGGTCCCCTTCTTTGGGCTGTTGCTTAGAATACATTATCATATTCAGGTAACTATACCATGCAGTCTGTGGACCTAGTAGTCCATAACTTTGTGCGAAAATGTTTAGTGATTGGAAGAGGTGCAGCTCACCCAATTCTCTTATGTTACCGGTTACCTGATGTCTACTTAGAGCTATTGTGCTGAGCATATAATTAGAAGCAGGCATGCACCCTACAAATGATGTTAAAGCGCAAGGCCACTTATTCACTCTTTGTGATCAGTAGCTTATTCCGAGTTATCGATTTCGCCTCGAGATTTTTATTTTTGCCTCTACTACCTGCAACTTTCAGCTGAGCGCTCCCTCCTTAAGTCTTATAAGTTTATCTCAATCGTTTAGTAATTTGCAATTCACCATCAAAGTCTTTCTCAAGTGACCTGTAATCGGTTAAGACCTCTTGATATGTTGCTGATATCATGACCAATCATGTACATAAGATATAATTTATCCATAGATTTATTGATAATGACCAGAAATATAGAGTAGCACATAATCATCATAGTTTAATATCTATCAATTATTGATCTACTAGCCTGCTTATTGTTCATTTGCTCACAAATGAGTTTAGTTGTTATATTGCCAAATCATTGTATTTAAGCTTGTGCATACTTGATTATAATTGTCTCTAAAATGGAGGAGTCGTGATTCCTTTTTGCTATTCTATCAATCAAATTTTTTTCATGCCTTCATTGTAATAGTATTTTTCTTGTTATGTGGAAAGCTGAAGTTGTAGATGAGCTGTTGAAGGACAGCGTTTGAAATACATTTCTGGCGGCTTGCTACTTGTTGCTGTATATATCATTCTGGGATGTTCATTTTCTTATAACAGCGGCTGATTTGTATTTTCTACAGATCAAGAAATTTATGTTTGTGTAGGCAGCACATGATAAAAAGTTATGTCCTCATTCTCATGGATCAGGAAGATACACCTATTTGATTTCTTTTTAGCCATGCCGTGTCTATGCTAGCTTTGGTTTTTCACTGGTGCTAGTAGGATATATTTGTGGCCTTCACTTGTTTCCATTTGTGATTGCTAGACACAAATTGGAAGCTCTTATGATGTGTATTTGTATTCACCCACTTGATTTGGTTTGTGACAGTATGATTTATCAGTAACAACCTTTTCTCCAGATGGGCGTGTGTTCCAAGTTGAATATGCAGCAAAAGCTGTTGACAATAGCGGGTAAGCATTCCAAATCTTGCTCTCAAAGAATTTCATTTATTTGAATTGACTGCTTCTAATAATATGGCTGTCTCGCAATGAGGACATTTACCATAGTTGAAGCTCTAAGGTTTTAAGGTTTATGAAACTTTTAAAGAGTCAGCCAAAAGTGTTTCTTGTTGATGTTTTGGGAACTGATGCAGTCCATCTGTGCTGCAGAACGGTGGTGGGAATCAAGTGCAAGGATGGAGTTGTTTTTGTAATCACCCTTAAACTTATTTTAGTGTCCAGTTTTCAGTTAAATTGTAGAAACCTGACGTAAGGAGCGACCTCGTATGAGTAGTTGTACGGAACGTGCGACCATGCAGTAATTTTTACGTAAAAGATTTGAATTTGAAAAAAAAATTTGTTTTGTAAGTACAGAAAGAAATGCACCTGAAAACCCAGAACGTGAATCTATGATTTTAATATTACTTAATAATGAAGATTCTTGGTCTTTGGGACATGTCGTATGAGCTCACCTCCTGAATAAACCAATGCTGGAGTTTGCCCGCTATTCTGATTTTTAGTCGTCCATTTGAATCCTCTTTGTAGCATGCTTTGCATAGGAATCTTGTTCATTATAGATGTCTACATGTTTTGGTGGAAAGGCTAGTAATAAGAGGTATATTTACCAATAACTGCTGCTTCCACATCACAAGTTGCTTGCTGTAGTTTACCTGTTTGCCGAATGTTTTTCTGTTTTCACGGTCTGTGATATTCCCATAGTTGCTATTCTAACAGAATCACATGAGTGGCCACATGATAGACCACTATTATTCTCCTACATGTCTTTCTTACATGGCCTCTGCAGTGCATAAATTTGTTTATATTTGATAAGTCAGTGGTGTATTTTAACTGACTCAATTTCTATATTGCTAATGGGCACAGGGAGTGGAAAAGCTTATTGTTTCAAAAATGCTTTTAGAAGGATCAAATCGGAGAATACATGCTGTCCAACGCCATGCAGCCATGGTGCACTATGTGCCATATTTGCATTTCTATTTGTACTTGTCTTGTATAATTGAGTACTGTGACACAGAATAAACAGATCAAAGATGAAGTTGGATCCTGAAACTAATTTTTTCTTCCCATGCTTTTATTTCCACTTTGCAAGTTATAGGCTATAGAAGGAGATGCCAGTGGCGAGTGATTGATTACTTTTCCACTTTCAGTGGGAAAGTAGGCAAAATTTCCCACTTTCAGTTTTGTAAACTTAATACTTTTGTTATTCTGTCTTTTAGGCCATGGCAGGAGTTGCTGCTGATGGAAGACAAATAGTTTCTCGTGCCAGAGCAGAGGCAAATAACTATGAAAAGTAAGTTGTTTCTGCTTACTTCTCTGAGCATGTATGTGTCATCAACAGGCAAATTATTTTGGTTATCTATGTTGTGAACTTCAACATAAAACATGAAGTGTATCTGAAAGTTCCATTGTTGCCCGTTCTGGAAGTTGGCCAGAAATTTTTTTTACAAAAAATCGTATTTGTTTAACGCAGAAAAAATTCATATTCATGCAAATGTTTTTTTTGGGGATGAAAAAAAAAACGTTCCGACCAAAAAGGCTTGGAATGGGTTTCTAAGATCTCAACCAAGAGATTTAATTTGGTGTTTCTGCTTCGCTGTCGGCTAAGAAAATATGGAAGAAGTCATAGCTCATCATATTGATGAATTTGAGTTGGAGCTGCAAACAATCTATTATGATCGTTGTTCAATGGACCTCGTTCCCTTTGGAGTTTGGAATGCGGGAAAAACCCATGTTCCATATGAAACCCATGTTCTTTAGTAAAAATTCAATATTAATAATCTGTATGTGTGGAACACATTTGTTTCCATATGTATGGAACGGAGCGTACCAAAGAAAGCATAGAAGGGTTTACCATGATTCTAATTAATGACATTCTTCTTTCAGTTTTTATGGCGACGAAATCCCTATCAAGGAACTCTGCGACCGTGTTGCCAGCTATGTTCACCTTTCAACTCTCTACTGGTGGCTCAGGTGCATTTTTGGGGTTATGCAATATTTAGCTTGTGTTTTAGTGCTTTTCGAGGCTTCACATTCAACCTTAAAAAGAGAGCTTCTTTTTCTATGCAGACCTTTTGGATCAGCAGCAATTTTAGGAGGCTATGATCGAGATGGGCCTCAGTTATACATGATTGAGCCCTCAGGTGTTGCTTATGTAAGGCACCAAACGTCCTTTTTCAAGTTTTTTATGAAAATAAAGTGACAAATTAAACCATCTTCAATACACTTTTTGCAATGTTTTGTGATTAGTAGGCAGTTTCCAGTCACTCAAGGGCAGTTCACCAAGGCAAGGATTTTTGTTATTGCGATAGAAACTAGGAATTACTCACTAAGAGAAAGCTGAATAGAGCACCAGCTTGTGCGATTGAACTGCAATCTACATGGCTATTCCTGACATGAATAGGAAGCATGGCATATGTTTCCACCTTGCATGCACAAAAAGGTCATGGAGCCCATGTTGGCTGAGCTGAAACTAGAAATGCATATGCATTGTAGTTTCATGACGTCCCGTATGTCACTACACAGAATGCTGCGTATACAATGTTAGCCCCTTTTAGAATGATTCTTTTACATCCATTCAAAAGAAGCTGGGGCGCTCCAAGCATTTGGCATGTCCTTTTACTGTGGCTTTCCAAATGTTCTTCATTCTGAATGTCTTCCATCATGCTTCAGATATGCATGAAAGCACAAAATGTATCGATTATAATGGTATTCATGAAGCTCCGATTCATTTGTTTCCCTGTCTCAAAAGCCTTGGAAATTGCTGTAAAATGTTTCTGAATGAACTTTGGTTGTTTTAAGAACTTTGATACTTATATCTGATGTATGATTGTAAGGGCTCTTGTCAACCTGGATTTGTAGCTCATGCTGCGAGCTCAAATTTTGTTCGGTTCTGCTTCTCGGCTATGCCATTCTGCTGGGTAGTGTGTGGAGCAGTAAATTGCCTTTTAGTACCATATTTGCATTGCAAAGTTCAACAAATTTACCAGCAATGTATTCACCACTACCGTCAGGCCTGAGCTCATTATCCCCTCTTTGTTGGATTCTCCACCAAAGCTTGAACAGCTTAAAGTACTTGACAACTTAAGATTTTTGCCTCAAAAAATATACTCAAACCCCATCTACAAAGGTCAAAAAGTAATATGCTCCCCCGGTAGATCTAGTTTGGGTTGGCCCCCACAAATCTGAATGGGTCAACTCAAGTATTTCCTTTGCCTTGGTAGTGCTTCGCTTCGTAAATTTTTGCCGCTGCTGCTTTCCCACAGTGAAAGCCTCACAAATTGATGAGCTTGATCGATGGAAGTCCTAGTACCCATTGTGCTTGTTTAGCACATGCATACTTTTGTAACTTAGATGGCCATACCTCTCATGCCACAACCTATCGACATCACCGTCTTCAACATGCTGATTTGGGATCGTTGTGCATAGTTTATAGAGGTCATTTTCTTGCAGCCCCTGGACTATAACCTTCATACTATCTATCATCCTTGACAAGGACAAGCTTAATCGTCAAATTTAACTTTCATATCTTGCTTGAGAAAGGTATAGTTGTAAATGCCATTTTTGGCATTCACAACCACAGTTTGGCATTAGGAAAGTTATTGAACTTGTAATTGAACAGAAAGAAGATATTTTGCAGGCCCTGGGACATAAAGGACATTCATGATGACCTTTACCTCTCCTGATGGAGCTTGACTGGAATTGTGCCCTTGCCCTTGACATTGTGCATAGAATTTTCACCCAAGCACACCTCATGTCCATCACTTACCTCTTCAATGGAACTAATTCTCAGGTAATTCAAATAAAGGAGAACAGAATCAATCAAAATTTCTGTTAAAGATTAAAGTCAAGCTCCTTTGAGACAGTTTGAAATAAACCCTAATGGATTCTCAAAATTTGAGAAAAGAGGAGAAGTTTTTCAAATGCACAATAGAGAATCAATTTGGATAGATTAAAAGCCAAAGAATCGACCTTCGCTAGCAAAAACCAGCAAACTTCCTAATGTTCTCTGAAAATGTTACATTTAGTTTGCTTGCTTACGAGTATGTGTTGTTCTCGAACGTTGCCAATCAACCATTATAGCCTGCAGAATGTGTTTTTTTTCACCTTTGGGCCCCTTTATAATCAATCCCTCATCTGATTGCAAGAGAAAGTGCTACTCATTATCATGATATTTAGAAGCTATCCATAATGGTTAACATTTTTACCGGTTCGTTATTTCCAGCGATATTTTGGAGCAGCAGTCGGGAAGGGTCGGCAAGCTGCAAAAACGTGAGTTTCGTTTTAAATCTGGTCATTTCCTCTTGTTGTTCACTTACCAAATTTTTTGCTGTGCATCAGATTGCCTAGAGTGGCCTTTGATTGTGTATCCTCCCCAGTGATTATAATCCTGCTCTATGTCTGCAACAGGGAGATTGAGAAGTTGAAGCTGTCTGAATTAACTTGCAGAGAAGGTGTTAAAGAAGTAGCTAAGATGTAAGCTACTAATTCTTTTAGCTCATCAGCATTGTTGTATTGCTTCCGCTTAGAAGCTCAAGAGGTATTTATCCTTTCTGTAAATTTCAATGGAAGATTGAACTTAATTTTCCTAGTTGTGTTCCCAGTTATATTACTTCCAATACACAGATTTTGCTTCTGTATAACCAAGTACAAGCTTCCCTGTGCCAGGGATTCCTTGATTGTTACTGTTGCTGTGAATCAGATATCTTTTGTCAAGTGTTTGCAGGAACATGCTATAAGAATATGAAAAACATAAAAGTGGTCTAGCTTTTTTCTCCGATCCTGCACAATTACTCCTGCAAGGCTCTCTGTACATGTTATGGAATACTTTCTTGCATGTTAGTCCATGCAACTAGAGTTATGAGCAAGCAACACAACAATGCGAGATAATACTGAAAACATATCACTAATAGATATCTCTACTAAATGACGACACATCAAATGAAGGGCCGAAGTGCCCAAAGCATGTACACAATGTCAGATACTGACGCGGGGTGAAGGCCCAAGGAAGTGCCTATAACTACTCGGATGCAAGTGAACTACTTATCGTTAATTGCTTTGATGCCAAATCAGCCAAGTAGCACACGTATGATGGGACCATCATGTTGGTGATACATTGAGATCTGAAGATTGATCATGCTTTTGGATCTATAGAGTTATTCTAGCCTAAGAATAAATCTTATCAGCTTGTGTAGAAGGGAAAGAGTGATATTGCAGGTGTATACTTGATCAGGACTTACATCCTATACATTCTATTTGTCGAACATTAACATCTGGTCTTTCTAAATTGTACTTCTGATTGAGAGTTACTAGCTCCTCAAGTAATAAATATTGGGCAAAGCTAATGTGTTGCAAGATTAATGCAATTCTTGGTGTTATTTTGACATATTCAGTATTTACGGCATACATGATGAAGCAAAAGACAAAGCTTTTGAACTGGAAATGAGCTGGATTTGCGACGAAACAAATAAAGTGCATCAACGGGTAACATCTTTTAATCACCCAATCGCCCTTTGCTCCTCTAGCTCTATCATGAGAGGCTAGCATGCTCTACTCTAATTCATGATAGATTTATCATATAAACGGTATTTTTCTCTCGTCTGCTTTTAGGCATGGGATGTTTGAGTTTGGTCTCATGATAGGCCTTTGAATCTTTCTTTCATTTGTAGCTACACAAGCATTGGAATACAACTTGAAAGACATTCTATACAGGGTTTTAGGGTTTAGGCTTGAGTTTGGATGCTGAATCCAAAAACCCAAACCACAGAACCCTACCCTAGACCCAAAACCTTTGAACAGGGTTTAAGGTTTCGGGTTTAGACTTAAATGGAAAGTCAAATGTTTTTTTCTAACATTCACCATAGAAATAGCTATATAAGCACTTGAAATTGTAGCTTTGCATTTGGTTTTTTCAACGTAGTTTTGCGTCAACCATTGACAGGTTCCAGCGGACCTTCTAGAAGAAGCAAAGGCAGCTGCCAAGGCTGCATTAGAAGAAGATATGGATGCAGATTAGTTATCAGAAGTGCGCGTTGAAACATTTATTATTTTGGCTTACAAATTTTGATTCTTTTCCCCTTCAGCTGCATGCTGAAATTATGTTTGGGTGGGCATAGGACACAGCTTTGACTAAAGGGCAAAATAGTTCAAGGCCTTTCACCATTATAGATTAAACCACTGGTTAAAAGCAAGCTCCACTAGTCACCAGGCCACCAAAACTAGCAATTAATCTGATCTTAGCATTTTGGACTAGGTTTTTATAATAGTTAATGAGGTTTTCATTTCAATATGCCTACCTTGAACATTGGTTTACTGTGCATCAATTATTGTGGATGAAACTGTATGTAAGAAGAGTTGTTATGTTGGCTTATCCTAGACAGTATATATATATATATATATATATATATATATATATATATACAAGGAAGCAGATGCTGCGTTTGAATGCACGTCCGGACGCGCGTCCGCGTCCGCGTCCGGACGTGGACGCACCAGGGGTGCGTCCGGGGGTCCGGACGTGTCCGTTTCTTTTTCTTTTTTTCTTTTTTTAATTTAAATTTTTTATGGTTTTATAGCCTTTAACAACTAAAAAAAATTTAAAAAAATTGGACGCGTCCAAGCTCGCGTCCAGGGGTCGGACGCGTCCGGGTCTGGACATCGGACGCGGACGCGAACGGCCCATGTCCGGCCCAGACGCACATGTTTGATATATATATATATATATATATATATATATATATATATATATATAAGGATGCGGATGGCGGACGCGGACGCGTCAAGGGTACGTCCGCGTCCGGACGCGTCCGGTTTTTTTTTTTTTTTTTTTTTTTTTTCAAAAAATTTAAAAAGAAAAATGGCGTCCAGACCCGGACCCGGACCCCAGACGCATCTGTGTTTGTTTTTTTTTTTAATTTATAAAATAAAATAAAATTGGACGCATCCGACCCCGCGTCCGGGGTTCGAACGCGTCCAGGTCCGGACGCCGGACGCGGACGTAGGCAATCCGGGCCGGACCCTCATCCCTTTATTATATATATATATATATATCAACCCTATCTCTAAAACCCTTAAAATCTTGCAGAGATATGAAAGACATTTTAAATTAACAAACTATCCAAGTAAAGTTTCAGGTTTTTGTTGCTTTTGTTAGAGGTTCTGTTTTTCTCCTTATTTTGACAACTGATCAGTATTCAATATGTTAGAACAAGGTTGCCTTTTGGATTAAAAAATAGGTATCTGAAGTATTACTATAATTTCTTCGTCTTGATATTGATGTGACTTTCATCTATCATGAAATATCTTTTTCATCTCAATTTTTTTGCGTTAAATCCTTGACATCAAAAAATAGTGGTCTAAAATGGAAAGTCCCAAGTTACAAGAATAAGGCCATGAGAATGGTATTGCACTTGATTGGCATGTTGTTGAGCATGAAGAAGAGGTCAACAACATGGATGGCAAGCACTTGCATTGATGATAAAAGTTGAGGCGATGTTCTTCAATTTACACCTAGGAACGAAGTTTTTAGGAAACTTGTGTTAATGATGTCTTAAGTAATGCTCCTGCATGGATTGCAAAAATTGTCAAGGTGGACAACATTGAGGGTTGATGTGTTCACAATATCGTCAATTGAACCTAAATGGGAAGGTCAGTTGGGAAGATTTTTACCACAACGGGGTATCATTACTTATTTCATAAGTGGATAACAAAAAATGACTAGCCGTGAACTTTTCATGTTGATATTGTCATATATGCATGGACATAAAACCTAAATGGGAAGGTTATATGGGGAGATCAATACCACAATGGGGTATCATCATGAAGTTACATATTTCACGAGTGGATAATAGAAATTGACGAGGCTTGAACTATTCATGCCAAAATTGTCATATATGCATGAAAGTCAAATGCAAAATTTGCTAGCCCTTTTTTAAAAAAAACATTAAAAGGTGCTTCTTATGAAAGTAGAACATACAATGCCTATCGTGATGACATGTCATGGTAGCGAGGAAGAGAATAAGTATAGCTTTCTATGATTGTATAATCATATTTTGAAAGGTGGAGTATTGATGTTGAATATTGAAGATGTCTATCACAGTGTGGGTAGTGACTTCTGAGGTTAGCTTCATAAATGGCTTGGGCTTGGCCAAGTTGTATATAACAACCACTAGTTGATTAATAATGAATGCAAAAAATCAAATGTTGAGGACCATCAATGTGCAATTATTATGCAATTTTTATTGTTATATCATTACATCATGATGTCACTATTAAATAAGCATTGCATGAGTTCTCAAAACATGCAATATATATCTTTACTCACCACATTACATCAATCATCCATGCAAATTATCGAAGTGTTAAGATGGAATCTTCCCCTTGTATTTTTCCCTTTCCAAATTATTCTTGTGTTACGCATGTGTCCACCAACAAAAGTTGGTCACATAGTCAATTCTTCTCAAGGAAATAATCTTTTAAATTTGATCTCTTGTTTTTGTTTTTCATAAATAGTAAACTCTCTTTCGAAATTGCTACAAAATCATGATCAAACTATTTCAATAGTTTCTTTCAACATGCAATTTCCAACTTGAATTTTTGAGGCGAGGGGAATGAAAGTAAAGTATGAAGGGTTGAAAGAGAGGAATTAGGTTTTGATAGAAGAGAAAAAGTTGGTGAGAAGAAGTCACTAGAGAGGATTGTGAGTGAAGTGAGGGAGATGGTTAGGTAAGACAAAGAGTTAAACAAGAAAATGTGGGAGTGGCTTGAGAAGAGACAAAAATTATGTAGGAGAGGGCAACTAGAGAGGGAAAAGACAAAGAGTGAGAATGCACATGATATGGGAAGCATAGGATATAAAAAGAGCAAAAAAAATTAGAAGTAGCACTTCCCTTGCCAAGGTCAACTCCTAAAGCATGTATGCTCACAGTTTAATGTTCTTGGAAGCTCTCCAAATCTTAAACCATTTCTTAAACTTGCCACCACCTAGAATGAATAGTCGGGGGGCATTACCTATATATACTTGATGAAGAAGGAATTGGTCGTATACATGCCAAAACGAGTGGACGTACTTGAGTGGAAGTTTCTAAATTCAAGTTGGTATGTGTCATATATGGAAAAGGGATATTTTTAAAGTCTCAAAAGCTATTTTTGGCATGCAAAGAGGCCTCCACTAATCATCGTTCAAACGCTCGTTTCTTGAATACTTAATGGTCTTGGTCAAATAGGAAATCCATGAGTGTACTTCCCGAGTCATGAAATAGCATATCTCTCCAAAAATTGCAACATAGTAACTACAATGAGCTCAAAAACTGATTCATATCAATGTTTTTGTGGTTCCTTAAGAATCGAATCCATGGTTTCAAATCAATTCTTACTATTTTTCAAGAATCAATTTTTTGTGATGATCCTTAGAATACTTGCACACTACAACAATGTGCTTAATCCTTCCATAAAATTGGATCATAAACAATAGTCCTTGTTGGCATGGATCTTTGGTACCACTCTAAAGAGTACATGCACACATCAACCTTTTAGTCGCATATGAAATCATCAACATTTTATAATCATCATCAAGTGGATCATGAGGAGTCATAAAGTCAAATCTTGATTGTGAGAAGGCCTTTTTTCCTTCAAATGAAGGACATTTAAATCATGCACCCTTCAAATATGAAAGAAAATAAATGGGCATTCCTTCAGTTTTAAGGAAAACCTATTTTCTTGAAAGGTAGTGTTGCTCTTCAATCTGCAGTGCAACATTGACCCTAAGCCTTTATTGGCCACCTTTTCATTAATAACTAACAGGCCAATTCAAGTATGCTAATGAACATCTCTCTCTCTCTCTCTCTCTCTCTCTCTCTCTCTCTCTCTCTCTCTCTCTCTCTCTCTCTCTCTCTCTCTCTCTCTCTCTCTCTCTCTCTCTCGCTCTCTCTCTCTCTCTCTCTCTCTCTCTCTCTCTCTCTCTCGACCTTCGCAGCCAATGCCATAGTGATAGGTACGTTGAATCCATCTACAAGCCTTACATGATAAACATCACTTCCACCATCTCCATTCAGTGTGATCTGTATAAGTGTGCTAGGAGCTCGTCCTTCTGCCCCGTCGCACATAAGCTTATCGTTGCAATCTCCTGTGGTACAGGATCCAATTCCTGCGTAATGAAAGTTGCATCCGGTTCTTGCCCAGAATAAGCTAGACCAGCCATAAGGAGCTACCGAGGATGATGATTGCTCCAGTGTGAGTGCCAATCCTCCCTTTGCACGAATAGGATATCCAGAATTTGGTTGGATGTCTGGCCAAACCAATAGTGGTGGTACGCGGTTACACCACATCAATGTGTGATACATCGTGTTCAGAAGACTCGGAGACTGTGATTACTCGCTGGGTTGCATCGGTGGACGCTATCCAGGTGGGCTACCAACCTTGGAGAATTGTGGATGCAGCTTCTCTCAAGAAAGTTCTCTACACAGCTCGTTCCTCTCTCTCTTTGAATCACCAGCAAGGGGTGTGGATGGAGACTGTGGCAGCTTTTTTGTTGAGCGTAGGCAGACGACTCTCTTACATCTCTCTCTCTCTCTCTCTCTCTCTCTCTCTCTCTCTCTCTCTCTCTCTCTCTCACACACACACACACACACACACACACACACACACACACACACACACACACACACACACACACACGCGCACACGCACACGACGAACAACTCTGGAGGAAGAAGGACGTTGTCAATGGCAAACATTGACACAGGAGGTTGATCATAAAGAGTGTTCGTGATCTGTGCTTTGCTTACACCCGTGTCAACGATAACAAGTCCTTTGACGGAAGAAATGTTCTGTGTATATTTTTTCTCATTGCTTTCGGATGCTTCAGTTGGAAGAGTGGGATTTGAGATGATCTGTAGAGATCCCAGAGTAGCTTGATAGAACGTGGAACTTCAGCATTGTTACATGCCTATGTAACTAGCAGTACTTCAATGACCTCTATATGTCCATTCAGTGTTGGAGGCTAAATGGCAAGTTACCCTTGAATAAGGGGTACCCTTAGGATTAAGGGTAGGTGCCTTTGGATAAGGACATGCAAGTGACTATACCTTAGTCGGAGGTATGGAATCAAGTTACCCTTAGATAAGGGGTACCTTAGGATTAAGGGTATGTGTCTTTAGATTAAAGTACTGGTGTCCTTGGATAAAGGCAGGTAGGTGTCTATGCCTTGGTCGGAGGTATGGAACCTAGTGAGGTGTTAGAAAGTCATTACCATGGGTGTTTGGCTATTTTTCTAAATCCTGGGCCTCAACCTTGAACCATATCACTTTATTGGTCTAGGACCAAAGTATACTAGCACAACTTGGGCAATGGGACCTAGGGTAGGAGGGTGCCCTTCCAAAGGGTCCATTGAATTCCTAACTCCCACAAGAAAAGCATTCAAAGAGTCATAGGTTATGGAAGAAGTCTCTTGACCTTCCATAAGCCTATAAAGGTTCTTTAACTCCCCTAGGCTTCTCTCTTTCTCATTGGTTGTGAATGGAACTCCATAGTGTATTGGAGGGTGCCAATTGCCATCTATATGAGGGGAGTAGGGCACCCATTGGGAGGGGGAGAGATCTTTTTTGTTCGCTATGCTTATGCTCTAGTGTGGCTACTAGTGTATAGAGTATTTTCTTGTGTGTAGTATGTTTAGGATTTGGATCTTGCTTATGGTATGGGACATAAGTAGAGTTTGGATCTTGAGTATGCTATAGTGTGTGGTGGTATGCTTGTGGTTAGTTATTGGTTAGCAAGATTAGCCTAGATGCAGGATTGCATGTGCTAGCTAGCTATAATTGGGTGGTGAATACTTGAGGCCACTTGTTATCTACCTTTTTTATTAAGATTAGGGACACAGGTGGAGGAGAAATCCATGGAGACATGAAGATCCTTACTTGCAGGTGAGGCATCCTGGCTTGGAATTGGGAAGCATCTTGGAGCTTGCAGGTTACTTGGAAGACCTTTGGAGGCACTACCTTTGGATTAGGAGGACTTCTTGACTTCATTTGTGATAGTGGTATCAGAGCTAGACAAATGATGATAATCTTTCTAACCTTCTTCAAGTTCTATTATGATCACAAACTAAATTTTTTGGGGGAAGATTATTGGCTTTTCTACTAGTAGGAAGCTTGTAGTTGAGGTACCCAATTAATCTAGTTCTCTTGTTAAAGAGTAGTGACGCTTATAGAATTGTTTAGGGGCTGATTTTTTATTATGATAGAGAAGTTTGAATGTGGGCTTTTGGTTTAGAATCTTTTTGAAAAAAGATTTGTGAAATGGTTAGAGGAGGTCTTCCTCTACATCCACAAATTTTTTTTTGGAAAAAGATTGATTCTAGCTTATGTTTTTGATCAAAACATTTTTTTTATTTTTTTGCATAAATGAAGCGTTAAAACTTTTGATTTTTATTTTGAAGTTCTATTTTTCAGACCTGTAAATCTGAAAATTAGATCTAAAAAGTAAAGTTTTCATATGGACTTCATTAGTTATACCTTTCTACCTACTAGTTTAATGTTATGGGCAATGTAGGAAGGAAAAGGTAGTGTAACTTTATGCATAAAAAAGGTTTTGAAGTTCTGTTTTTTTGTCATTTTGAAGTTTTGATTTTCAGACCTGTAAATTTGAAAAACAGATATGAAAAGTGAAGTTTTCATAGACTTCATTGGTTTTCCATTTCTAGTCACTAGTTTCATGGATTTGAAGAACTAGAAAAGTGAGAAATGTGAAAATTTGTGTTGAATTTGAAATGACAAATGGAAATGGAATTGGAATGAGAACTTTATGTAAAGATTAGCTTGAAGTAGTTAATTGAAGTTTACATAAAGACTTGTTTTGATTTTTGCTTTGGATTGAGGCGAAAGTAGGAAATTGCTTGATGTAGTTTTCTCTTAAGCTTGGATTGAGCTTGCAAAAAGTAGGCTTGGATTGAGCTTACAAACAATAAGTATTGAATGAGTAGAAGTAAATGTTTTTATTTTCATTGGATTATGTAAGAATTGAAGCATTTTTTTAATTCTAATTGGAATTACTTGTTGTTGTATTTGCATAATACAAAAACACACAAGCAACCCCAATGGATCAAACCAATGAAAACCCATCATTTGATCTATCAAACCCATCCAATGTGGCACAAGCTCTTGAACTTTTATACCAACAAATGCAAGCCACTAATAAACAACTTCTTCAAACTAATCAAAAGAACCAAGACTTAGAGTCTAGGTTAGCCAACCAGAAGAAGCATGTAGTTCCACCTCCCGTAAAATTGTTTAAGGGAGAGAAGAAAGATAGGAACTTGCAAGTAGTAAGTTCATGGCTTAATGTATGGAACAAATACTTTGGCATGAACCAATCCCTGAATGTGAAAAGTTGTTCACTGTAACTATGTTCCTTGAAGAAAGAGCCTTAGTATGGTGGGATGACCTAGTTGCAAAAGGCAATCAACCTAGTACATGGGATGATTTTTGCATAGTTTTTTAGGGAATACTTCATACCACTATTAGATGACTATGAACACTTTCAAAAGTTGAGTCATTTAACAATGAATAAAGGTTTGAAACAATTTATTCAAGATTTTCATGAATACCTGAATCCACTTTGTAGTGACATTCCACCAAAGGTACAAATGTCAATGTTTATCGATGGGTTACCGAAAGATTACCAAGTGGATGTTTGTAAGAACCATTCAAAAACCCTAGAGGATGCTTTAAGCACTGCAAAGTATTTTGATGACACACCTAAGCCATCTAGGGATCACCAGCCTAATGAGCCAAAAAAAAAATTTCAATTCAAGATGATTGATAGGGAAGCTGTTAATGAAACACATCCCAAATCCAACAATTCTTAAAAAAAAATCAAGAAAACTTTAAAAACCATCAAGGTGGCAAAAATATTGTAATATTTAGTTTTACACTATATAGTTTTGCTCAACATATTGGTAGCCCTTGCATTGGATGAAGGGTGTAGTGATCTTGAAGTTTGTTGTCAAAAGTTGGCAAGTTGACTTTGATTCAAGATCAAGATTTTTAAGATGGTTGTTGTTGAAGGCACAATGAAGAAATCTTGACTCAAGATTAAGATTTGAATAAAATAGCTGCCATAAAGACAATTCAAGGTCATGACCAAAAGATTGAATGCTCTCTTTGCATTAGCTCCCACGTTGGAAAAAGGAAAGAAGGTCGACACAAACAAAAACTGCATTCGATAGATGCAAATGTCGGGCTCTGAGGAATGATGATCCTCCTTCAATGCATGACATACTATTACGACAAGAGTCACGTCATGTCATCAGATTAGATATCTGTACTTCTCGGTACTTGCATGATCTTTGCTGGTACTCTTTGGAGCGTGAGGGCAAAAAGTCTTTCGCGACGTTTTTTGTGTCGTGTCGTTGGTTTCGTTTCCATCGTCTGACTTTCTCGTGCTCGACCGCAAAAGATTCTCGTTCGCGAATCTTTCGTGTTTGTGTCTTTTCGTCAAGTGTTCACAAAACTTTTGTGCTTCATGTCTCTTGACTTTCGTGTTCGCGAACATCTTCGTCAGGCAGAGGGCTGAAAGCTAGCAAAGCTTTGTAATTAGAAACATTTTGTTTTTTCAGCTCCCTCTTAAAGCATGATAGCTTTACGATCCCGAGACTACACCTCTGTCTCTCAAAGAGTCCTTTGTCCAGGGCTTTGGTGAAGATATCAACAACCATGTCCTTCGTTCCGATGAAGGTGGTTTGCAGCATCTTCTTTTCAATTAGATCCCTGATCAAGTGGTACTTGATCGCAATGTGCTTCGTTCTGGAATGGAACACGAGATCTTTTGTCAGGTGTATTGCAGAGGTGTTGTCCATCTGCAAGACCAGAGGCTCGTTCCTTGTTTCGTCCAATTCGTCCAGGAACTGCCTTAGCCAGATTATCTCGTTGGCCATTTTTATTGTTGCAATGTACTCTGCTTCGCAAGATGACTGGGCCACAATGGTCTGTTTCTTGCTGACCTAGAGAACTACTGCTCCTGATGCGATAGTGCATCTTCCTGAGACGCTTTTACCATCGTCCTTGAGAGATGCCCAACTAGCATCGTTGTAGAAAAGTATCCTGAAACCTGCATCATGACAATAACACAAGCCATAATCCCTTGTTAATTGAAGATATTGCAAAATGCGTTTTGCAATCTTCCAATGTGTCGAGCCTGGATTCATGTAGAATTGGCTCATCATGAATACTGCATAAACAATATCAGGACGTGTGTTGTACATCAGTGATCCTATCAGCTTCCTGTAAGGCGTGAGCTGGATCTGTTCTCTCTCTTCCTCAGTCTTCGGACAGTCAACACTTCTCAGCACCGTCCCTGCGAGCATTGGAGTATTCGCTCCTTTGTAGTTCAGCATCCCAAAGTCCTCTAGGATCTTCTGGGTGTATCTGGACTGGTGAAGGTGTAGCTTACCTCCCTCGTAGTCCCTTTCAATTTGTAAGCCTAGGTAACACCTGGCTTCTCCCAGATCCACGATCTCGAAATATTCGAGATGTCTGTCTTCACTTCAGCAATTAGCTGCTCACTCCTGCAAAGTATCAGAGTGTCGTCCACATATACGGCTACGATGATGATCTGCCCATCTATAACTCTGACATGTACATTGGAATCAGCCAACAGAGGCTTGAATCCTAATGATTTCAGGGCTTGATCTTTCTTCTTATACCATTGTTGGGCTGATTGTTTCAGACCGCAGATACTTCTATGCATTCTGCATGCATAGTCAAAAAGTGAATTCGAGACATATCATAGAGATTGATCCATATAGACCTCTTCGTCTAGTTCGTCATGCAAAAAGGCTGTTTTCTCGTCCACAATGTGGATCCTGAGGTCATAAGCTGCTGCATATGCAAATAACAGACGTAGGGATGAATGTTTGATGACAGGAGAGAAGGTTTCAGAGTAGTCAATACCATATCTCTGAGAAAATCCCTTCGCTACCAGTCTTGCCTTGTATTTCGTGATGTTCTCATCTGGTCCATATTTGAGCTTGAAAACCCATTTGCATTTGACAGTCTTGCGCTTATGTGGTAATGGCTCCAACGTCCATACCTGGTTCTTCCTCATAGACTCCATCTCTTCGTTCATGGCTTGGATCCATCTGTCCTTTTCTGGACTTTCAATCGCTTTCTCGAAAGTCTGTGGTTCGCCACTGAATCCGTAGAACTCTTCTGATACGGAAGCTGAGCTGTCTAGCACATATCTTGTTGGTGCTCTTCATGGTCTTATCGACCTTCTAGGAGATCCTCCTGGGACAACAATGCCTTTGCCTTTGCCTTTGCCTTTGTCTGCTCTGCTCGGTCCGAAGCCATCTTGGTTTATAGGAACTGTAGCAGTAGGCTGCCTCTCGAATCTTTCTTCTTCAGATTCGTCGCTCGAATGGGAGACGATTCGAAAATCTTTGTTTTCGTGTTCGTCCTCTGCTCCTTCTGTCATTGGCGGCAGGTCATAATACTGTCTCTCCAGAACTTCATAGCTGACAGGATCGTCATTGGCCATTGTCCTGCTCTCATCAAATCTGACATCTCTCACTGTTTTCACAATGTTCGTGTCTGGCATGTAGATTTTGTAGTATGACGAATTGTTGTCATAACCTACAAGAAATCTCTGCTCGGGTTTCTCATGAAGCTTCTTTCGAAGCTTATCAGGAATGTGTGCATAAGTTGCACAGCCAAAGATTCTAACTTGAGACAGATTAGACTTTCTACCCCACCATAGCCCGTGTGGTGTCGTGTGAGGGACACCAGACTTACCTGTCCTGTTCTGGATGTATGCGGCTATAGCTACTGCTTCAGCCCACAGTACCCTTGGAGCCTTCAAGTAGGCCATCATGCATTTGGCTGCTTTCATCAGGGTCCTATTCTTTCTTTCAGCAACACCATTGTGCTGCGGCGTGTAGGCTGTAGTCCTTTTGTGAATGATGTCACGATCATTGCAGAAGTAAGTGAAGCGATTCGAGATGTATTCGCCACCTCGATCTAACCTGATCTGCTTAACCTTGTTGCATGTACATCTCTCAGCCCAATTCACATATTCTCTGAATTTGTCAAGTGCTTCAGATTTATTCTGAATAAAATACACTCTGGCAAATTTGCTATAGTCATCAATGAAGGTTATATAATACTTTGAACCTCCTATTGAGATCACGTTGAATGGTCCGTAGATGTCAGAATGCACTAACTCCAGAATCTTAGTCATTCTATAGAAGTCTTTGATGAATGGAGTGCGTGACATCTTGTCCTTCAAACATGCATCACAGGTGGTCGAACTGGTTGCATTCGAGATGCTGACCCCTATTATTGCTCCATGATGGCTTGCTTGGTAAAGTTTCATTGAGTTCATGTGGCATAGTCTTCTGTGCCACAGAGTGTCTGGTTGGTCATCATGAGTCTGATGAACCTGATCTACAGACAGGCATACCTTCATATGATATAGGTTTTCTTTCCTTCTGTCTTGAGCGATCAATGTACTGGTACTGGCATCAATCACGTTGCATGCTTCGTCAGAAAACGTCACACGCATCCTTGCATCTGCTATTCTTGCTACAGAGAGCAAGTCTTGTTGCAGAATAGGCACGAATAGAACGTCTTCGAGTCGTCTGTCTCTGCCATTGGTGTTGAGCCAGAGTGAATAAATACCGTTCACTTGATACTTAGATCCATCTCCAAGAACTATGAATCTTAAAGGATCTGCACTTCTGAAATCAGACATTATTCGTCCTGATATCACGAAGTGTGAGGTGGCTCCTGAGTCTAGGATCACCTCATGTGTGTCAAATGTTGACGCTGCACACACGTCTTCACAGATGTAGGCGGTCGAACAATTTTTGTTCGTTCTTTCTTCGTCCATTTTTGAGCTCTCGGGCTCCTCGACATAGGATGAACTGTTGCTATTCTCCTGTATGTTCTGTACTGATTTGTCCCTCGGGTTCTGGCGACAATCCATGGCTGCGTGACCCTTCTTGTGGCAGTGAATAGTGTATCTGTTGACGTCATGTCATCAGATCAGATATCTGTACTTCTGGGTATTTGCATGATCTTCGTTGGTACTCTTTGGAGCGTGAGGGCAGAAAGTCTTTCGCGACGTTTTTCGTGTCGCGTCGTTGGTTTCGTTTTCGTCGTCTGACTTTTTCGTGCTCGACCGCAAAAGATTCTGGTTCGCGAATCTTTCGTGTTTGTGTCTTTTCATCAAGTGTTCGCGAAACTTTCGTGCTTCGTGTCTCTTGACTTTTGTGTTCGCGAACATCTTCGTCAGGCATAGGGCTGAAAGCTAGCAAAGCTTTGTAATTAGAAACATTTTGTTTCTTCAGTACTATTTGGTTTTAGTTGTGTGTTTATGGCATCTTGCTTGCGAGTAGAAATAGTGTTACCCCTTTTGTTTTGCATGCATCTTCAAGGCTCCTAGGTTCAAGCCCTACTTCTCGTGCTACAAACAACTTAGGAGGAGAAGGTGGAAGCTTTTTATTCTTGACAGCATTGGCGCCGTTGCCGGGGAGCCAAATGCTTGCTAACTTTTGTTGTTTTTCATTTTTTTCTACTTGCTTTGTTGTAGGGACTGGTCACTAATTTTTAGTGGTTACTTTGCAAAAAACATTTATGACTGTTATGCTTGTGGTTTGGGTGTTTGGAACATATGTATGTGAGAAACTATAATTCCCCCACAAGACAGTTTAAAAAAGAGGCCTAAATCTTGACAACTTGCCTCGCCCTCTTAACTGGAGATAAAACATAGTTTGAACTACCATCTATTAGAGGGGCGAGCCTAAACAGTAAGATTTGAAGATTTTACTCAGAAAAAAACACCCTGGACCTATTTTGGTTTCCCAGAGCTCCAAAACTACTCAGCTTGGCTCGCCTAGCTCAAATTAGAGAGATAATTACTTGCTGAAGACTGTATCAAAAGGGCGAGCCAAGAGCTTGCACCATTGCCGAGATATCTCACTTCAAAGTTTTTGAGAAACTTGCCTCTATAGCCTCAGTAAAAACCCATCTTGGTTCGCCTCCTTCACTCTCGATAGATCTTATTATGCCCAGTAAACTATCCAAAGGGCGAGCCAAGAGCCCAAGTACCCATCAGTTTACATTGGAGAAATCCTGATTTTTGCACTTTCTGGAATCCCAAATAGCCTATCAACTGGGATTCAAGATTTGTACAATCCCAAAGTGTCATATCTCACTACTCTCTCAAGGTCTTGATTTGCCTATTTGCAGGTTGCATTCCCCACTCAAGAAGAGCTTAACTTGAGTCAAGAGAGCCAAGACACCCAAAGAATCAGTCAGAAAGTCGAAAAATCCAATATTTACTATTTTTGGTCTACATTTTTCACTTTTGGATATGTTGGCTCGCCTCTTTCACCATTGATAGATCTCATTGAGTTTAGTACACTATCCAGAGGGCGATCCAAGAGCCCAAGTACCCATCATGTTGCATTGAAAAGTGTGAAAATCCTAATTTTTGCACTTTTTGGGATCCCCAATCTGATAGACTTTTTGTGAGTGTCACATCTCATTGTTCCCTCAAGGTCTTGGTTTGCCTATTTGCAAGTGGCATCCTCTACTTGTGAAGAAGCTAATTTGAGTCAGGGGAACCAAGATACCCACAGGATTGGCCAGAACAGGAGAAAACCCAAAATTTACTATTTTTGGCCTACAGGCTTCAGTTTTGGATATTTTGACTCGTCTCTTTCAGATCTGCGAGATCTAATACTTTTCTTGACATCCCTAGAAGGGCGAGCCATACCTCCCAAAGGATCCATAGATCTGGACTTTTTTTCACTCCTAGCTTCCTACAATCCCAAAATCACCCCAGGACTCCAAAATTTGATATCTTGACTCCCCCCTTGGGTATAATCTATATCCATCCACCCTTTATCATTGGCCAAAGAGGAGATCCAGAAATCTCACCCTATCTCCAACCATCACACTTTTTGTTTTCACCCAACTACATTGCTAGAATTGCCTTCCCATTTTGGGATTCCAAATCTGCAAGACCTTTTGTGAATCCCAAATCTACAATCCCCAATTCTCCAAATTCCCATATTCACGTTCCCCATTTCCATCTTAAATCCCCAGATTTGCTTCCCTCATTCACTCTTCGACAATCCCCAAATCCACATGTCTTGAGACTTGTTACAAATCCCAGATCTGCATTCCCCAAATTCCAACACCCAAATTATGGGATCCCAAAAATTTTGGAATCCCCAATTCCACCTCCCCAGATCTCATTCCCCAATTTCATATTCCAAAGCTTACATTCGTACATTCCCAATCTCACATTCCCAGAGTTTGAATTCTTGGATCCCCAAACAAGATACTTTTCTAAGCTGCGAACTTAGACAAGATCTTTTGTTTGGATGAAACTAAGATCAGGTCGAAGGACTAAATCTAGGATCTCAAGAGAGGAAGAAAGTTCACTTGGAGACCAGGAACCATCAACTAGCCATCCCCAATCCCAGAATCTCCAAGAGCAGTTCGACATGGCTGCCAATAATCCAAACCAACCTCAAGAGAATCCAGTACCACCTGAGGCACCAGGAGCTCAAAGGATCCCCAACTCATTAGCCTTTGTTGTACTATTACCAGGAGCCATTCCACATAATCGACGAGCTCCTAGACTCGATCTGCCATGATATGATGGTACTACCGACCCAGCACGCTACCTTCAGATTTATGAGGAAGCATGTGAAGTTTATGGAGAGACAACTCCGGAAGAAAAACTCTGACTCTTTAGTATGACCCTCACTGATGTCGCTCGCGAGTGGTATTTCAACCTTGAGCGTCACGAACGAAACGAGTGGGAATCACTCAAGGACTCCTTCGTTAAGAGGTTCAAATCATCCGGATTCCTTGAAAGCCCATTTTTATTGTTTAGTAAGATCAAAATGAGAAAGGATGAGAGGGTACGCGATTACATCGAACGACTCAAACGTCTTAAGACTGAATGCCCTGCCCACTTAGCACCTGATCAGGCCGTGCTCATATGGTTCATGGCTGGCCTCCCGAAATCTATCCGACGTGAACTTAGACCTCCAGAATCCTATGCTACCTTACGTGATGCTATGGATGATGTCATCCATGACGAGGATGAAGGCTCCGATGAAGAATACGAACCCCAATGTTCTCGAGCCATTGTCTCTGACCAAAGGCATATATCTCAAGGTGAAGGATCCTTTGCCGATGTTGCCACACAGTTGTTGTTACAACAACTTGAAACCATGAATAAAACCCACCAGGCACAGATGGATAAGATATCCAAAGATTTTGAATAGAAATTGAAAAATACCACACCACAAGGGCCTATTGTCAACCAATTTTCCAAGCGTGATAATGTTTGGTGTCCCACATGTCAACAAAATCACCCGGCAAACGATGCCCACAAAATAGACAGATAGCCCAAAGGTTTTGCATCTTTTGCAACACCAACAATCATGATACATCTACTTGTATCTACAATCCAAGAATACAAGCTGTTGCACGACAATACCAATGGAGGATGCAACAACAGGGTCTCCAAATTACGAGTTACCAAAGGCCCACATTCCAACAAGCACCTCAACAACGCTTAGCACTACCTGGACCGAATAACGCAGCACCAGCCTTAGTAGTGCGACAGCCTGGGCCTCAGATGAACCGTCAAATCATCCCAGCAAACCTTGCTACCACAAGTCATGATCCTCAACCTCAGCTAGAGTTCAGCCTTGAGAATGTCTATATGCCTGAGGATCAAGGGTTCTCCTATTTTTACTCAGATGGAACTGAAGCTTCTATTTATCCTTTATTTATCACACAACAACGTTTCTATGGAAATAGAGCACCTATCCAATGCTATGGCTGTGGAGAGAACCACCGCATTGCCGAGTGCCCATATAAAGGCACCTACACACCTATCTGTAGAGAATGTGGCCATGGCCATTACTATAAAGATTGCCCATCCCGACTAGTAGAGCCGCAAGTTGACGCACCTGTCAACCTTGCAACTATTGTACATGATAGGAGAGCGAAATCCACAAAACTAGAAGCCCCTATCTACATTCAGACATGTTCCCAACACTTGAAAGAGTCTCCAGTGGTAGAGAGAATTTTGAACGAGGAGCATAGTCAACCCCATACTATAAGCCATTACACTAAATCCACTGGACCAGAAGAGTATCCCAACCCACAAAAAGAAAAAGATCGTTATATCAAGGTAAAAAAGTGGATACAAGAGGAGCAAGCTAAGGCCCCTATTGGTGATCTCAATCGGCCAATAGAACTTATCATGATTCGCTTGTACACTCGAACCGAGCTGTGAATGCTCCTACCTCAACCATGAACTAGGAAGGGCTTATCCAACCTGAGTTTGATGAAGAACCCTTCGCCTCCCTAGAACTAGGATGGAGTGGGACCGAAGCCTTAACTGCTTTATTGTCCAGTCATATCGCCCTGCCCTTAGGTGATGTGTTGAAGAATTTCAAACCCCTACGCCAAGCCTTAACCGTCTGGTTAGGAGATAAAAATACACCTACAGGACCCTTCATGAATGGAGAGAGTGATAATGACCAGTTCGTAATGGCCATTGGTGCTACTTGGAAAAATGAGAAAAGTAATGTTACCCTACTTGTTCAGCACAAGAACCTCCCTTCAATAGCTGCTGTTATTGACGGTGGTTCAGGTGTAAACATCATGTCATCACACATATATCGAGAGTGGGGGCTGAGTGCCTTAAAGCCCGCAGGTTTTTCTATAAAACTTGTTGATCAACGCTGTGTCAAACCCATGGGAATTGTCAAAAATGTAAATATGAAGGTCGTTGATCTTCGCTTTGTCATTAACTTCACAGTCTTATATCTTCCGAAAACAACCTCATCTTACCGACTTCTTTGACAGAGCACGAACATATAGGAGGGTTTGAGGGAGAAACTGTCTTCTCAAGGGGGTCCCACAACGTGGTGTCCATAATGGTTATGGCTTCATCTAATGGATTGTCCTTTACCCACCTTGGTAAATGGTAGTCGGCTAAGGCGCTATTACCACTTACCTCCCACTGTATAAACTCCATCATTTTTTGTATGATTATTTTTTGCCTTTCTTTGCATTTTTCCAATTGTTTATGAACGATTCTTCTATTTGTCTGTCTTTTTGTGATACAATGTACAGGGAGTGGTGTTATGTGTAGAGAGCAGAGTATCTCTAGGGACGGAAAAACAATCTACATGGTTCATGGAGTTAGTATAGGTTACAAGTAAGGACGTTGAAGGCCACCAAATATAGTATTTTGCAACAAAGTGAATCAACAAGGGGCCAAAAACAAAAAAAGTTTTATATTAATTAAAAAACTTTGAACTCAGTGCCAAAATCAGTGCCAGTGAAGGAAATACCATTTGTCATTTATCTGAACAGTTCCAAACCCTTCACTATTCAGCCAAGTAGAACAGCACAAGTCACTAGCGGAGACAAAAACCTCAATATCTCTGGGATCCATTCATGACTCACACTTGCTACAGATATGCTGCCGAAATTTTCTAAAAATTTTCTAGCATCTCCAAAGCAAAATCCAGCAGTCACAAAGGCCATCCATTCATTCTCAAAGCTCACCTACTAGATTTAGCAATGTTTATTGCTCTTTTTCACTTTTGAACTTGCTATTTCAGAAAATTTAAGCACTTTTTGGGCTTAAACTTGCCAAGATGGTGAAGGAGGATAAGGATAAAGGCAAAGCCATAATCGATCCTACATGACCAGTCAAAAAGCTCAAGCTTACACAAGAGTTGGACCCAGATTTCATTGTGGGAGAAAAAGATCTCACCCCACACGCATCAAAAGACGAAATGATGGAGGAAAAGCTGGCCATACCAGAACTGCTCCCGGTGCCAAAACCCTACGAGGCACGAAAATGGTGGAAATCAGGGGAGCCCCTATTGAAGACCTGTGGATTTCAAAACCTCTTGTACGCCAATTCACGATCATTGTGGAGTATGCATTCCGCTCAACCGTTCAAGATATTCTGAGCTTCAAGTACAGGCTGAACCAAGTGACACACACCGTCTCATTTGCCACAGAAGCTCATATGGCAATTGGCATTCCTGACGGGCCAAGGCACATGTCGACACACAAGACAAGGGCCGTGAAAGTCGAAAAGTATATGGACATTACTAAAAAGGCATGGCGCACGAATGATGGCCTATTACTTGAAGCCATCGTTGATGAAGTTCTTCAAGGAGCTGCTACCTTCGTAGTCAACTTTTTTGAGGTGGCAAGATCAAGGAAGGCTTGCATTTCAATGACCTTCTTTATGTACCTACTAGCTGCTATTACTTAGCCAGATGGATACAACTACAGTTGGGCTCACCTAGTCCAAGAAGAAATTTTCTAAGGCCCTTCTCTCTCCAAAGAAACAGACTGCGGTGGAACCACTTCTCACTCAACTAGCAATACACCAAGCGGGCGACCTAATTGACCCTTCAACGAACTTTCCAGCAGAATCTCCCCTTGAGGCCACGTCTTCTAAGGCAAAATCTAAGAAGTCCACGCCAGAGGATAAGGATTGGCAGCAAGCAGTCCAACACCTTTCGGCACAAGCAACAGTCCAAGCCGCACCCAACTCGCCCAAACATCCTTTTGCCATGCAATTGGAGTCCATACTAATGGATGAAACAACATCACAACCAGCAGCAACGACTATTCCAACTAGCCCTTCAAGGCAGAGCAGCCGACTCCAGGAGCTACTCAAGCGGAGGCCATCTTTTAAGCTTCCCCCTCTACCCCAGATTCCAACAAAGATGAACTCACCACCAAGGCACACAACTATCGAAGATCAGCCTAAAGATACCATGGTAGTAGATACCGCCAAAGAGGCTCCAGACACTCAAGGGGAAGAAATTATCATTCTTGATCAAGGAGAAGGGTCGCCCACGCACACCTATACGAGATACCCTGATGGAGCCGACCCTCCCGATGTGTACGATAAAAATCTGTCTCAAAATGTAGAAGCTCAAGCAGCCCCATCTAGAGCCATCCACACGATCTCAGATTTTGGCAAGCCACCAGAGGAGGTTGATATCCTAGCGGCCAGTGCACTTTCTCATGCGCACGGTCTACTCAAGGATCTCTTCTTCTTCAAATTTTTCTGCAAACATAGCAATATTACCAAAAAGGGTTTCCACGGTAGCCAAGAGATCTTTTTTTTTAATAAAATCCAAATACATCCTAACCCAATCCAAAGTACCAAGTCAATCAATAAGACAAAGGACATTATCTTCAGGTCCAGCAGTGAGACATGTAGCCCAATCAGTTTCAATAATAAAATCATGCATAGTCGCAAACTTTTTCATACAACATATCAAGGTATGAATAAAATAGTTATGTGGAGGAAGGGGCTTCCCATAACCCAAGGTGACGGCATCTTGAAACCAACCTGAGGACTGAACATAAAAAAGACCTAAGTTAGCCGATGAAAGGTAAAGGTTGATACTATCCCAACCAAAGGATAGTCGATTTAGATCCCAAGGATGCAGAGAGAGAGTTAAAAGCATTCACATAGTCTCTCTTGCTTAAGCAAGACAAAACCCTTTGAAACCTTTATTCATAAGCCAACAAGGTAAAATATAACTGAGAAGTAAAATACAATACAGTAAATCACCATAAAACAAGACTTATTTCAAGACATCCAGCTGGTGCCTGCCACCATCCCACGACACAAAACTATGCGAGTTAGTATGTGAGGAAGACGGGTGTCAACGTTGAATGTCAGTTGTTATCCATGTACAGAATGAGCTTTGCTACTTAACAGCTTGGTTGGAATAAAAAATTGTCCAATCTTCCCATTCACTTCTGGAATTTAGCGATAGGCTAAGTCGTCTTGTTATCGTATCAGGGCGAAAGCCATGTTGATCAGTATGTTTGGTGTTAGTCCATGGCGTTAGTCCATATCAATTTATATATATCAAATCAACAAGAGGACGATTACTAAACAAGTACAGGCAAATCCATGCCATACCAATAAGCAAGTTAAGTTTGCAGAAAACAACGTTTAGGAACGTTTTCAATTTGTCAAGATAGTGATACTCTTCGCTAGCATAAATAAAAGCTCACACATGGATCGAGGTGGAAGTGTTATCCTGTGAAGATGCCATAATGTATTTGCTACTATTGATTTTTCATGCATTACCACAACAATACTTTATAGACAAGTTCATATCATAAAAGCAAAATGTGAGTAGATCGTTTAAACATCATTAATTATTGTCCATACTATCTATCAAGGTATGATAGAAAACATCAATTGCTTCATTTGTTCTATAAATGCGTAAGGTAAAGGTGTAGTACCTGTGATTGGTATATGCTTCGATCCTAAACAACTAAGCGTTATGTCTCGGTAGTGTAGACTGCAGGAGACCTTTCATGACAAAGATACATTCCACTACGTAAGCTTATAACTATCATTCAGTTCAATGATAGTTTATGTGAGCAGTATATGAAAAGAAGTATAGAGAGGTCAGCGATTGAATTGATGTGTATAAAGTCCTACTTTACGTAGGATGAGCATAAACCAATCCGTGTTCTAAGAGTACCTCGCTGTAGTAGCGGATCAGGAATATGTCCGTGGTGCAAACATTAAGCTATAAATGTGTATGCATGTTCCCACATCAGGCGACAGTGACCATTGTTGGTTTTCAGTGCACCACATCATGCATAATAGTGCATTAATCAGTCCACAATAATGTGTAAATGAAGCAATTCTTCAAGCGACTGTTATTGGCGCACTACCTTCGTTGGTTTTCAGTGCACTATATCATGCATATTTGTGCATCTCTCAAACCACAATAAAGTATATGTGAAGTTGTCAATCAAGCAACAGTCATCAGTGACCATCGCTGGCCATCCACGCATTTATACAAAGCAAACACTTGTGCTAACCAAGTAGTATCAAGCTCACATTTTGCTTGCTAAAAGACAGTCAGTAGGAAAAAAATTTCCAGCGCTGGTGGTTCGTGCTACCCATCTCAGAGTTGATGGTAGTTTGTTTATACATAATCTGAAATACATAACCAACAAAGGAATGGTGAATATTGTATGTAGTGCACATTCATACCTACAAGAGTGTCTGAAAAACGTGATCGATTTGTAGTAGATGGCCGCTGTCAAGCATTCATGAATATTTTGAAAGCATTGTAAGGTAGAAGAAGATGAGAGTAGAGAGCAGGTGGAGATAGCTCAAAGAGTAGCTATGTATAAATAGCTAAAAAATAAGCTTACTATGAAACTTCGTAGAAAGAACCATACTTTGTCTTGTGTATGAAGCAAAACATACTAGCCGTTGGATGAGATAAGGGTAAATCGTGACCATTTGGAGAAGAAACTTTTCAAAAAAGTCTCGCTAAAAGAATAGACCATATAGGGGTGTGCCTTTTAAAGGTATATTTCCAAAAGTTTAGACAACTTATAACAAGAGGGGTGACACGACATTAGATACTATCCATGAGAGAGAGAGAGAGAGAGAGAGAGAGAGAGAGAGAGAGAGAGAGAGAGAGAGAGAGAGGTGAAAATTGACAAATTCTAGCTTGATTTGTATATAGGTTTTTGTACACTTTGTAAGTCACACATGTGATGTTTAGATCAGATGTAGGTAGGTTATATCCCAATAATGGGGGTTGGTTAGTCAATTTAGTCATGATTTCTAAAATCAAGGGCCAAACTCCATAAATCAAGGAAGATGGTGATTGATCTAACTACCAAAGTTGGTAAACCTAATGGGTAGGTTAAATTGACATGAGTAGGTAAACCTAATGCTGATTTGACACCTGAACAGATGCTAGACCTACTCAGACATCCAAGGATAGGATCTGGAGTCACTTTTAGCGCTTCAAGACCTCTTTGATATTGTCCTAGATGAAGAGGATGAACCTCTTGGTGGACAAGGATTGGTAAAGTACGAGAAGAAGGCAAGAATAGCATTACATTGTATCAGAATCAATGTTAGTAATGATCTTCTTAAGGAGGGAGCCACGTGTACTTTGGCCAAATATGCATGGGATTCATTAAAGGCAATCTATGAATCCAATAACACCTCTAAAGTACTCATGCTTAGAAATCAAATGCTACAAAGTATGAGGAACAATGGTGAGAGTGCACAAGAATACGTGTCTCAATCTTTTGATTAACTCGTGGAGTCTTTGTTTGATATCTAGATATTTCTCTTGTGAGGAAGCTAGTTCTCTACTCAATGATATTGGAGTATGCTGTAGAGTTGGGTTGCTCATGACCGAGAAGTTTGCTCATATTGGACTATGCTGGGAGCGAAGCACAATGATTTCTTTTTCTTTTTCGATTTTATGTTATTGTATTCTCAACTAGCCTCTTGAACTCAATTAAATGATCTATCACTTGTGATTTATACTTCATAAAGTAAATCCAGGTCTTTCTAGATAAAATATCCATGAAAGATATAAAGTATATTGAACCATTGATAGATTGCATCTAAGATGGCCCCATAGATCACTATGAATTACCTCCAATGCTTTCTTGCACAATGTTGCTCTTCATGTAAAAAAACAGCTTCGATGATGTTTGCCCATGATAAACACTCCATGTACTCTTGATTCACTTTTAATCCATGATAAACTTGACCATCTCCTAATCATACAATAGTTTGAGACCACTTTAGTTCAAGTGACCATATCAACCATGCCATAACCATGACTGATCAATCTTTTGTGTAATGAAAGCTTGTTGATTCATAACTGATTGAAGTTCGTACAACTTTCCATCAGTCTTGGCAATCACTTTAATATTTTTTGCTTGTAAAACTCTACTTTCATGTCATTATTAGTTATGCTCCCAACAAACATTTTTTTTTTTTTCAAGAGCATATATAAACAAGGCATGTATCAATATACCTTTGTCACCTCGATCTAAGTGAATTGGCGTACTTCCATAGTCTTTGATCTCATGGGTGCTATTATCACCAAGCACTACTTCACCATCAATATCTACACTCGTACGATGAGAACCATGTGAAGTCATGTGTAACAACGCACCTAATTTGCATAACCACTTGTCACTTCAGATGTCTCGATTCTTTGAAATTAGAGCATAGATGACACCCTCACCACTTTCTTCAACACCATCCACGAAGTCGTTTGTTTGATAGAAATACATGTTTGGCCCTTGATTGGTGCCTCCATTTTTGGAGTCTTGGTCTTGGAATCTTCAAACATGCCCCCAACACTGAAATAATACTAGTCCTTTAGTACCATAGTGGATGGTGGATTTTTGTGAAAAAATGTCAAAATCTATCTTGGATATCTTTTGTGAGAAAATATCACATATGTGGAGCATGTTCCCACATGTAGAAAAAGTAAAAATAGTTTAGTCATGTTGACTTTAGGAGTATCATAAAGATTTTGTATCAAGCATCTTGGTGTAGAACCTTGATAGGGCCAAAATTGGCATAGAGATCAAAATGGTCAAATCCACATGTAAAGCCTCAATTTGGCCAAAAGTAGATTGTCATGCAAACTTGAGGTAGTTAGGCTTGTGACACATGTCAAGTTTAGGTTTGATGAGTGATGCATCCAGTGGTGGCAAAAGTCAAAGAGTCCAATCATAAGAGAGAGATGTGTTAGAAGGATCCAATCAAAAGTGAGGGATGTTGCATCACACATCCAATAGGATTAGAGAGGCTATGTTTAAGGGGTCCAATAGGATTCAAGAATGGATCTCCATGAGTTTTTATATGTACTTTCATTCCCTTCATTAATGTATAAGAAATCTATGAGTTTTTGAGTCAATTTGGAGATTTGCCAATTTTGCTTGTATTGCCTTCTCTCTCTAGATGAGCCCAAAAGTGGTATTTTCTCTCTCTACCCGAGGAGAGGAGCTTGTTGGGACTTAGTTTATCTTATGAAGTCTTCCACATGTGTGAAACACCTTTTGGTAATGAATGAATGCATGTAGAATGGATGCAAGAGTAACTCCTCTATTATTTGGTTTGACCATGCAGTATGGTTCATGATGAATAATCTTAATAAGTCCTTTCCCGACAAATTCAAGTCAATGCTTTTTCCCTATGGCTACATAAGCCGGCTAGAGATGTGAAAGCCCACCTTACTTTCTTGTTCATTCGCCAACACATGCTTGATGCTTCCATTGAGTTATACAAAGATCTTAATACCAAGTTACTTGCCAAGTTGGGTAATACTGAAAATATTCGAAAAATTGAACGTCTCCTATAAAGACCTAGCTTTTCCACTCTTCAAGATAAGTATTTCAAGAACACCAATAAAAGAAGTGGCTCTTTCAATCTCAACAACCCCTCTTCGGTCATATATGGACAAGGCACGAATAAGAAAAAGAAATTTACTGCCTTTTAAGGAAACGAAGAACATGGCAACAGCTCGAAAAATGACCTATCAGTGAAAAAGTCAAACTTCTACAGGGACTGATATGGATGCAGGGTTTCGAGAAAATGGAAAAGAGGAAGATTATCACAAATTCAGTCGTCCAGCTTCAACTTAGAACTAGCAGCGACAAGAGGAAGAATTTTTTACACTTACGTTATTGCAATAGGATATATGAGATTATCCATGTGAAGCAGTTTTATGTTCACGTTTTGCGACATTTATTTGGTATTGTTCACGACTCTTTTTATGATATTACATTCAGTTGGTCTTATGTTCCTAATGTCAAGCATGATTGGTAGTGTCCTTATGATGTGTTTTGTAACTTTGAGATTGAAAATATGCACTACTGCAGTTGTACTACATCGAAACGCTTTATTAAGTTTATTTCAAACAAATTTAGCCATGTTGTGTCTGTGAAAATTGTCAACATTTCCTAGCTAGTTTGAGGCCTAAATTGGCTAAAATTGTAAATAGTTTTGGTTCTGGAGTTTCACACGTGTGAACCAGGCCACAATGTTTTTATTTACTGTATTTTTTCAGTATGATGAAGTGTCAAACTTCATACCCTTCAAAATGAGACCATTTTGATGTATTTTGGTCATATAAGCCATTTTTAGCTATTTTTCCTATATAGGGAATATCTAGGGTCAAGTACCTTCTAGAGAGAGGAGAGAGAGTCATCTTCCTCATCCATAAATAGTAGGGAAGTCGTGGAGAACAGGTTGGAGAAACCTTTTGTATGCTTCATTGAGATCAATAGATCATTGTCATTGTTTCTTCCTCCATTGAGAGCATTGTTGTGTGTATTGTCTTCAAGCTATTGTGTATGATCTTAGGTGCTTTCCAAAAGTGGTAGGCTGATGTATTATGGACTGTATAATGCTATTTTGGGCCGCACTTGATGTTTATGGAAGTTTCCATTTGTGATAAATGCTTTTTGATCAAGTTCTTTGCATTCTAGGTAGCATAGAATGTGTTGCCAATTCCTAGCTTATGTAGTTTGGAGTGCAAGCATTCAAGCCAATGATCTTGGAGTTTAGATCCACTTAGGATCTGTATTTTTCACATGGTATCAGAGCTGGTTGGCTTCTATTTACAGTAAGTATTCCATTTTTGGTGATATTTGGATGTTTGATCAAGTTCTAGCATGATTTTGCATTGCTTTGTTGATCAAATCTTACTAACCTTTGTTTTGTGAGTTGAACTTGTGGATCAAAAGCATATTTCAGGTCTATTGAAGATCAGAGGCTGAAAAGAAACTATTTTGGATCAGATCATAACACCTAATCATTTGTTATTGTGAGGCTTGTGCATATTCAATACTAACAATGTTCTTTTCAATCCTATTGTTGACAATCTCCATTCTTGGATGAACACTCTCCTTAAGTGGATGAAACTTCTCCTTAAGTGGATGACAAATGCTCTTTTGAGTGAGTTGTAATTCTCCTAAAGGCTGAGCAAAGCTCCCATTTGGATGAAAGATCCCCTTTTTTGGGTGAACATATTGTAAGCTCCATTGTGAAGAGCATATTGTAAAGATTGTCATCAATTTTGGCATAAATTTTGGTGTACTTTGTTGAGCATGTAAGTAACTCTCCTTATGTAATTTGATTGGAGCATTTGCTGGAAGGTGTTAACCATTATGCAAGTGTGTTTTCAGGTTCTTAACAGGTTGAGGAACATTCTCATGTGAAGTGATCTTAGATCTACATCTAAACACCAAGATTTGACAAGATAGTGAAGCTAGTCTTGTGATTCACTAAGTGTGCTCATTCATTCACCTCTAAATCTTGTATTTATCACTTGCTGGAGTTTATAAACTTTTAGAAGTGTGGTTTACATGTGGTTTTACAGGTTGAATCAATATCTTAGTGTGTTGATCATATGTTGATCAAGTTTGTTCATTACTAGGTAATCTTGGCATCCTAGTTTTGGGTATTTTCTAAGAATGCAAGTAACTCTTCACACCATAACTTGATTTGGTCACTTGCTGGAAAGTTTGAGAGCTTAAGCAAGAGTGTGTTCAGGTTGGTTTGATTTTGTAATCCATTCTTAGTGTGTGCAAAGTGTTGCATGTGTTTCAATCTTCCTTTCTATGCTTGGAAACCATCTAGGTTCAAGATAGAAGTGTTTTAGGGTCCTAAATCTTCATAGATCTCTTTATCTATCATTTGTTGAGAGAAAAGTGAGTGCTAAGTGCTTTAGGACAGAACCTAAAAGTTGAAGAAACATTAGAATCATGGCTTCCAATGGTGGGATCATGCTAGAGTCTAGTGAAAGGTTGAGTTCATCAAACTACTCTACTTGGAAAGTGAGGATGGAGTCCTTACTTGAGTTGAATGAACTCATGGACATAGTTGCAGAAATTGAAGAGAGACCTCTCACACTTCAAGAGCAACAAAGGTTTGATAAGAAGGCCAAAAGGGCTCTTCATATCATTAAAATGAATGTTACAAATGAACTTCTCAAGGAAGTTGGAAAGTGTCAAAGTGCAAGTGAGGCATGGAATGCCTTAAAGAAGCTCTTTGAATCAAAGTCCACATCTAGGGTATTGACCCTAAGGAGACAAATATTTTCTAGTAGGCAAAGAGAGGGTGAAAGTGCTCATGCATTTATCTTGAGAGTTAAGTCCCTAAGTGATGATTTAGCATGCATTGATGAGAACATAAAAGATGGTGAAATAGTCCAAGTTATGTTGAATGGTTTGCTAAATGAACATGCTAACCTTGTGCAAAGTTTTGCCATTCAAAGAGTCTTGCCAAGTGTGGTTGACTTGCAAGAAATCTTATTGGCTGAAGAACATAGGTTGCAATCAAAGCTTGATGGTGCATCCTTGCAAGGTGGAGGTGAAGAGGCTTTCTTCACAAAAGGCAAATTCAAGGGCAAAGGTAAAGGCAAAGGGAAATGGTCCAAAGGTGGTAACTTTGATCATGATGATCACTCTTCCTCTTCCTCTTCTACTAAGAACAATAAGTCAAAGTTCAAGTGCTTTTATTGTGGGATAAAAGGTCATTTTGCAAATGAATGTTATAAGAAGAAAAGAGAGCAAGGAGAGAGGCAAGGAAATCTTACAATAGATGAGGAAGAACATAACACATGTGAATCACTTGTTATGACTTCAAGTTTGTTAGCCAACATAGATGATAATGATCCTTGGTGGATTGATAGTGGAGCCTCATCTCACATGACAAGACATAAGGAATACTTTACATCCTTATTGTCTTATGAGGGAGAAGGTAACATCATCTACACTGCAAATGATGGTCAATGTGACATCAAAGGCATAGGCACTATTCCTATTTCCCTTTCAACAAATAGGAAAGCAAATCTTGAAAATGTTTTGTACATTCCTTCAATCACTAAGAATTTGCTTAGTGTAAGTCAAATGATTGACAAAGGACTTGATGTGGAGTTCATTGGAGATGCATGTTTGATAAGTAAATGTGGATCCTTGATTGCTCAAGGTAGGAGGCATGGCAAACTTTTCAAGCTTGATGCATGTGTGATCTCTAATCATGAAGGATGTATGGCTAGGGAGCAATTGACAAACCAAGAAGTTTGGCACAAGAGGTTGGGCCATCCCAACTTCAAATCTTTGGAGGTAATGGCAAAGAAAGAGCTTGTTCTTGGTCTCCCTAAAAGTCTTGTTGCAAACAATAGTGTTTGTGAACATTGTGCCTTGTCCAAATCTCATAGACTTGCTTATTCTAGATCTACTTCTAGATCTAAAGAAGCTTTTCAACTTGTGCATTCTGATATTCATTCTTCTAGTACAACTAGCAATGGTGGGGCAAAGATGTATGCAACTTTCATTGATGACTTTAGTAGGTATACTTGGATCTATCTTCTTAAAAGTAAGGATGAAGTGTTTGCTGCATTTGTCAAGTTCAAGAATGAAATGGAAAACCAATTCAATACAAAGATCAAATGCTTAAGATCTGATAATGGAGGGGAATACACCTCAAATAGGTTCAAAGACTTTTGTATAGCACATGGGATTAAGAGGGAGATGTCTAGTCCTAGGACTCCACAACAGAATGGAGTGGCCGAGAGGAAGAATAGAACCCTTTGTGAATGTGCCAAGGTAATGAGACTACATGCTAATCTTGCTAAGTCTTTTTGGTGGGAAGCTTTAGCATGTGCTAACTATCTATGTAATAGATGGACAAGTGCTTCCTTGGATGGTAAAACTCCTCATGAGGTTCTTTATGGTAGAAGGCCGAGTGTCAAGCATTGTAGGATCTTTGGATGTACATGTTTTGTCAATATCACACTTGATGATAGAACTAAAGAAGATCCTTCATCAAAGAAGGGTGTGTTTGTTGGCTATAGTGAAGTAAGCAAGGCTTACAAAGTGTACATTCCTTCTACAAAGAAAGTTGTCATAAGTAGGGATGTCATCTTTCATGAAGAGAATGTTTCCAATGTTGTTGATGTTGATGTTGATGTGCCTACTAATCATCATGATGTGCAAGATGTCTTGGATGAGATGAGATGCCACTCCAAAGCAAACTTCAAGGAAGACTCAAAGGCAAAGGGCTAAGCCATCAAGGCTAACCTATGATGAAAAAGGAAAGCAAGTGGTGGACAACTCTAACCTTGCTTTTCTTACCTCTTTTGATGAACCAACTTGTGTAGGTGAAGCAATTCAAAAGAAGGAATGGATCCAAGCCATGGATCATGAGCATCAAGCACTCATCAAAAGCAACACATGGAGGTTGGTAAAGCTTCCAAAGGACAAGAAGGCAATTGGTTGTAAGTGGATCTTCAAGATCAAGACAAATCAAGATGGATCAATCAACAAGTACAAGGCAAGGTTGGTGGCAAAGGGGTATGCTCAAGAATATGGTATTGACTATGATGAGACCTTTGCACCCGTGGCAAAGATGGTAACTATTCGAATCCTAATCTCTCTTGCAACTCTTTATGATTGGGATATGTGGCAAATGGATGTTACTAATGCCTTCTTGAATGGTGATCTTGAAGAAGATATTTACATGGAGCAACCCGAGGGCTATGTTTCACATGATGAGCCTAATCATGTGTGCTATCTCCAAAAGAGTTTGTATGGGCTAAAGCAAGCACCAAGGAGTTGGTATGCTAAGCTCAATTCCTTCTTACTTTCTCAAAACTTTGTTATGAGTGAGTATGATCATTCTCTCTACTTTAGATTGAATGAAAATGATATCACTTTACTTTTGATCTATGTTGATGACATTATCTTAAGTGGTGGTAACAATCTAGATATAGATGAAATCAAGATGGCACTCAAAAGAGAGTTTGAAATTCAAGATCTTGGTAAACTTCATTATATCTTAGGAATAGAGATTATTAGAACTTCTAAATCTACATTCATATGTCAAGAAAAGTATGTTAACTCTATTCTAAAAAGGTTTCATATGGAAGATTGTAAAGTTGTTTCTACTCCTATGGAATCAAATGTAAAGCTAACTACAAGAAGTAATGAAAGATCCTTCAAGGACATTACTCTCTATAGAAAGCTAATAGGATCTCTTATATGGTTAACCATCACAAGACCTGATCTAAGCTTTGTGGTTGGTAAACTAAGTCAATTTATGCAAGATCCTAGTGAGGCTCATTGGAAGCTAGGAAAGAGAGTACTTAGATACATCTCGGGATCTAGAGATTTTGGCATCTTGTATGGAGGTACTACACCTAACCTTTGTGGATTTTCAGATTTAGATTTTGCAGGTGATCAAATGGATAGGAAGTCAACAAGTGCCTTTGCAATCTATCTTGGAGATGGAGTGGTCTCATGGCTATCAAAGAAGCAACCAACTATCTCTCTATCTTCCACCGAAGCCGAGTACAAGGCATTAACAACATGCACCAAGGAGATTCTTTGGATCAAGAGGATGTTATTGGATCTTCACTTGCTGGAACCAGAGAAGACTCCAATCATACTTTGTGATAACCTTTCAGCCCAAAGCTTGGCAAGCAATCCTGTTTTTCATGCAAGGAGCAAGCACATTGAGATTGCTCACCATTTTGTGAGAGATCAAGTCATTGCCAAAGAGGTGGAGCTTCAACATGTCTCTTCAAAGGAGTGTGTGGCTGATATCTTCACCAAACCATTGGGAAAGGACCTATATTTAATGCATAGATCTAATCTTGGAATGTGCTCAAAGACTATGTTGAAACTAGCATCCAATGTTGAAGAGGGAGTGTGAAAATTGTCAACATTTCCTAGCTAGTTTGAGGCCTAAATTGGCTAAAATTGTAAATAGTTTTGGTTCTGGAGTTTCACACGTGTGAACCAGGCCACAATGTTTTTATTTACTGTATTTTTTCAGTATGATGAAGTGTCAAACTTCATACCCTTCAAAATGAGACCATTTTGATGTATTTTGGTCATATAAGCCATTTTTAGCTATTTTTCCTATATAGGGAATATCTAGGGTCAAGTACCTTCTAGAGAGAGGAGAGAGAGTCATCTTCCTCATCCATAAATAGTAGGGAAGTCGTGGAGAACAGGTTGGAGAAACCTTTTGTATGCTTCATTGAGATCAATAGATCATTGTCATTGTTTCTTCCTCCATTGAGAGCATTGTTGTGTGTATTGTCTTCAAGCTATTGTGTATGATCTTAGGTGCTTTCCAAAAGTGGTAGGCTGATGTATTATGGACTGTATAATGCTATTTTGGGCCGCACTTGATGTTTATGGAAGTTTCCATTTGTGATAAATGCTTTTTGATCAAGTTCTTTGCATTCTAGGTAGCATAGAATGTGTTGCCAATTCCTAGCTTATGTAGTTTGGAGTGCAAGCATTCAAGCCAATGATCTTGGAGTTTAGATCCACTTAGGATCTGTATTTTTCACAGTGTCTACGGGTACGAAATTATTAGAGGTACTTTTCTTAGACAATCTTTGGAAAAGGATCACATCATTCCTCAAGTAACCGATATCAATAGTATTGCTTTTGAACTCTACCATGGATGGTTTAAACTTATGAAATTATGACCTGAGTATAAAGATCTAGAAAAGGATACTATTAATAAGCATGCCTTGTTTTGCAAACAAGATGCCCTAAAATTTCTTTAAAACAGGAAAAAGATTCATATAAAAAAAGCTTCTCCCATCAAACTAACACAGGCTTACCATGAACGACCAAACAATTATATATCAATGGTATAGAAAAGCACAACATAACCCATGTTTTCTTTGTATATACTTTGTAAGAAAACTTGCCATAGAAAGGTTTGATAGTTTTGATTTTACTCATTTTCTTGATGACTCAAATAACTATGTACCCATCGCCTTGCAAACTACTTGTGGAATTCATAGAAAACAAGAAATTATCTTATCTATTATGCACGTATAAAGCTCATAAAGAATCTTTCAGATGGATCATGATTGTTGTTTTAGCATCCTTGCTATATTTTCTAATAGGAGCTCTTGGTATGCTATATCCTTTCCTAATGGAAGATGCAGGCCTTAAGGCAAACACATACAAGAGTATCTCAAATGTGGATACTACATTATTTTGGCAGTGTGATTCATCTATTGATTTCTACCTCAATATTTCTGATCGCATATATAATATGTGGTCTACTAATATTTCCAAATGCGAAAATATTCCACTTGATGGTCTTGAGGGTCTGAAAACTATCATGAATAAGTTAATCAGCTCCGCTTTTAAACATGCCAAAAGTACTCAAGTTATACAAATGGCTATCAGATAAGAAATTTTTCAAATGGTCTTGGACCAATAAACTCTTTGTGGGTTGGAAAATTGCGGAAATAACTGATGTATGCCTTTGGAATTCCTTTTTAATAGACAATTGCATTGTCAAACTTGGTAACCATACCTGGCGTCAGGTCCGGGGTATCCCTATGGGCTTCTCCTGTTCACCTATATGGTGCAACTGGTACCTATCCTTCTTTGAAAAACAATTCATTAAAAGACTCGCCAAGCTAGGGCAAATTACTTATATGAATGCCTTCAAGAATTCAATTACATATATTGATAATATATCCTTTATAAATAAATCTTTTATCGATCGATTTTTGGATAAATCTCAAAAAAGATCAGACGATAATCCTTTCTGGATCTACCCCTTGAACTATCTTCAAATTAATAACATCACAGAAAAAAATAATACATACACTTCCTTGACATTACTACTACCTTCGACCCAGATATCTATGCTAGCAAAGAGTATCACTATCTTGACAAATCGGAAACGTTACTAAACGTTGTTTTCTGCAATTCCGAGCTAATACCTTCCTTTAAACTTAACTTGCTTATTGCTTACAAGGTAGGTTTTAGACTTGTATCGACTTAACCCAAAATGCATACACGTGCTAGTTTTCTTGGCTTAAGTTCTCTTGGAACACATGGATGTGCGCAAGAGTTGGTATAGTCTCCAATGTTAGTATGGCATGGATTTGCCCTAACACAATAAGCGAGACTATACAAGCCAATAACCTTTTCTTTCTTTAATTGCAGCTTAAGTAATTACGTAAATTTCATACTTGCCCTTTCAAGTTTACACTAGGAACGAAACTAGTAATCGAGCTTGAACACCCTTGGAAAGCATGGATATGCTGAAGGGTCTTGACACCATTACACAACCTGATCATGGGTTAGTATGACATGGATTTGCCCTAATATCGTTGTACACGTGTCCTTGCTCAACCCAAAAATCTTTTCATGAATACGATTTGTACTTGTCTAGTAAGCGTCCTCTTGTTGATTTGATATATATAAAATATTATTATTTGATATGGACGTTACACCAAACATACTGATCAGCATGACTTTTGCCCTGATACGGTAACAAGACAGCTTAGCCTATCGCTAAATTACACAAGTGAATGATTCTAACCAGGCTGTTAAGTAGCAAAGCTTATTTTGTACATGGATAACAACTGACATTCAGCATGTTGGGATTCTAAGGAAGTTCGCATCATATCAGTGAGAAACGAGCGGAATCCTCAATACATGTTACTACATATATCGTATTCAGACCATACATTAGGGCCCGTTTTAGACTCAAAAAGGGCCTTTTTACTAATTATAATTAGTGTTAATGACGACATGTGTACCAATAAGAGAATGACAATTGAAATGGAATGGTCCATATGACATGGCACATCCAATGATATAAATTAGATCTACAAATTTGAACCCACCCACTAACTCTCCTCTAACTCTACTTGTAATGATGATATGATAAGGACAAATGAGTTAAAATCTAAATGAAAAGATGGTCTTTTGTCAAGGCTTCAAAAATTTGTTTTATGACTTGAAATGAGAAAGAAAGGGGGCCCAATATTTCATTGGGCCCCCAAATTCAAAAAAAAAGTGTGGGAGGGGGCATGGGGTACACCCCCCGTCCCCCCTTGTCCTTTTGCCCACTTTGGGCCGCTGACCTAGGTGGGCGTGCGGGGCCGTGGAAAAAAAATTTGCCCCCCCCCCTAATTGTTGTTCGAACCGAGGGGGGGGGGGTGTAATGGCGCCCTCGGGCTGCTGCTTGCCCAATCGGGCCAACGGCCCGGGGGGAGGGAGCGGATATGGGGGGGGGGACATAGAGACAAGGACAAAGGGGGGGGGGGGGGGGGGGTACCACGTGCCCCTCCCACACTTTTTTTTTTTGAATGTTTTTTTTCAATTTAGTGGCCCAATGAAATATTAGATTCATAGGTTGCATCCTAGTTGGTCCATCATAAACTTCTCGCATTTCTGGCACTTTGTCCTCAGGTTCACGATGAGCTTTTGGCAGGATAATCACAAGAGTTATCTAGAGATATTCAATAACCTCTACTTATTTTCTTCTTTCATAGTTACAAACTTGAAATATATTGCTTGCATTTTTTATGCTTGTCCATTATCCCCCATGACACAATGTCCAATATCATGGATTCACCCTTTGGCATTTCCCTTACCTCTAAGCAAAAGAAGAATAAATGCATCAACTCTTTCAAATAAGATGCTCTCAATCTAGAATTTCTCCTATGTATCCTTTGCAAGTAGAATCATGATCCCCCACCTTTTCCTCATTTAAGTCATAAAACAAATTTGAAGGCCTTGACAAAATATTGGCCATCTTTTCATTTAGATTTTAAATCACTTGTCCTTGCTATATTATTACGCTAGGTCTAAGTGAAGACTATTGAAGGCTATATTATTACGCTAGGTCTAAGTGAAGGCTATATTTAACCCATGATAAACCCATGGTGAGCTGCCACGTAGGACAAATAGTGAGTTAATTAATCCTACTTAGCAAACACGTTCAAGCAAGGAAGAGGCTCTTTTTGAGCCCAAAAAGGGCCCCTAATGTTCAAACAAATCGAATTTTGTCTTACTTGATTACAGCTTCGAAGTCACTGGATCAAAAGACTCGATTCCATTACCATGCATGAATTCACTAAGTTATGGATTTAGATTTTATATGCGGAAGCGTAAAGCGTCTAGGTGATTAGAACAATGAATTCGACTTATGCTTTGGTCATAGGATAGTTTAATCTATGAATAATATATCTACGAGCATGAATCTATTTGAACATGAATAAAATGAGCATTCAATCAGAACATACACAACTCGAATTATGGAACGAATATTAATTAGTCGCGATGATAATAGTCTGCATGCAAACAGAGTCGAATTATTTTTAAGACAATATTCTGTAGTAACAAAGAGAAAGAACAGAACAATTGCGCTCTGGATGTTCGATCACTGATTCATTAACCTGACAACTGATAAGTTGATGAGTACTTCTACAAATGGCTAGCTAATTAAAAGAATGGTTAATTTGTACATTGCTAATTAGATTAATCCACTACGTGTTGTTGTCAGTCGCTTTCGGACAATATTTGAGTCCGTTGGAGATCATGCCCGATCGTGATGATGGTGCGGTTGAGCCGTCTTTTGATCGACTCAACTTGAGATTGATAGATGACCAGCTTATGTGCTCAAATTAGTCGAGGTTGCCGAATCGTCGTCGAGGCCGACTAGAAAACATTCGAGGTGGCAGATAGTCAACGTGGTGAATGCCGAATAGCTGAGGTGGTCGAACGCTTTCGTGTCGTCATGACTCTGTCACGAATTCCTTTGTATTTCTACAGACTATTAGAGAAAATGTGTGTATATCTATAGACTATGCAACTGTACAAATATTTACAGCAGTTAGTGAATGGATCTAGATTAGAAAAAAGATAGGGATGAAGAGGATAACACCCCCCCCCCCCTTAATCTGAATCCTTAAATGCCTTGATTTGCAAATTGAAGATAGCACAAAAATTCTTGTGTGCTTCATGATTCAATCCTTTCATGAATATGTCAGCTACCATGTACTGGGTTCTGCAAAATTTTAGACTTACCTCCTTTTGTTGAGTATCTTGCTCCTGATGTAGTGATATTTAATTTTCATGTGCTTGCTCCTAGAATGAAATCTAGAATTGATCGATAATGCGATAGCACTATGATTGTCACACAATATCATTGTTGGAACAGACTATCTGAGACCAATATCAGACAATAAGTTTCTCAACCAAATTGTCTCTTTCGTGGCTTGAGAGTCTGCAATGTATTCGGATTCGGTGGATGCCATTGCGATGGAGGTTTGTTTTCGACTGTTCCAAGATATTAGACCATTATTGAACAGGAAGACAAATCCAGAAGTCGATCTTCTAGTGTCGACATCGCCTACCCAATTTGCATCTGTATATTTATGAAGTGTATGGATATCGGATGAATTGACATCACTATAATAGATGTAGAGGTTGATAGTAGCTTGTATATATGGATCTAGGTTAGAAGAAATATAGGGATGGAGAGGATAGGAATTCAACACAACGTTGACAACTGTCTTCCTCGCATACTAATTCGCGTGGTTTTGTGGCGTAGGATGGTGGAAGGTACCAGCTAGATGTCTTGAAATAAGTCTTGCTTTATGGTGCTTTATTGTACTGTATTTTACTTCTCAGCTATATTTTACTTTGTTGGCTTAATGATTGATAGTTTAGTCCAAATACTCTCTATGTCCACATTAGTTTTACTAAAAAAAGTCATCCACTTCCTTATTAATTATGTTGTGACAACATACTATATATATATATATATATATATATATATATATATATATATATATATTGTGTGTGTGTGTGTGTGTGTGTGTGTGTAGACATATACATATATATACTTATTTGAAATTACAAACTAGTTGTAATATTTTGATTGTTAGAGAAAGTGAAGATGATGTCGTTGACTACATGGTCAATCTCAATCTAAGTGTGGAAAAAATAAAATTGAACCAACCTTGTTGAGTAGAGGTTGTTCCCATTCTTATCATTAGTCCACATCTAAAAAGTTAAGGTTTGGTTGGTAGAGGTAATGTCTTCAAGCTTGTCTATTAGCAAAGCCATACTTAAAAAGATACTCAATGTGAGCGGTGGCATCTAGACCATTTTGATCATGTACATACATATTAAAATCTTCCACCATAGTGAGCTTTATCTTTCCACATGTGGTGAGTTGGTGTATCATGCTCACCCACCTCGGGTCGATTCTCTTTCATCCCATGGGTTGATCATACTTAGGGTCAACATTGTATACCACTTATTTCCAATCTTTCAAGATGAGAGTTACACAATGTCTGTCTTGTGTTCATGAAACCATGCATTTGTAGCTAAAAACACATTTTCTAAAACTCCCATGTTTTTGTTTCTTAAAGGCCACCCATAGTGTTAATGAGACTCAACATCTTAATCATGTAGAACAAACAATTACTTCTAAATGAGAGTTCAATCCCCTTAATTCCAAGAATAGTTGTTCATTGATCATATTGATGAGTCTTTCATTTATGCAACTGTCCTTCCTCTTTCTCTAATGGCTCATTGTGCATCTGATCATGCTAAAAGCAAAATCTAGCATATCCCGCAATTGCTCATAGAATTTTTTTTAACTTGGAACATAATGAGTGCAAGCCAAATCAACGATGGGTCTTTCTTCAACAAACAATTTGACCTCATACCTCCCTTTTGCAGTCTACAGCATGATAAGGGAGAAATACATTAGGAAGTGAGTTGAAAATTGAAATTATGTACAAACTTCTACTGGGTTGAACTTGTTAAATTATGAGAGCAGATGTGATAGTACTAGTTTCATTATGCCCTAGAAATGTACAAAACAAGCTCATTTTCACAAAATTTTGATTGCTTATTTATGGTGATCTTATCTATTTCTTGAATTTACATTTTGATGGGAATAGAGCATTCATCTAATTTTTCAATACTTCAAGTTGCTTTTGCAATTATGTCCTTTAATTTAAATGTATTGGTATCCTAAACAGCTTCTTTATCAGTTTCTTTACTATGGGGTCTCAATCTCTTCAAATGAATTTTCATCTTCAAAATGATCATACGGCCTAGCCTCTAAACTTCAATAAACTTAATGTGATTATTAGTAAGGATTTTTTATTTATTTTTCAAATTCTAGTAAGAGCAACATGTGAAAAAATGTACAAGCTTTTAAGATGGATTTAGCACCTACAACCGAAGCAAAATTTGTTTGAAAGGATTGACATTAAAACATACAAAATGATGTACCTATGCATATAAAAAGTGTTGTTGTCTACACAATCCTCATAACACACTTCGAAGAGATTTATGATATGTTTTTAAAGGACTTTCATAGGAAAGTTTTAGAAACCTTTGATGACTTTTGTAGATTTCATTGACTGAAAAAGTTGTCAATATTATATGAATAAATTGTATTCATTGAACTCATGTGAATGTTAGATGATAAGTCACTCATGATATAGTGATTGGCCATAATGTTTTATTGTATGTTATTGTTGTTGATTACGAAAGTATCAACTCAATCATATCTCTTCAATAATCAACTACAACAAGTGTGCATTCACAAAGTGTTGCAATTGGTTCATATTGGACTTTGCAAAGCATGCAAAATCTTATTTTGCAGGACAACAATCCAACCAATATAGAGATCTCAAAATTAGTCCAGGGAGTTTAAAGTGAAATTATCTTATATAGCCAAAAGAGCACAAAACTTATTTCTAGTAAATGGTTGTTGTTGGAAAGTTAGTGTGGATGTGCCAACCATTATTGGTTGGTAGATCCACATTAGCTTTCCTTTAACCTAAGACACAAAGAATCTAAACATATTAACAAATGGCTCAAAATCTAAAGATGACTAAAATTCACTCTCTTTCCCCACTCTCTATCCATCTAGTGTCACCAAATTAAATGACCATAAAGCTATCCATACCCCCCTCCCTCTCCCTCTATAGTTACCAAATATCATAGGGGACTCCTTTTCATGTACCAATCAACTCTCCATACTTCCCAACCAATGAGAGTTGCTAAGGGAATTTTCAACCTATAGAAAGGTGGTTGTGTAGATGTAAAGTTAGATCATAAACTATCCATTACTTTTTGTTCAAAAAATCAAGCAAGATATGCATGTATCTTTGAATGGTTAATTTCACACTAAAAGAGTAGCCTAAAAGTGATGTGTGAATATGATAAAACAAAACCCAATATTTTGGGATTGTAGCATGTATGTTGGTTGGTGTGGGGAAAAGGGCCTCCTCTGTTAGCTTAAAATTAGAGGGCCTACACAAAATAGTACAAACTAGCCCTTGTTAGCTTTAATCAATAAAGGTAGGCCCTTCTCACGATCACTATGATTAACATAGTGGCTAGCCCAATATTAGGATAGCTAACATGAGAAAGATAGACTTTATAAATCTAGATAAAAATAAAAAGATTGTATGGCTCAATTCTCCACCTTTGAATCTCACTACCTCCACATGAAATTTTTACTTATACTCTACAACATACATGATCATCTAATTGGCATACAATAGACACTTGTTTGATGCAATTTTAGAATTTAATCTTAACTTGATTCAATAATAATGACTTTCTCTTTTAGCAAAGGCACATACATGGGCACTAAATCCCTATATGGATCATCATAGAGGTGAGAATATGTTGAAAAAATAAGAGTTTGTTAAAGTTGTCACCTCATGAGAGGAAGCATCCCCTTGGAAAATAGTGAACTATTAAGAGGAGATACCTACTATAGTTGCTCTAACCATTCTCACCATCTTTCTACAATACATCATACTCTCTATTCATGGTTATTGGAAAATTGGTTTGCTAATTACTTATCCATATCCACAAGATTTTTTTGTGGTTAAGATAAGCCACAGTTTGGGATTAACATGAGCCTCTAGTGGGCAACGAAGTGGATGACTCCAATGCCTATATAGGTGAGGGTCATCATTTTATTATATGGGTATTTGATTGCTATTCAAAGTTGACTTACCAAAACCTTTCCATTTCAATAAATGATAAGGATGGACAACTATATTTCGAGTGGGCCAACAAAGTCAAAACGAGTAATATTAGGTAAATTGACATGAAAGGAATCGTTGCGTTCCAAGACCCTAGGTTCCAAAGCACGATGTTCCGAAATCCCAAAACACAATTCCAAAAAAAAACTTGAAATATTTTTTTTGGCCACTGCCCCATAACACATGTATTCCAATTTTCTATTATTGGCATGACTGCCAACAACACTTAATCATCTCCACTGCAAAGTAAATTGTAATTCACAAATTCTATATAACCCAAACCTGAATAGGCATGTTAAGGCGATGGACAAGGCCAAAAAATAACATCCGTGACAACCTTGCATGAATAGATTTTATTGAACGTTCTGCATGCATTATGTATGCTATTACAAACAATCTCAATTTATCTAGATATATGCTTTAGACATGAATGCTTTAGGATTTAGCCTCTAGGTTGAGCTTCAAATTCCGTAAAAAAAACAAATTAAATACTTCTAGCAATCTTGCTTAGAAACTTATCTCAATACATTGTAATTTGTCCACGAGTACAATTTATATCAAGATGTTCCACCTCAAGTAGGCATGGCATTGACATCAATGGTAAAAATAATAGCATCAATGGCCTAGTTTGCTCCAATCAAGAGCTACACCTTCGCTACATTAACTAGAATTAGCTCGACCCTCAATCATATCCACTTTACAAAAATTGATGTTAGTGAAAGCTAAATTTATAGACCTATGGTGATGCTGGTATGGGACTCGGTATTCACTAAATCTTGATCACAGTTTGAAATTGTTCTTTTCAAAAAAACCCTAGCTTGAGGTGAGTCCTAGAATTGATTCTACAATTGAGTGGTGAGTAAGCAATCCACAACCTCCTATTTTGTACTAAACTTAATTAGCAATCTTGGGGGTCATTAAAGATGATTAGAGTGTATTTCTTAAATCTCGCAACAATGCAAGATGTTGACACAAAATATACAAGTATGGTCATTTTGATCAATGAACGAGAAGGATATCGATACAACGACCGTTATGAGGGCGACAAAAGCAATAGCAAGACGAAATGGCAAATTTGTTGGAAGATACTCCAAATCAATAGAAGATCGCTCGATACTAGCAATCATCAAAAAAAAATTCATTTTCACCATGGATCGAGATTTCAATCTACTTTATGCAAAATGAATTAAAATTTGATAACGACTTTGTTGGTCCTTCCCAGGCCTCCTTCAAAACCAACCAATATGGAACACAACCACTAACCAATATTCCACTTTGAATACAAAAATTTGCCACAAGCCCACTACTCTAGAGCAAAACCAACCAATTACAACTTCAGCCACATACTTATTAGGCTTAGTGAAATCCCAAATCTTGCAATCTCAACACAAAACTAACTTTTTTTATACTATACTTTCAAATCACTTGTCATACTCCTCTATACTCATCTTTCCTTTGACTTTCTCCAACCTTCAAAGAGGAAGTAGCACCAATTTGGCACAATCTTCAATAAAATAATTACATAAACAACAAAATAAGGTAAACATTAATCATTCAAGACCAATTTTCGGGAAACCTTTCTGGGGTTCCCCTCCAAAACCTATGTTTCAAGAACTTTCCGGTTTTTCACAAGGATGACATTCAATACATGCCAGTTATACATTATTTTATGACCTAAGAAAACCTGCAAGTTTTTTAGCATGCCAGTTTTGCTAAAGTTGTCTATTCCATTCTTGGACTTTGTCGACTTTTCTGAACACTAAAATTTCAAGACCCACCTCCAGAAAAATTGTAGTCATTGGCTACCTTCCCTTGTCTAAGCACTACTCATGATAATCTAGGGCATACCTCGGTCTCACTAAGAGTTTACCGACTGACAATCACAAATTACATTGTCAATACCAATTAGAAAGTATTCAAAGAGCCTTGTGGTTTAGCATTCATCTTCTTGCTTGCAACAAGCCTAGCAAAGTGCATGGGAGATAGAACTCTAGTATTGGCTATGGCCCATATATACAAAACCTAATGAGAATAGAACCCTATCTCACATGACAGCCAAATATATCATACAACACATAATAGAGTCATAGGAAGTTTTCAATGTGCACATGTAATAATTGTGAGAGAAGTCAACTCAACAAAAAGTCTAATAGAATAGAAATTATAAGTACGTTTAAGTTCTACAACTACATGGTAGATATACTACAATTAATAGCCTTCACCTTCATGCATAAACTTAAGCATGCTACGTAGCACACTATTCATGATATAGGTATGAATAGCAAGAATGTACCGACCACATGAGCTTCTATCAAGATTCTAAATTACCAATATTACATGTCACTTGACTTCATGCATGAAATTGTACTTACCGCCAAATGTACCTTGAATTATCGACATGTAGCTTGATTGTCTTGATGGACAAATAATTCACACTTAACATATTAACTTCATTCTACAAGGGTGTCTTGTCCAACAAAGAATCAAAATATTAGCTTAAGAATTCTAATTTGAAATGTAAATAGCTTAGGTTCTTTTAGCACATGGGGGATTATATGTTCCTAGGCAACAAGCATAATACTTTAGGTAATCATATATTAACACTAGCATAAAAGACAGAAGTACATCAATGAACCATCCATTCAAATGCCCATGTAACAAGCACAAGTTTAACAACTCGCAACCCCCTACACAACTTTCCTCATTGCTAGTGCTCGCATGGTTTAGATACACCCAAGCTCCTCACAAAAAATCGAGTGATTATGAGCTTCCATAAGCTTGCGAACTCATATAGCAACAATTGTGCATCAAATGAATCCAGTCAAAAGCGGGTGATAACATATTGTTTGTCCGCAATTGAGGCTTGATTTTACAATTGTGTTAAGACTCACTACCATTGTTGATGGCCACAATAGGTTTTTTTAAGCTTTACCAAGTCCTTATAACTTAAACTTATGTGTTAACCTGCATGCAAATCCTAGCTGAAATGATTAACTAGTTCAACAGAGGTGGAAAGAGATAGAATGATTCCACGAATTATTCTCCACCCATCACCACTTCTAGCGATTGTTATGTAGTTGATAAGAAGTTATTTGAACTCCATTCATTTGCAGATAAGCAACGTCAACTCAAATAGGCCTTGCATATGGTGTCAAATTTATTAAATTGTCATATTGCAATGAGCACCAATGCCTTTTGACAACCTAACAAAATCGAGACAAAAATAGGCGACCTAATGTCATGCCCTTGCTTGGATGGGCAACAACAAAAACACCATTATTTATTTGTCTTCTTAAAGACACAAGAAATTCCTCCAAACCTACCTTAATAGAGTCTTCCAAATTGAGGTATATTCATCCAAGCCATGTTCATACAATCTTTCAAAGGCCCTTCATACTACCATGTTCATAGATGTACCTACCAATATGGCAAACTAAATAGAATATGTTGTGGACAACTCACATGTTGAAATGTAAGTTGTCCACAACATAGTCTAGCAAAGCTATTTTGATTTCAAACCTAGTTAGGTTGTGTTAATACATATACAATACATCACAAAGTAGAGAAAGTTGGTCAAGAAGCTAAGTATGGGCACACACTCGGAATGTGAAAAAAAAGTGCACAAATTCACCATGTCATTTCAAAAGCAAACATGGAAAATCGACACAGAAAGTATGAAATGGTTACATTGGTGAGTGAATGTGAGAGACCCTCAATGTATTTCATCACTAAACTCAAGTCTAGTGTGACACAACCTTCATAATAAAAGCTTTAATTAGGTCCCTCAATAAGTGGTGTGTCAATAAAGCCCTCATCTCCTCTACTTGAGATCAAGAATTTGACTCCAACAAACCACATCAAGATCATCGAAGAGAAATAGTACTAGGAAAATCAATAGCTCCGCATTTTTGCACCAATAGTAAACTAAATTGCCATGTAGCAAATCTAGAAGAAGTTTGAAAAAGGGTCCATAAGTGTAGCACCAACCTAGGATATGCAACGCTCTGTTATATCTTTGAGGACATTGAGTTTGCAGACTAGGCACGATCACACAATATGTATGCGTAGGTAAAACAAACATAACAATTAGGTTTATAGGACATGCTTGGAACTTTAAGTGAACAAGTGTGTCTCTTTAGCCTCAAGTAGGCAAGAGCAAATAATAATGAAGTCAAAAAAAAATAAATTGGCATTCATAACATGGGTGTGATGCTCAAACTACGAGGTGTTTCACATTGAACTTTTCAACACAAACTTCCCTTTAATGGATCAAGAGAACTATCGAATATAGATAAAACTTAATTGAATGGTTATGTTTCACAAAACAGATATAATAGCCCAAAAATTCATGGTAAGAGATTCATTTGGCAATGGACTCCCATTGCTAATATTGTGGAAGAGCTGCACAATTTAGAAAACACTGACCGAAGTGGCGAACTACTTAAAACGGCCAATGGAATAAAAGGTCACATTATAATAGATATTGGTTCAAACAAGTGTATAAACAAGCAATACAAAGGCCAACGCTTTTTGAAAAGTTTTTTAAGGTTGTAGAATGGTGAGTGGTTCAAAGGGAAGTCAAAGTTGAAAGTTTCGTCTTCTCATAGTCAAGCTATCACTAAACAAGTTGGGTTACTATGTGTCAATAGTTGGGAAATGAACTAAGGCTATAAAGGTTAAACATCACAAATAGCTTTCAAAGTGGAATACCACATAACATGTTACGTTCCTTAAGGTTATCATTTGTTAAAGCCATTTCCAATTAAAATTATAACCATGAAACTAACTTTTTATAAAGCTACAAGTGGGTGTTTGAATTTGCAAGGTTCCAAACTAAGTAACAAAGTCAATGAATTGCCCTAATCCTCGGTCAGTGATTGGCCAAATTTTATTCTAGGATCAATACTAATTATGGCAAAGACGGGGAGAAAAAATTAAGAATCAACTATACCTAACTCAATTTTCATGTCATTTTACTATCTATCTCATCCTAGTGATTTTGACTTTAACCCTCGTGGTATATGACAAAACTTAGTGTACTTAATCATCTATGAGACGGCTTACCTAACACCATCTAGGAGCGAATCAAATATAATTACTCTAGTTTGAATATTTTTAGAACTCACTCCACCAGAGTAATGATTATGGCACCAAGACAATGATTTATGTTAAAACATGGGTACGAAGATAACCTTTTTCAATCATCCAATTCAAATTGGCCGAATAGAAGATAAGAGGCCTTACCCCCTCATTGGAATCAATCCCATGGTTGACACAATTCATATGAGTATATTGAAGGACATGATCCATCACTTTACCTGAAAAGCAGGATCTTTGTGAAGTAAGTTAATGTTTACCAAAATCAGCACAAACACTCAAATTTAGGGTCCCTGAATAGATTAGAATATCCTAGAAACAAAGCGTTAGTTTTTCGACATGTCATTTCTATAAAACCTCCAAGTGTGTAAATGTAAACCACATATTATAATCCAAATATTGCTCGATAAGCAATGTTCAAACTTAAAGGTAGATCTCCTACATTAGTAGCATACTCCTACACTTCAAATCAAGACCACCTTTCTTTCCCAGACTAGAACAATAAATCCAAGATTCTAGAACATTATGTCACATAAATCAATTCAGCTTTAATTTTTGGACAATGGAATGAAGGTAATGGAACCATATAAGTTACTTCTATAAATAGCATTTTATTTGAACATGCAATTCTAGGATTCCTATGGCCTTCGAAACAACAAATTCCTAGTTGGAAAACAAAAAGGATATAAAAGCTCGAACATTGACTCTAACAAGCTAAGGCAATGCATTACCCTTCACATACATTATCTCTTGCAAAGGGAGATTCAAGCCTTTGCATTATGGAGCAAAGCAATGAGATCCTCCTCAAAACTCACTTCTTTCTGGCATCAATCTCATCTGGGTGATTCCAACAACAAAGGCTCTTCCATCAAATACAAACTCAATTTCAAATATTGAACGATTCCCACATATATCTAACCCTTGGTGTATTTAACTAAAGGTTGAACCGCCATTAATTTGTTCAATCTATTGAGAACATCCTTGATGTCATCTTGTCAAGCTTCTAGAGTTAGTGGGCTTGTGGATACATTATGCCTACTTACGATAGCTCAAAAATCTACAAGCATGTCGATCGGTGGAGCAATGTGAAGTTCCTTTCAAAAGATTACGATTCTTTTCCATACGACTGAAATTCGAGTACAATGTTTCAAAGAACAAGGGATTATAGTCATAATGTCATGCCCTTGACATCCTTCACCATTGACCCTAATATGCATTTGAAGACATGGTCGCTTAGTTGTATCTAATGGCTGAATGAAGCATAGACCTCCCTTTGAAATGTCCATGGTAAGGGGAAAAATTTTGCCCGCGCTACAATTTTTCACATGCAAAACTCTTACAACCATAATGTGCGGCATTTGCACCTGAAAGGCCAGTAACCTTAAATAGGCCGTTCATTTCAGGGCTCTGTTCTTATCTAGAGGGATTTTATTTATCCCCAAAATTCCCAGATTATTTAAGAAACCACTTGAATTGATGATGAAGAAAAAGTAAATGCACCCCAGTACATCCCCTAGGTTCAGCTGAACAAACAAGCTGGGATTTCCATTATTTCATTGAGAAATCAATGACATGTGCCACACTCAAATGACAAATCAAGAGTATCTACTAGATTAGGGGCCATGGATTCCTGAAATTGACAGTTTAGAGGGAAGTCCACAGTTGGGCTGCATGTGCAGCAGCCATGAAAGCATACATTAGCAATTCTAGAGCAGCCTTTTTCACAAGCATGGAGCAAAAGCATCAGCCAGTAACCCAAGGAATCACATGAGTGAGTAGATTAAATGCAGGTACGAGCCTAAATAGATTGCCAGAGAATCTCGCACATTAGTTAGAACCTGTAACTGTAGAGGCCTCCATCCAGAAAAAAAAAACGGGCAGTTCATATAAAGTCTGTGAGTCCACTTGATAGAAGAAAGTGGTTAGAATTAAGGAAAGGGTTGAATTCATGTAAGGGGGATATTTCTTTCACATGATATTATTTTCCCAGCCTGATAACCGTGAATTCAGGCAGACCTCAAATAGCCTTTTATTTCAGGGCTCTGTTTCAATTATCTAGAGGGATTTTATCTATCTCCAAAATTCCCAGATGGATTCATGATGAAGAAAAAGTAAATGGATACCAGTATTAGCCCTAGGTTCAGCTGTAAAACAAGCTGGTAATTGAGAAGCTGGGATTTCCAATATTTCATTGAGAAATGAATGACATTTTTGCCTCACCCAAATAACAAATCAAAGTATCTACTGGATTAGGGGACATGGATTCCTGAAATTGATAGGAGTTTAGAGGGAAGTACACAGTTGGGCTGCATGTAAAGCAGCCATGAAAGCATGCGCTAACAATTCTAAAATAGTCCCTTTTAAAAGCATGGAGAAATAGCATCAGCCAGTAACCCAAGGAATCACATGAGTAAGTAATTAACCCCAAACATAAACTTGCTCCTACAATGGATTTAGCTTACTGAGAAGCCTGTGGTTTCAGATTGATTCTTGCTGAACAACTTCTATAAGCAGTGAGCAGCGTCGTTGACTTTAAGCACCTGCAGGAACTTACTTAGGCACAAAGTGAAGGTTATAGTTTTTCTAGGCACATAATGCAGGAAGGAAAAAACAGGGGGGGGGCAGGGAAGACGTGTTTTGAAACAAAATTCAATAGCTAATGCATTACATTACAGGTCAGATGTGCTTTTTAATAGAAGAATGTGCACTGATTTTCATATATTTAATGTAATTCGTAAGGGCTTGACTGAAAACCCTGCCTTGATGCTTGTGCAAAAAAATCCATTTGTTGCCTTAAAAATCTCATGTCAATACCAGACCTAAATTTAGAATCTCACATAATATGGTAGTGGTCTGTCCCAAAAAGACTCCTCACTAGATTCTGGTGGCCACCACTGTGGTATACAGTCGACTTGACTATAATTTAAAACATTTGTTGGTTTTTTAAAATTTTAAGTTGTCGACACTGATATTTAGAAAATGTTATGTTATACTGTTGACCAAGAAAGATGAAACTACGCTTCATCTAGAGGGCACATTGTTGTTTGACAGGAGGCCGGGAGGTTATCCAGGTCCTTCACATTAAGGTTCTTAAAGGCATTTTTTGCTTTGGCTAAACTACTATTTTTTGTATGAGCAAAATTACACTATTTTTCTCTCGAGATTCTAGACGCGCGTAAAAAATGTTCTTTCATTTCACCAAAGCCCTTCATAACAATGCCACAAGGTACATGGATATTCTCAACAGAGCTGCTATAAAGCCTCATTGAATATGCTCACTACTATCTTAGCACTTAACCCTCTTCAACCCCCAGAGAACATTATATTGAATGACTATTTTATTCATTAAAGAAATGTTTTACAGTAATACAATGATATTTTGTATACAGCTGTTTGATGAAAATACATCCTATGAAGAGACCAGTAGATTAAGTTCAGCAACAGCTTGCTGAAGCACTTTATGATGATCTGGAGGATAATAAATGACAACTACCAACCAGCTGAACATAAATTATGATTCTATCCAGATCCCTTCAACGTTTAACATATGACTTTTACTCTAGCTAGGTGGGCAATCTCCTTGGTTAGCATACAGCAGAATAGCTCGTGTTATCTGTTGGACAAGTCCTTTATTTAAAACAAAAGTGATCACAAACTTATGCAGCTGGCATCGTGTCAAAAAACCACAATAAAAGTCGAGTATAATTATACAGACCTTATAATGCATTGACAAAGCAACATCTTGAAGAACAGTTGAATCAAAAACTGAGAACTTGGCATTTGAGAGACAACGGTGAGTTATGCATTGATGAACTCAATGATTGAAGAACAGCCTAGCCACAGAAATAAGAAACAGGCGTGTACGTCCAAGGTACCGTTTGTAGCATGGTGACAACTAATAGATAGCTTGGAAAAATGCTTATTGCTAAACACAGAGCTAACCTTAACATTCTGAAATACAACTCTCATCATGCTGCTAGAACAAGATAAACAGCCCGGATTCTAAAAGTAGTCATATGTCTTGCTAGTTGATCAGCTGGCATTGCCATTGCCACTCTTCAAATGTAGTCAGTATGCATACAGCAAGAAATTGAAAATTCCATAAGATAATTGTCTCGAAAACATGAAATGAACAAGTATGTTGCAGAAAAAGTCCAGAACAAAATTGAAATACTGCAAACATTGCCTCTTCTACTCTTGATTATCCTGATAAGATTGCTAAACTGCATTGTGTTTTTTAAAAAACTTAAGACATAGCAGGACGTCGACCAGAAAGGGCTTCAATTGTCTTCACTCCAGCACAATGCACATCATTTCACCTGAAAACAACAAGAACAACTTGTAGAACCTTCCTGAACAATCAAATGGTTTGAAGGGCTTTGAAAAGGATATTGGCTACAATATAGTCTCTGAATCACCTACAACAATAAGGAGTGGTGTAGTTTTTATGCTGGCACAGGCAAAGGGAGAGGAGAAGTCGCTTAAATGGACAGCAAATTTACTGGGCGTGATGCAACCTCAAGTTGCCCGTCTTGTTTTGTCCTCCTGCTTTTGTTTTGATTGAGTCACAAACAGACAGGTTGAAACACTCCCCTTACTTTCCAAAAATAAGGTAATTTGTGATCCAGACATATGGACGGAGGGAAAATATAAATCTTCAAGGGCACAGAACCTGAACCCATTGGCTACAGTATTGGAGTGTGAAACACAAAATAGGCACCTGCTGAGTGCACACTCTGGATTGAAAATCAGAGCTATTTCATAACGCCACATTCTAGCCATCTACCGGCAAATACAGCAGTTTATATTTCCAGAAGGCCATCCATCAGTGAGTTGATGAAGCTTTTCTGTAATATTTTGCTTTCAGCACTTTCTTGACATCTTCATAAGTTTGATCCTATTTTCATATTCATTCGTGTTGTTGCGGTAAGTTCTCTCCCAATATTTAACAGTCCTAAAAGCTTTGATTTACAATTTTTCCACACGCTCCCATACACGAGTTCTACCTGCTTTTCTCTGTGTTTTGCATTGCCCATTGCAGCTTCAATGAGGGTAGCAGCATGGGACTAACCTATGAGTTCAAGGATCTCATCTGGTAGGCTCTTCAGCAGCTGTTTTTTTACTTTTACGAGGATGTATGTTTTATTCACTAGCTTGCATTACGATTATAGTGTGAGCTGCTTGCACACTTTCCTGATGCAAATTCATGGTTCATATTCACGGGATGTTGCAAATTCAAAGGCTGTTGCTAAAAAGGTGGGATGTGTTGAATTGTCCCCTCCATTGCATACCTACTCCATCATCTTGAGCTATGATGTCTCAACGATGCCACGGCACCCATACAGATGAGCGCATATGAGTCCAATCATGGCTCCACCCTTACCTACTGCAACAGAAGTAAATTGAGGGGAATATGTCCATATTGTAACATGACTTGGAATGAGATATGCTTATCTGGCAAGGGAAGAAAGAAGAACATGCAGATTTTGTCCTATTATGTCATTCTGTGGCATTTGCAGCATACTTATCCACCAAGTTTTATGGTTGGTAGATTATCTTAATAGGGAAACGCAACTTGAAATATAGTTTCATTGCCTATTCACTTCTACGTACCTGCTAGCTTAGTTCTCACATGCACCGGGGGGGCACATGCCTGGAGAGGATGACAGCAAGAAGAAGACAGTAAGCGTAGACATCTGCGCAGTGGGTTTGTTGGAAGTTAATCATCAGCCTCTATTTAAACCCCACCCAACAATTCCAACAGATCTCAACGATAAGATGCAGACACAGACAGATACGTTAGTGGATTTGGGGCATTCTTCAAGGCAGCCACAAGCAAAGGGTTTGAGGCAGGCTCATAGACAGGTCGAGGGAGTCATGGACTTGCATGTCAAGGAACACAAGAAGACATCGGTAGCAACAACAGCAGAACTTTGAAATGCCCTTAGCTTTTCCCAGTACGTAAACCACAAGGGGCATCCCAAGCACCAGGCTCAAGCACAAGTAGAGGCACAGGCTATTAATTAAGCGATGTAAGGCTGGGAAGCATCCCTGTATCTTGACGAAACAACACAACTATTGGTAATATGGGCCATCCCAGTGAAACATCTGCATGTGGAAAGCTCACCTGCAAAAAAGGGTCATCTAACCTTAAAAGGCTCACAAAGAACAAGGTCAAAAAATCGACCACATGGCAATTTCTGTTAACCTATAAAGGATAGGCAAATGAGACAAGAAAACAGGAAGTTATATCTGCCGTGAGAAATTGTGGCTGAAGAACAACAAAAAAATTCCCTTGACAATTGGTATGTGCAAACAGCCCTCAGATATTCACAAATCTGAAAGTGACTAGCACGTGTTACCCATGTGCAAATGATGCAGGCATCAATTGGAGCAGGCAATAATAGCCAAACTGGTTACTATTGTGGCTTTTGAACAAAGCGACCCAAATTACACTCACTGTTATCTTCTAGGTCGTGAGAGGCCTTTTCGCTCCATTTAAAGAATAGTCTCAAAAGCCCTAGATTTGTACATGCTGTAGTTTTTGGTATTAGAACAGATCCAGTATATGCATAACTCATTACCATACATTCTTAGGCAAGGCCCATACCGGGATGCATTAAGGGCAAGACACTACTTGTTATGGGCTATTTGTTATCTCTTTCAAATTTATCATAGAAGCTGGATTGAATGTATGACATTTTGAACACGTTGCAGTTAACTGATTCACAAGTAACCTGCTTGTGAAACTAAGTTGAAAAAATATAAATCATTGTCTGTCGACTGTGGTTTATTCTATGTTTGGCAAACTAAGTTCAGAATCACAATCTTCTACGTTAGACGAAGTCAAAAGAAGTCAAATTATTAACTAGTAATCATTCTATGTTTGTCAGATCTGTTTTAGTTGGATTGATTTCAAGTTTGATAACATCCTCCTGAAGTTGCATCGGAACGGCGTTCCGTAGGCATAGCGTTTCGGAACAAGCATTCCGGAACGTCGGAACCCCGGAAAAGAAAAAAAAAATAAACTTATGTCTTGAAATTAATCACAATTAAGTCTATTGAAAATTTTGCTAAAAGTATGAATCTGTTTTGGAAATCTAGGTCATAAATGTCACTAGTTTGCTAAAATTTGTGCACAGTCAATAGGATTGCTGAACATTTGTGTAATTATATGTTACAGGTGATTAGGATAGTAGTCACTGTATTATCTTTCTTTTGCACATCTATATAGTATTGTCAGTAAAATTAAAGTTTGTAGCATCGTGATTTCAGAATGCTTAGAATATGATATCTGATACAAGGTATTTGGATGTGTTTTAGATGCTTTTATATGGCTATTTTCTTTTCTAAGACATCTAAAAAAAATTTAGCAAAAAAACCCAGGAAAAACAAAAAACGTTTCGGAAAGGAACGTTCCAAAATTTCCGGAACGTGATTGGAACGCTACGTTCCGGAACACAATGTATCTATAAATGGGAAATGTTTGCCTGATCTGTTTTAGTTGGATTGATTCCAAGTTTGATAACATCCTCCTGATGTCTAATGTATGATTGCTTGAGTAAAACTTCAATCGTTTACCAACAAGAGTAGTAAAAACAATCATGTTCCAATCTGAATGAGGGAATGTTCCATGTAAATTGTTGCTCCAGAGCACACTCGTCACATTCTCTTCTCAAAGGGTTGAGCTCCTATCAACTGTCTTTTGAGGTTAAGCAACATGGACTATTCTTAAGGTCGCTACCAAGGGACATTGGGAGATTGTCTAGCAAAGTACATAGAAATCGTTCAATTTTGAAGTTTGAACCATAGTTGCAGCGAATCTCGATTCGCTGGGTCTGCGATTCGCGGGTCGCGATTCTGCGAATCGCGATTCGCGACCCAGAATCGCAAAAAAAAAAAAAAAAAAATTGGAAAAATAGCTTATTGCTGAAATTTTTTTAGGGGATCAATGGTCAAACCAGCGTTTTGCCTCTCAGAAGTGCAGTAGATGAGGCACAAACAGATCTTATTTTCAGTAGCTATCCGGTTGTCATTTGCTCTGGTTTTCAGTAAATGTTAATGCTACAGTTTGGACTGTCAACTGTATGGATGATGATCACTTTTGCAATTGGTTCACTAGAGATGTGAGTGCAATGTACATACAGTTGGGGGAAAAAATTTTGGGCCCTTCTTGGCGCGCATTTGGACCCCATTTTTATCTACAGGGGGGCGGTGGCATTTTTATCTACAATGTCTATATAGCAAGAAGCTCTAGGGGGTTCGGGGGACAGTAGCCCCCCGGGAAACGGGGGGTGTTCGGGGGGCGGTAGCCCCCTGGTGGGGGGTTTGGGGGGCAACGCCCCCCAACGGCGGGGTCCGGTAAGGCCTCTTCATGATTTGGCCTTCCAACTCCCCGAGTGAAAACACACTTTTTGGTGTTTCGCACCCGAAACAGTCGGCAAACTACACAATCATAATCCCCTCGATCAGAGCTTTCATCTGATACCCATATTGCCTAAAAAAATTTCAAAAAAAAAAAAAAATCGATTCTACACGATTCTGGGAAAATCCCGAATCGCGAATCGGAATCACGATTCTGATCGCGATTCTGAATCGCGATTCGGGAATCGCGCTGCAACTATGGTTTGAACTCATAACGTTTCAAAAGATTTCTTCACGACCTAACTGCATGCATTACTAGAAAAACCATGAAGCTGGCGATGATAGAGATCGTGCATCTAAGAGTCATTGAAGGCTCATCGTATCTATCACATTTACTCCACTATAGAGACAGTTTGGCCAAGCAGCCAGAAACCTCGATAAGTCACCTTCTAGCCCTCAAATTGACGTACGGGCCAGCAATATCTAATATTGATACCAACGGTATGCAGAATTGGCCTTTGAGATCCAGGACCAGGCTACAAGGACAATGTGGCTGAAAGGAATATAAATAGGGTTCAAACCTAATGTAGAGGGATAAACATAGTTCAAATGGCTGATAAGACTCCAATCTGGGCAGATTATAAGGCTGAGGATTATGTACTAGAAACTTAAAGAGTCTACAGACACACCCTTAAAGCAGTCTTTGTGAAAGGATATGAAATATCAAGAAAAGAAAGAAGGCAGACGTACTCATTATTGTGCTGTTGCAGAACATGCTGCAGACACAGGTATTTGGATGAGATCTTCAGTAGCACAGAGTAAGCGAAGGCCAACCATCCATAACGATTTCTGACAACTGTTCCATTTTGACAAGAGAGGACGTAAGAGAATGCATGGAACAACAAGGCAGGGCCCCAAAATATAGATGAAAAAGGCAAAGCTCTGAGAACCAGCTAAGCCATAAATTGCAGGGAGTGAGGCTCAAGAATATCAGCAGGTACAGTAAACTTCACTTCATGTCAAACCATCGGCTTCTGTTACATATTTCACAAAAAACTGCAATTTGCTCTTCACATAGCCAAAAGAACCTGCATTCTTTACAGGCTTACTTGAGAATTCCACCATTTTCAATGCACAAAAAATGCTCCCTTTGTATGCAGCAGGTAATCTTCAAAGGATGAAAGAGTACTCAAATTATGACTGTCTAACTTAAGATAAGCGAGAGATAAGAGAGTTTGGAACAGAAGGCTTTAGAAAGGTTGTTTTCTTCAAAATAGCTCATGAAGCTTCATGCTGAAATTTTAGAGTCTACCCTATAAAAACTTCTTCAATCTGAATATACTCCTAAAACTGCTATGAGGGCCTCCTTCCATTATCCTTCACATTTTTCACCTTCCATTATCCTTTGCATTTTTCAAGTCGTCTCCACTCCTGGCGAAAGTAATCAAACGACAACATTAGTTTTGACTTATTCATATCATAACATTGACAACAGTGCTAGGAAAACGAAGCAGCGTATTACAGTAGTGCTGACACAAGTGAGCAAGAATGCTACAAAAAATAATGATCTGCCACCCCTGTGGTATATCAAAATGATCTACATTCGTGTAACATACAAAAAAGACTTCAAAATACTTCCAACACCACAAAGGAATGACCATACTTGATACCGATACAAAGTGAACTACTGAAACAAGTGATGTCAGTTTTACTATTTGGTGTTGTACAGACTATCCACATAAAAGATGAGAGCTCAAATGCCAACAAAAAATTTCCAACTTCATGATTAGAATGCATTGAATGGAGGTAAGCATGATATATGTTTTTTAAGCCCAAATGTGGACCATCACTAAGACTCAGGGTTCCCAGGCTTTTGGTCCAAAGGACTTGTAATTATGAAAAAGCATTAAGAAAAGGGGTAAACAAAGGATATTTCACTGATGAAACAATGTAAAAAGACTTTTCCATCAGATTTATGGCTGAAAAATTTTCTGGCACTAACACTGTAAAATCCTTTGACAGCCAGCATGTTTTCATACCGATTCAAAAATATGAGCAATTATAATGAAGGTAATCAAGTTTCATACTTTGTCAAGCACATTGAGGTGCTGCAAATGATCAATGTTATTTTGTTGAGTGCAATACCATGAGAAATGAAGCCTTTTTTATGGCTGTCTCCTTTCAAATATCCTATATGACCATGGCAACATTCCCAACTTAAAATGGTGTAGAGATAGGTATGGACAACCAAAGCTGCTATGTCATAGCCAGTGCTTAAATGTACTGCTTGAACCTTATTCTCGGCTTCTTGATTAACTCAATCACCATATGATCCTAAGCAGAAGATTTTACAAAACAATGTTAATGACACTCTGATCAACTCAAAACTATGAGAGTTGAGACTTCGATTTTAACCTAATGGTAAACAAGTTTAGTGCTAAATGGTAAACAAATTTAGTGCTAAACACAATCTGATATTTTCAAAGGATGGTATTCAATCCATTTGATTATACTACTCATTTTATTTATGGCCAATAAGCTCATAGGCTTTTCTCTTGGCCCTCCTGAGTCCTTATCAATATATCACTAACGACGAAGATCCTTAGCAAATATATTTACGTACATGATCGAACATACATTTACTAATTCAAGCGTATGAGCCATTGACTTCAATTCAACCTAATGATAACTACGTGAGTATTTGTCACACCATGTAGAATATGATGTATTGGATTGTGGGAATGCAAGATTACAATATGAACACCACCACCTTTTTATGATTGTCTATCTATATGTCCATGGCAACATTCCATCCATAAAAATTTCAGTTTGGGTTTCTGTAAACCTAGATATGACCAGTCAAAGCTGCCTATGTTAAGTGCTAAAATAACTCTCTAGACAATGATAGACACTTTATTTTCAACTCTACCCATCAACGCAATAAAAAAAATTCAACCCTCTTATATGTTACTTTCAAAAATGTGTCATGTCTCATGTTGAGTATTTAAATTGAATGGACTTTGACTTACAATCACTGAGTAGGGGTTCGAGGCACATTTTAATTTTTTGCACACATGCAAGCTTCAGTGCTGAAGATACATGGCATAGATTGATGTTATGTCCAGAGACTAGGCTAATGGTTGGCAGCAACCTAAAGGATATAAAGCCAGCCCATTGGTCGAATAATCAATTGAATTGTTTCTAATTTTTCAAATGTTCTATTTACATTCAGATCTTGGGTCACTTTCTCTGCTTAAGGCCAGGAGTTTGACTCCAAGTAGCTATACAAATCAGGACATACTAGAGAAAAATAATTAAATCAAAGAATCTCCATTCTACAAATCATCGTTGTCATCGAGTACAATCAGAACTTACTGTTTTTGCTTTTTGACACTATCTTGCTTGATGTTCAGAACCATCTGCATTGCCATTTTCTGATGTTCTGGTGACTGTGAATGCTTTCGGAGTCCCTCCAAAGTAAAGCAATTAAGTTGACATATGCGACACAAAACAGGACCCTCTGGTGCTTTCCTTTTCCTGTCCCATTCAATTGGATTTGAATCTCCTTTCTGTCAATAGACAAATGTAGAAGTCAATCATCAGATAACATAAACATGATCATAGAGAGACTTGGCTTGCTTTTCTATAAGTGTTCTACTTGCTTTTTAATCTCAAGTATTCTACAAAGAAAGCAAGGAGACAGAACTTACAACTATAACGCCATTGCTAAAGTCCTCCCTTGAAGGACCAATAGGAGGCTGCTCATGCCTGGGAGGTGGGCCCAGTGCCAGATCTTGTGAATCAAAGAGGACGGATCTACCAAGAGGAGAGACAGGTCTCCCCTGCCCAAACATACTAGGCCATACTGGATTCATGGGTGGACCACTCTCATGAAATCTTAGATTATCGCTGTCAAAAGGCATTCGACTAAGATCTGGCAACGGTCGCAACAGCTGCCCAGAATGCAAGCTAGAAGAACCCATAGGAGGAGGACCAATTGAGTCTCGGCTAGGTCTATGCCAAGCTTCCGGTTCCATACCTCTACGTTCAATTCTGTGGTCCATGAACTCAGAATTGGGCCTCTGTAGGTCATTTCTGGGAATTAGGTGATCTGGTTCCATACCTCTACGTTCAATTCTGGAGTCCATATACTCAGCATTGGGTCTTTGTAGGTCATGCCTGGGAATCAGGTGGTCTCGTTGGAGAAGTAAAGGATCAGGCTTATCATTTATCAAACCCTCCAACTTTGACCTTCCGAGATCCAGTCGATGATGCACATGGTCTCGAGTAATACCTGGAAGGTCAGACACGTCTGGACCCAATGGCTCAAAGCTTGGCCTTGGTAGTTCTTGTCGAGGAACGCTAGGATGATCACGCTGGAAACGATGATAATCCGGCCTGTCTGGACCAAAGGCTTCAAGGTTGGATCTTGTTATCTCTTGCCTATGGAGATCACGGTCTCGCTGAAAACCAGGGAAATCAAGGTTGGATCTCATTATCTCTTGCCTATGAAAATCATGGTCTCGTTGAAAATTAGGGAACTCAGGCTTTTCGGTACCAAATATTTCAGGATTTAGCCTGGGCCCATCCTGTTTTTGCAGCATCTGGTCTCGCTCAAAACCAGGAAGCCCAAGCGCATCCTGTTTGTGCAGCATATGTTCTCGCTCAAAACCAGGAAGCCCATGCCTATTTGGACCCAAAACGTCAGTTTTTGGCAAACCTGCCTCACGTCCATGGATCAAGGGGTCTCGTGGAAAACTAGAAAAATCAGCCCTTTCTGAGCCCAACATATCTAGCTCTGATCTGCCAAACTCATGCCTACGAATCATTGGATCTCTCTGGAAATTGGGAAAATCAGGCCTCTGTCTAACTTCAGGAGAGAAAGGTCTCAAGCCTGATGTGTTTGTAGCTGCTGGATCAGAACCAAAGCTTGACAATAACCTTAAAGACTCATCAGAAGGTATGAGATGCTTTCCAGGAGGCTCTAGTGAAAACCTATCCACGTTTGAAAACCTGCTTGGACCTCTTTCTTCTGCCATTGGATTGAAATGCTGCCTTTCTGTCCTGTAAAAGGGTTCATCGAGGTTTCTGCCTTCAATATTGGGTCTATTAAGAAAATCAGATTTTGGAGGAAAAATGTCAGGTTGTAAAGGATTTGGCAACTTCTTGCTAAGTTCTGGGGAACGTCTGGTCTCTCCATAGAACCTACCAACATCTTGAGGTAAAGGATTTCCAATATCAAACTTTGAAGCATGGGCAGAATGCCTTACTCCCTCAAACTCTCCTTTGAGATGCTGAGATCCTGCAGTGAAAGGCCAAATAGACTTACTTGGTGAATTAAGAGGTGGTTCCCTAGGATATAAATCTCTTGGCCTGAAATCATTGTGTGCCATCTTGTTAGGATGGTGAATTGAAGGGTCTCTCTCGAAAGGGCGTTCGTCCAAATGAGGGAACTTTTGTGGTTCCTTTGGAATAGGGTTCAGTGGCTCCAACACCTTATCGGACATAAGTGGTGGAGGAGTTGGCCCATGAGTTTGCAGATTTGGTGGTCTTAGAAAACTCTGTTGATGGAGCAGAGACATTCTTGGACTCTGTGACAGCGGGAATTGAGGCTGGAAAGCAGGGGTATCCAGAGGCCTGGGGGCCAATAACCGTGCATTCAGCTGACCTTGGGAACCAGAAAAGAATGGTGGCTGTTTGTGTTCAGGAGGTACAGGCATTCGCAACGGTCTTGGAAAAGGAGCGAGCTCTGGCAAAGATGGCGGTCTAAATTTTTCAGAAAGCTGAATTTGGTTTCCTGGCAATATCTTTGGGGCCAAGGAATGATGAATGCTTGGTATCACATGAGCTTGAACAGATGCTTTTCTCTGGGGCGAATGAAGAACTTTTCCTTCTTGTTTGGGGACTGAACTTTGCTGCTGTGAAATTAAGGTCGCCAAAGGAACAGATGCATTCAAGGTAGAGGACCTTGACTGTGTAGGAACCTCTGGCTGCTTTGGCTGCTCAACGGCTTGATCACTCTGCTTGGTATCCTCCACGCAATTGTCTTCAGCTGCTGGTGTTGCTACAGCAATCTCAGGTTCTGTTGTTATCGCTTCTTCAGCAGATTCTGGTACTTTAGTATCAGGCAAGATATTGACAGACTGATCATCGTCTTCTGCTGAATTTGGTGATTGATCAGGTTCTGTTGATCTTACGAGGTGGTCATCATCCTCTGCTGACTTGACAGACTGATCAGGTTCTGCTGCTATGGTATTCTGCTCAGGCGATTGCAGCTTGACATGCTGATCAGGCTGCAATGCTTGAATATGTTGATCTTTAGTCAGATCCACTTGCCCTGCGGATGGACTTGCACCAGCCTGCCTTTCTGGGCCATCACGCTTAGTTTCCAGAGTAGTAGATTGCTGACCACTTGTCACCTTATCTGAAGTTTGAGCAGATTGATTAGGAAGTGGCAGGGACGACAGAGGTAACTTGCTTGCACCAGGCTGGACCATTTTTGGAAGACCAGCACTCACATGTTGTATTGCTTCTGGTCTACCAGGAAGTGGAATCGATGGCCTGCTTGATGGAAATTGATGTTGGTTTGGTGGCACTTGCTGATTTGCCTGAGATGGGAATGCTCTAGGAGGTGCTCCGTGTCCCACTTGTTGATAATTTTGCTGGGGTCGGTGGCCAGCATGACTTAACATTTGTTGTTGAGGCATTTGATGCCTCTGTGGAGCAGGATGATGAGTTGCAGCTGCATGCTTTGGAGTCAAATGGTGAGGAGCCCCATACTGCTGATGTGAACTTGCATTCGCTGCAGATGCTGGACCATGTTGTGGAACTGTTTGTCCAGGGTTAGCATTCCATCCAACTTGCTGTTGATGTTTCTCTGAAAACTGCTGCTGTTGCTCCCTTTGTACTTGCTGATGATGCAAAAGGAAGCCAGGTTGATGTTGCTGCTGCAATGTTGGTGACTGCTGCGACTGTGATGGTGGAAGTGGCAGTTGTATTGCCACTGATTGGGCTGCCTGAGGTTGATGTTGATGTGGTTGTAACTGCACAGCTTGTGGTGTTTGCTGCTGTTGGTAATGCTGTTGCTGAGTGCCGTGTGATGGCTGCTGTTGATACAGCTGTTGAGGTAGTACTTGAGGTGCCTGAAGCTGTTGATGTGGCTGCTGTATAACCGCTTGTGGCATTTGTTGGGTCACAGTTTGTGGTGCCTGATAATGCTGTTGCTGCAGTGGTTGTTGTAGCTGTTGGTAATGCTGCTGAATGACTGACTGAGAAGATTGATGCTGTTGATATTGTTGTGATACTGGCTGAGAAAGCTGTTGCTGCATTAACTGCTGTTGTGCTACAGGGTGCAAAGGCTGCTGCTGAGCGACAGGCTGCAAAGGCTGCTGCTGTTGATATAGCTGTTGTGGCAATTGCTGCTGATATTGTTGCTGAAGGGTTGGCTGCACAACTGGCTGCGCAACAGATTGAGGCTGTTGTTGTTGCTGATAATGCTGCTGAAGAAGCTGCTGTTGGTATGGCTGTTGCATGACCGGTTGAGGGAGTTGCTGCTGGTAATGGACCTGTGGCAATGGCTGGGGCTGTTGTTGCTGCTGTTGATAATGCTGTTGTGGCACTGGCTGAGGCAGGTGTTGTTGATATTGTTGTTGAGGCAGCAACTGTTGTTGATATTGTTGTTGTGGCACAGGCTGAGGCTGAGGCTGAGTCTGAGGTTGAGGCTGAGGCTGAGGCTGAGGATGGGAATGAGGCTGAGGCTGAGGCTGAGATTGAGCATCAGGCTGAGGCTGGGGCTGAGGCTGCTGCTGAGCTTGTTGCGGTTGTTGTTGCTGTTGCTGCTGCTGCTGGGGCACAGGCTGAGCTGGCTGCTGCTGATACTGCTGGTATTGCTGATACTGCTGATACTGTTGATAATATTGTTGATATTGCTGATAATACCACTGATCTGCACTGTACTGTTGGGGAGCTCCCTGTGATTGAGCAGCAGTAGATGCCTGAACCTGTTCCTGACCAGCAGTAGACTGATGATGTGCTTGAATTTCAGAACTTTGCTGCAATGGCTGTCCTGTCTGATCAGGCTGAGGAGCAGCATAAACTTGTGATGCTGTCTGATCTTGACCCTGCTGATATGGTGTAGAGGACACTGTTCCAGCAGACAAAGTTGGCTGCTGCTGTTGAGCTTGAGCATACATTTGGGCCATGTTTCCCTGTCACCCAGAAAAGTCAAATGTTTAGAACCTTACCATAAGCATTAAAAGACAGAATCTGAAACTCAGCATTGGAATATGCCACAAACTTAAATAACAAAGAAGATCTTGCAGAAATGGTGAAACAATGCTCAGAATGTTCTGAACAAAGGTATCACATTAATATGCATGTGTTTGTTGTGTCATGTGTGAGCCACTTACACTGGATTCTCTAACCACATCTATCAAGGCATTTGCCTCAACAACCACAAACATCAATGAGATAGCTTATGTTTCAGTGGGCAGTGAAAGTTGCTTGATAATAAATATCAAAACAAGCCTCATCCTAGTCCTTTCACAGGCTTTTTTAAAGCCAAGTACAAGAAGATGCCCATCCAAAGATGCACATTAAGTGACAGAATAGCACTACCACTCTCTCACCTAATGTGCACCCTTGGATGAGCATTTTTTTGCACTTGACATTCAATGCCTGTGCAAGATTAGGCGCAAAACAAAAGCAAGCACTCCTTTCAACTTATGAACAGAAATTCAGATAGCTCCACTGTAGATTTAAGTGCAACAAAACAAAAAAGATGAAGCTAGAAGGTGATTGTGATTTGAATTGGAGAGATGACATTGGCACACCGAAATCCACTGCTCATCGTATTCTCACTTGGCTCAGCCTGCACATCATGGAACAACAGAAGTTGTCCACCCCACTGCACTATTATCTAGTTCAGTTTAGTATACAAAAAAAACTTTATCAACATGTGGACAGCAAAATGCATGGCAAGTTTTGCAGTGGTACTTCAAAATACCCAAAGAAGTCATATGAAAAGGTTTCAAACACCTTGCAATGCAATGGATTTCAAAACACCTGAAAGAATTTGAACTGTTTTTAATACACTGCAAGATTACAAATACAATTCCTTCACATCATAATGATTGTTAGAAAGTGGTTGAAGTCGGGTTTCCAGAACTCAAACGTTATATAAGGTTCTAAAATTAAGCTTCAAAAATTTTAAAAATAAGTTTCATTGAAAGTATGTCCAGTGCATTGCTATATTAGCCTTATACTATGTTGTAACATGCAGTCTTCATCAACAACCTTGAATGTCTGGACACCAAACCCATGCACATAGTGTTCACTGTTGGAGAATCAATCTATCGTTGCCTCATCTGTGCATGATGTCTTGATTTATGCATCACTTCACAGAACTTTAATTTTCTTTGAATTTGCAGTAGTCATCAAATCACAAGCTTCAAAGCGAACGTGAAACAATAGGAATTTCAATGCAATCATGAAGCAGAAGAATAGAGCTGGAAACACTCACTAGGCATGTTTGTGCATGCTCTGGCACTTGTCTATGAACTATCTGCTGACCACATCTGTTACACTGCACAGGAAAATTGCCATAAGAACACCCAGCAGAATGGGCTGCCGATGCTGCAAGTTCTCCTTGCCAGATACAACCACTTTTGTTATAGAGACACCGTACTGGAATTTTCCCCAAAGTGGCATGAAGTGCAGCATTTGTTTCCTGCAACATCTGAGCATCCAAACACTTTGCATCAGCCATAAGAGACATGGTAAACCTTGTAGTTGAATAGACTACATAACCCAGAAGTAAACATCAAGGTGCAACATTCTGTGAATATGGACTGCATAATAACCAACTTATGTGGCACTGAGTAGTAGTATCCACATAGGTCAAAAACAAAACACCAACGACAAAAAATAGACTCCTAATTTCCAGAACTAGTTTAAGGAACTACAGAGAAAAGGTCAATACTTTGATTTCAGAGTGATTGACTGTATGGCCATCATGAGGGCACTGTGGAGAAGTGCTTAGTAGATAAGTAAGACATGGTTGACAAAATATGTGACCACATGCTGTTTGCTGTGCCTCAGTTGGGTACACGAGCAGCCGGCAAACTAAACAGAAGAGCTCTCTTGGAACTACTTCAGGATTCAAAAGGCATTCTGTATCAAACCCCATAATGAACAAATGCTTGCAGCTCCAATTCAACTACACAACTAATTTGTAGTCTTTTCAACTGCACCGCACCAATTGAGAGCCTTTCCTACCTGAAAACACAAAAGATTGGACATTTTTGCTTCAGGAAAACAGACAATGAATAATTTAGCCTGGCATATAGACATCAATTAGCAGGCGACATGATGCTCCACAACTTCAAAAATTCCTCATCGGAAGTAACATCTCAACAAAGTAACAATGGCCAAACCACATCATTTTCCAGAGTTGCAATCTCTCAAAACTAGAATAAGGCATCTATATCGATTAAAGACCGTACTAAAATTCAGAATGCAGCAAATATCGAGCATAATCTGGGATCAGCTGCTAGATTACAAAACTCACACAAAATTTCACTGAAACGTCAACAATACCATGATTGCAAAACCAGGTTAAAGAAAATAGTAACAAAGTTCCAGAAAATATAAAGAACTGAGTTTAACAACCCCCAAATCAGGAATTCACTGTGTTGATGGCTGGGAAATTGAACACGGTGTTCTGAATACATCCAAACGCTCGGATAATGGAATGGCAAGCAATCCATAAATGGCCGCAAAATACCATTCCTTGTTCAATCCTTGGGCTACCAAAAGTCTAATAACAACCTGATAGCAAATGATTTAAACCTTCATTGCTTGCTAAACAAACCATCATATATTAAAGGATACAACAGAGAATTATCAGTTTGTGAGATTGAAATATTTCCAGATTCACAAATTTGATTTGAGAAATCAATGATGTTCACAAAGAGCATATATGCAACAAAGTCACAGGATCCATAATAAAAACCAAGAAAATTTAGCCAGTCAGCACTGAGCAGTAATTACATCTCATCAGTACCGAGCATAAGTTGTTTTCTGGGGTTCAAAAAAATCTGGACTCTCTTGCATAAACTTACAATAAATACACGAAAAATAAATACCAACATAATAAGGACAGTAAAATAACTAACTTCCACCAAAAACAATAAAAACAAATCCTACAAGGGAAGATATTCTACAAGTAAATCTAATAATGCCAAATGCATTATAAGTGCATAAAAATGTATGTCCACCAAATTCAGAAGCAGCTTCAGCTGGTGAGACTTATATCTATTTTTAGCTCGCTGAGGTAATCCTCCATGTTATTTTTCAATATACTGCAACAATTGTGCTCCACAGAACTTGCTCGAGCAGATTGTGGCCACAAATGGGCTAGGGCGTAACAAAAGCCCACGAAATAGCACTGAGCTTGAGCCCAGCACCTCAACTGACAGACCATTGTTGCAAAAGGGTGCGCCTACTCCTTGCGGTAAAATTCCTGCAAAACACTGCTTTGTAGAAGCGAATGCAAAAATTAAGAGGCGAAATATGCCACAAAATACTAAATGTTCTTTGTAATGCATGGGAGTATTCCATCTCAACATAGGTCCAACTACACTAAAATTTGAGCAACCACCCTTGTCCAAGTCAGAAACTGCCAGGGACTAGATGTTGTTACTTAATGAAATCTACTTACACCTATGGCTGCGTTAAATTGAAAACTTTGTCCAGCCAGTTCTACAAAGCATAAAACCCCTGGACTTGAAATCCATAAGGTTTTGAAAATAGATATTAACAAATCACTTTTTCAAAATATAATGCAGAAGATGTTATAACTGAGGCTAGGGCAAAGCGATGACAACTGAACTAAGTACTCTTAAAACTTTCAACAAACAAAGATATGTGCCACATAGTTCATTTTGAAATGCATTGCGAACATACAAGACAAATCCAAACGAATTAAAAACCTGTTACATATAACAGACACATAGTTCACTACCAAAGATACCTTCAAAGATAAGAGGTTCTGTTTGTGGCCGATATCTTTGGCAAGAAACTACGGCCCAGAAAAAGTTAGCGTACAGAGTAAAATTAAATCAAAACTGTTACATAGATAATGATGCACAGTTCGTTAAGATAATACAAGTATATCTCTGTTTGGATTGGTTCCTTTCACGGCCGATATCTTTGTCAAAAAACTACGGCCTACAAACATAGCAACAAAGGTAGCATAACCGTGATGCTTGCGAGAGCTGGAACGGTGAGCGCCGTTTTTCTATGAGATGAAAAAGTAAAGCGGTGAGGTTAGGGTTACCCTCAGTAAAAGTTCCTGTCTGCCTGACCCTGAGAAGAAAAAGAAACCTGAATCATCGAGGAACATAGAGGAAGAAATAGGAACAGCGTAACATGCTTCGTGCAACCATGGCAGAAGCATTCAATGGCGTCTCCTGCTGTTGCTCTTCGCCGCCTCCTAGCTCGCTCGATCGCTCGCTCGCTCGATCCAAATGACGACAACGATTTAGAGAAAATGAACGATGAATAGCGTTAGGGCGACGTTAGGTCACGTCCCTCCATTTAGGTCTGGTGACTCCATGAAAGTCATGTCTTGTGGGATTGGCCCAATGGAGTTGGTTATGTCACGAGCCTGGAGCTTGGGGGGTTTTGGGGTGGAATTGACAAAAGTATGGTGGAATTTCCGGCTTGGGGGGTTTCTAAGTGGAACTGGCAAAATCGGACTAGTTCCAATATCATGGTGGCACTTCCAGCTTGGGGGGGTTTCTAAGTGTAACTGGCAAAATCAGCCAGTTCCAAAAGCATGGTGGCATTTCCAACTTTCTTGTCTTTCATAGCCAAGTTTTTCAAGTCCATCCTTTTCCATCCACATATCACAACCTAAATAACTAGATATTTAACTATATGTTTAATTGATGAATTAAAAAGCATTGTTGTTCTGTAGAGCGTAGTTTTGCATTCATGCAAACGAGTGGTTGCTCAACAAACTAACAATAGATGGTTAGGCACATTAACCATTCGTCTATAGCATAGGGTGTAACATCTATGAATGATTGTATGTCGCTCATTGGTGGTCAAGCAGCCATTGCAATCTTTGCATTGAACACTCCATGAAATCAGCCTCATTACCATCCAATAATGGAGGAATTCTGCTAAGTAACAAGGCTTATCTATTGAAAGATTTTGAGTTCTCAAGGATTTGATTGTTTTGGCTCCCATTTTGTTCATTGCAGATCAAGATAAACCTCACAACATGGAAACCAATGCAAGTAAGTTTGCAATTGGAGATGTTATTTTCAAAAGTGGCTTATGAAAGTAAGAAGCTAACTAATTCTCTTACGAGGTATACAACTTAGGAGAAATATTATTTTTTTGTTATTCGTGCACTTAAACATTCGCGTTACTATCTTTGTGGTTGCAAGTTTGCAAATTACATGATGCCACGCAACACAATTGAGGACCCAACATGCAAAAAAATTCTCTATGACTCGTTGATGATCAATTGTCACACATGAGTTGATGTGTTCTAGATGCTTGTGAAATTTGAAGCCCTTATGGAACAATCATTTATAAACTTTATAGGTGTATACTAATCACCAATCTATGAAATATTTTTGCAATCAACTTGATCTTAGAGCTCATATGGAGAAATGAGCTCAATTGATGCATGAACTTGATTATGAGATCCAATAAATAACATGCGACTAAAAAACAATGGCTAATGCTCTTAGTCAATTAGATGACTTGAATTTTAGACAGTGCCAGCTTACAAAAGATGAATTCTTGAGAGATGGAGGGATATTACTTTCACCAAAGATTCCAGACAATAAATGAAACATTATCTTTATGAGTTTTTAAGTAGGTCCTCTCAAAAATTAGAAAAGTCATGTTGTTTGGATGAACGTTGATCAATAGACCAAGTTAGCTAGCTACATTTGTTCATGTGAATAGTACTACTAAGACATATAATTTGGTTTAGATATTTGTAGAGCATCTATATAGACTCTCTAGATTATCCACATACGTAATAAGCACTCACAATCCAAAATTCATTGGTCATCTTTGGTTGACAACATTCAATAACAAACCTTGTTTAGTTTTAGTTTTTCTGATATTCTAAATCTGATGGTTAGAGAGAAAGAAGTAATTCGACTATTCCTTCTTATTTATCACCTTCTTTAAATGCGCATTGAGGGGTATCGCCACTATAACATAATCCTCCCGAAATATTGAAGAGAATGGTAAAACTCAATAATCATATCATAACCTATCGAATTGGCCATTCAATTACCAATCTTCAACCTAGTTGAACTAACTTTTTGTCCAAGATACAATAACTCATGCCTCAAAAGTTCACATTTATATTCTCTAGCATATAACTTCTCCTACCTAAGAATGTCTAGCACAATACATAAAATGCTTGACATGCTCCTCAAATGCCTTCTTGTAGATGAGAACACCATCTAAAAGCACCACCACAAATTTTTCCATACATGGATGAAATAAATTGTTCATCATTTGTTGAAACACAATATGAGCATTATTCGTCAAACCAAATCGTAAAACAAAAAACTCATAATGGCCAAATTGTTTTCAAAATCTAGTCTTGGTAACATCACTATAATTGATTTTAATTTGATGATATTTCACTTTTATATTGACTTTGATGGACTATTTAGCTCCACCGAAATGATCTAAAAGATTATCCATTTTAGGTAATGTATAATATTGTTTATGGCAACTTTATTCAAACCCTTGTAATTGATGCAAGTGTGAATATTGCCATAGTTATGAACACACATCACATATAGGACATATCACAACATGAAGTATAGACATAAATGACAAAAAATAAGGTTCTCTACCTACAAACATAACTTGAATGTCATAGATGTTTAAGCCTAAAGCTCTACTTGAGAAATAGTGGGAGAGATCTCTAGAATAACAAGCTACCAAATGAGAGGCTTTAGTGATTATCTATATTAATCAAAATTCACCTCCCTTCAATTAACTAGAGAGAACAACGAAGATTCATGTATTAGGGCCCAAATTAAAAACCATGTGAAATATAGGTCTAGAAACTGTCAAGTACAACTAAAAGTGTGTTTCCATTGATAACAATATCAAATTACATGCTAATATTGAAAGGAATATAAAAGTAGAGGACCTCTCTATAATGATGTATCAATGATGCATGTAATGGTCATCATATGGACACTTATGTCCATAACACTCCCTCAATAATAATAAAAAAGCTCCGTCAATCAAGAGCAATTGGTTGTGGAAAACACAATAGCTGCCATAGATGATCCCAAGTAGAAATAGTCAGAAACCATCCACCATATTGTACCAAGCACTGACACATAAGATCTGAAATAGAGAGAGACTGACAATGGAGAAGAAAGCTTGGAGTACAAGACATGACAAGGATGCACTTGGATGCAGCACTTGGATGCACACAAAAGATTTTGTGCAATGCTAAATTTAAAGATCAAGGTATTCATGGATTCAGCTTAAGGGGGAGTGTTGGATTATCATCCTTATAATCTGATTACTAGTCTATATCCATTCATTTATCCAGTTTCTACATTTTTACTCATGTTATCACACAATCTACATAAATATATGGGAATCACCAACTAGAGTTGAACATGAATGAGTTGTCAGCCATATTTATAGATGAACAAGTTTGTCATAGTGCTTATGTGAGGATTCCCGAATGGATTTCGCTTAAAATTCAAAAAATGGACCCCTCATTTCTTTAGCTTGATCTCATTAGCTTTTATAGTAGAGCTTCCTCACTTTTGGTCTCCTCATTTTGTACAAGTTCAAACCTCAAACTTCTAGACAGTGTTTTGAACATGCTGAGTTCTTGACACCAAAGCATTTAATGCATCTGCCTTCACGGTCATAGTAGATTCTCACACATAAGAGCACATCCTAGAGGAAGACTTTCATTGCGACCCCTGATCTAGGATCTACTGGAGCCTGAGAGCGATATCTTTTCTAGGAGGTTCTTGCATGTTCATGATCTGTCATACAAGATCATCTCCCTCTATATCTCTGACGTGCTTTCTAGCTGTCAATAAAGGTTCGCAAGGACTCTGCATGCTTCATCCACTTCACTCTTCGATAAGTCAAAGCAGACAGTGTTGCAATATGTAGCGATGTTCTGCAGTGACAATCATGCGGCAATGATTAGTGATCTCCCATTGGCTGTCAATCTACTAATATTGTTGTTGGCAATGTAACTGCTCCTAGTGGATGCATGCAAATCCACTCTCTCCCCCCCAAAAAAATCTGTTGGTGGAGATGTTATTATTTGTAACTTGCATGCTCAAGGTTGGATCGGTGTTTGGAGCACGCAGTTGAAACACGTTGAACATGCGTCTGGACTAAAGATTGAACAAATTTTAACTAAATTTGTTTCGATCTTGTTGTAGTTGACTCGAAGATGAATATCGCTATGAAGGACAAGAATCAACTCTAAAATGACTTGGATTTTTGAAAGTTGTAGTATGCTCAAAGATCCTAAACTCTGTGCAAGGTGATTTGAAGATGGATAGATGAATGAAATGTGTTCTTGAGATACTCTACGGAAGACTCTCATGCACTGTAGCTATTTCTCATGCAAAAATAATCACACAAAAGGGATGAAAAGGAACAAGGAAATAAACGAACTGTACAGAGAGTGAGAACTGTATGGCACTTGTCGAACAAAACTTTTATTTATCAACATTGATAATTCACCTTGACAATTGCAATATCCCATTGGTCTTGTAGTAATGAGAAAAACTTTGATATGCCCTTGTCAAAAACAAGGCAAGGTTGCTGACACTAAATCTATCATCATTGATAGCAAATATTGTAAGATATGTCTTGAAATGCATAGAAAAGGAAGATATTATTCCCATTAGTATCCTTTGGATCATGAGATTCATAAAATGAATCGCTTTTAGATTTTTGATTCTGAATTTTGGTTTGTTATATGTAGTGGTTGAAGATCTCATCAAAAAATGAAAAGACATATAGATTTGAAGTTGTAGGAGTTGAGATAAAATGCCAATTCCCTGGGGAGGGTGCTCTTGTCTGGGAATAGTAGCAGATGGCAGAATATTGGTTTCCTCTATGTCTTGCAATAACTCATTTCATAGAATGTCTATGTTCGATTATCGATCTGGTAAATGTCGTGGTAATGTAGAAGTTCTCAAGGAGCTTCTCGATTGAGCAGCAGGTTTAACTGTTGGTTGCTATGGTGCTCTTGTGGTGTTGTTGTGAGGATCCTATCGTGATTCATAACTGATGTGTCAGGTAGGTAGGATCTTGTTGGGTCTTTGGGCAATCTTTGAAACTATGTTTTCAGACACAGTCGAGACACTCGGCATAGTACTTGGTCTTGACTGGACAATCAACCATGAAGTGGTGATTTCACCATAGATGAAACATCAGTTGTTCATGGGCCCTTGTAGAACAACATAACCATCTTGTATGACTAGTGGTTCTGGACTTTCTGGTGGGTATTCGTAATAATGTGAGGAATGTCCAGATTGTGGTTGTTCTTCATATCGTTGGATGGCATGTGCTTGGATAGGCTGACATGAAGGATAGGCATCAACAGGATGCATAGCCCGGCCGTGTGGGCACCAGATGGATTTTTGTCTATTAGGTACCTAGGCAGTGTGTGGTTAACGAGGCATATTACGTTGTATTAACTTCAGGGTATTTTGAAACTCATAGGTGAGTTTCTCCATTTGTAGTTGGTGTTGCTGATTAAGCAACTCCAATTGTGATTTCCAAAGCTCATTTCAGATATACTCGATATGCTTCGACTCACGGATAGGAGCACGAGGTGCTTTTCTTTCCCTGGATTCATCAACATCTGATCCTTCATCTTCCTCCTGGATGGCATTAGACATAGCTAATTTAGGCTTGTATATTTGTCATTTGAGTGGAAAACAGTTGGACCATAGTGTCGGAAGATGTTTCGCCATACACATTGCATTTTGCAAGAATCTTTGAGGGTCCGAGAACTTGGGTAGATCTAACTTGGGAGTTCTCTTCTCAAGATGAGCTCCGTGGGTGGCAAAAGCTCCATTCAGGTGTGTTCTGGCGTGTGATGTTTCAACACCATGAAAATGGGCTCGTGCCCAAGAAGACTCGGCTCTATCAGATTCTCGTCTCTCGAGATGGTCTCCAAACGCCTCGATCGAGATGGTCTCCAAACGACTCGGTCGAGATGGTCTTCAAAAAATTCGGTCGAGATGGTCTCCAAACGACTCGGTCGAGATGGTATTCAAAAAATTCGGTCGAGATGGTCTCCAAACGACTCGGTTGAGATGGTCTTTAAAAAATTCGTTCGAGATGATCTCCAAACGACTCGGTCGAGATGGTATTCAAAAAATTCGGTCGAGATGGTCTCCAAACGACTCGGTCGAGATGGTCTTCAAAAAATTCGGTCGAGGTGGTCTCCAAACGACTCGGTCGAGATGGTATTCAAAAAATTCGGTCGAGATGGTCTCCAAACGACTCAATAGAGATGGTCTTCAAAAAATTCGGTCGAGATGGTCTTGAAACGACTCGGTCGAGATGGTCTCCAAACGACTCGGTCAAGATGGTCTTCAAAAAATTTGGTCGAGATGGTCTTGAAATGACTCGGTCGAGATTTTTGAATTTGGCGGACCCGGTCGAGATTTGGCGGTGTAGGGCTCGGTTGAGATGGGAGAGAAGGACTCGGCTGAGATGGAGAGACTTGGCTAAGATGGAGTGCAAAGGACTCAGCTAAGATGGAGAGAGAAGGACTCGATTGAGATGGAGGGCGAAGGGGGTGCAGAGTATAGTGTGGGTAAACGAGGATGCAAAAGGAGTGTCGGAGGTGTTGTAGGTCGTGTGTAGGGTTGTTGTAGGTCGTCTGGAGCTGTGAACAGATCTTGACATGTTTCACGTTTCTTGTATGGATCTGATTAAGGGTAGTGTTGCAGGGTGTATATATGGTTTACAAATGTGGTTGGTTTAAGCAGCAACGTGCGCCAAATGCATTCGGATTCCCTGCTCTAGAGAATCAGTGTGCTGGTTTCTTTACTTCTATCTTCTTGTTACAGATGTTTTCTGTAAATGTTAACATGCATGATCGTAAGAGAATCACTCAAGAAAACAATCATGATCAAGGAGCTCAATAGATGCACCAAACTCGTGGAGGCACTTCTCATTTGGACATGGAGTAGATGCATTACACAAAAAGCTCCCTTCTACAAAGGGTGAATCTCTTAAATAAACAAGAGAGCTCCTTAGGTGGCATCCTAGTGGCATTTCCACACTACACAAAGTGAAATTATGCTCTCTACTAGAGGTCACCATCAAAAGGTGGCTCACTCTACTTTCTTTAAGAGAGATATACTTTCATTTATTACTTTGCCTTGAAATACTAGTTCCTACATGGTCATTCCATCTTTCGGGATTCACCATGAGGCTTACACAGTTCTTGCTTGTCATTCTTAACTAGTACTTCTCGGCTCTCAGTCTTTGTTCGTCTCATCTTCTCAGAGACCTCCTCGGTCTAAGGTGAGAGGTGCTCTTGGGTAGCTCTGGCCGAGTATCTTGGGGATTCGTCAAAATCAGCCAACAGATTCAATTCAAGGGATCAACACAAGTGGAGCCAACTACTTATGAAGTACAGGCTTCTAATGTGGGTGTTGATATATGAGATTTGATGTTGACATTTATAGATCTATTTCCTAGTTATGGTTGTCATGATGGTATTATGGTAATCAAAGAGGACTACATTTTCTCTATGAGTGTTGGTGAGATCCTTTGTAGTAGCTTGGAAGATGTTTAAAGAGACCAAGGGAGTCAATCTTCAAGCAAAGTTCTCAAGGTTAATGCAAAGGTTATCATGTCTACATTATTTGATTCAGGGGGAATCAAAGTTCTTTGATTCAGAGGAAGTCAAGGAATCGGGTGATATGTTGCACTCATGGTGGTCACACATATATGCTGAAGGGATGTGAAGACTAAAGCAAGACATTGGGAAGTCATATGAAGCACGTTCATATGAAAATAATCGACATATGAAGGAATTTTACATCGACATACAAAGGAAGTTCTACATTGAGTAATGAAGACGATCAAAGTTGACCCTAGATTCTACATCAGAATTGAGAATCTTCATTACATGAAGTCATGGAGGATCCACCCACACATTGTGTTGTACATAGTTCTTGTTAATGTAAACATTAAGGGGGAGTGTTAGAGTTAATGTTTACATTATTACCCCTAGTGAATCATCCATGTCCTACGACATAGAAATATAATGCAATGAATCATCCATCATTCCTACCACATAGAAAGATAATGCAATGAGTCTCCCATATATAGGTAAATAGTAAAAAAGATCAAATTTTGATTGCATATTCAACACTTAATGTGAACCATAAAATCAGCCCAATGCGAAATGTGTGCATGCCACCCCAATGACCACCATGACATTAAGTGCTTCATCTCTACCTCAGGGATTGTCGTGTTGGTGCATTTTTCTATTGTCAACAAAGTTTCTTGTTGACCTCCTAAAATTCGCTCTTGAGGCAAATTCTGGTATGTTGGATTGTGCTTTGTTCACAGTGAAACAAACAAGATCTTTCTTGTCCCTCCATGACATTATTTGGACCCCTATTGTACACTGATCTAACTGCATGCCAATTTGCTTAAGCCTCGTTGGCCATAAATCCACGAAATTATAGCGGTGGATGACCATTCAATGTCTTCCAAAACAAAACTTGTGCATCGGTATCCTCCACCTTGAAACACACACACAAAAGGTTAGCAGTTCCTGAACAAACAAATTATAGACATGAGCAGCAATGGTGGTCCAACCATTTCCTTGACATGATCAAAGCACACCCAAAAATCACCCAAGCCTATTCTATTAACAACATCAACTCCCGATCCAGTTCTGACATTGGACATCTTGAAAACATGGCATCTATTTAAATCCACACTATCAAGTTGTCTAGGAAATATAATTCCATAAATAAAATTGTATCTTCTATGATGCTTCAGATCCAATACACTTTGTAAACTATATATACATGGCATGTCACATGCTCTTGCTCCTTTAATCCAATTATACACCCTGAAGAACAAAAAATGAATATCAAAGCATGTTGTCTCATCTATTGAATCTAATCACGTGCAATGTCTAAAATTTTATTCAAGATATAGATGCAAACCTCCTTCTTATTGTCACATATCATGCAATAATGTGGACCCTTCTTGGACATTTTGTGAAATAAGGCTCTTCAATAAAATGTCTTTCATAATTTGTTGTTGCAAGTGTCGTGCCCCCCCCTCCAATTTTCATCTTGACCTTCTCTTTCACCAAATCTTTGATGTTGTATAACGTTTTTCTTACACTCCCTTGCTCAACTGGATGCTCATGACTGCCTTAGTGAAGAACACATCTTGTGTATTTTGATGTGCCATTTTTGGGAATACAGTAATAAATATTGCAGTAGCATGCAGCAATGCAATGTGGCCTATTTGAACAATGTATGCACACCAAAGTTCCGTATTCTTCCTTCAAAACTCCCAGTTGAGATGTCTTCGAAACACGACCCCTCCATTGTCTCTGTTTTCTCTATCCAACTCTTTTGGACGCTACTCATTCATGCACATTAGATGCCCTGGACAATTTCCCATCAGCACTATTACAAGAAAATTTGCTATGTTGGTTGTTACATAGTTTGTCCACACATATCGTGATTGAGGATTGCGGTACTGAGAAAGTCAAGTCCATGAGATCCACGATGGTAGAGATACTAGAAGAGCAAGATGCAATATAAGACATTCATAGTGTTATTGAATTAATAGAGGCTCTATCTTCAAAAAAAATTATCCCAATTATATCAACAAATGAAAGATAATATTCAGCTGATGAGGCGCCATCATCATATGATGGAGATCGTTTGTTCGAGCTTCCTTATGTCAATGATAAACATTCCATGTTAGGTCTAAGTTTGAAATCATTAGAATGATATGAGTACATGTTTAATGATCAAACAAAACTATAAGAGAATGAAATGAGATAATAGTTGATCAAAAAGACATGCATTCATTCTAACATGATACTGAATGCAATAAGAATGTAGGATGAACTCAATAAGTAGCATGTACAATTCATATTAATTACGAGAACAAGACAATAGCGGATGCAATTGTGTACTCGTAAACAATCTTGAATACTGATCATCTCTGTTTGACACACTTTTGCTAATGAGCAGTGAAATGCTGCTAATAATACTCCATCATAAATCGAGTTCTTGAATTAAGAAACTTGATTGATTTCAAGTATGTGGATTTACGAGTGTCTGCATCTCCTGCCCAACTTGCATCTGATTAACCTCTGAGTAGTTGTTAGGAATGAATCTCAACCGGCGGCGTATCATCTCTGTCTGTGCGCCTGGACGGTTGCTATTATTTTTCACTTTCTTGACTTGCAACCTTCTGAATCTTAACAATAAGTGATTAATTACGAATAATCAGTAATTAGAAACGGTAAGTAATTAGTGATTAGCAATAATAAGTAATTAATTATTAGTAATTAGTAATTAGTAATGTCTTAGCGAGTAGTTCGAACATGGAGCCAAATCTATGAAAGCTCATATGCTAAACTGTCACAATAGACTTGCTTTCCTGATCATGCTAATTGTCCTGTCAGATAATAGATTTGTTTTACTGATCTCATCATGCTGATTGTTCTGTCACGTAATGATCAATTTGCTTTTCTAATCATGCGGATTGTCCTGTCACATAATATATTTGTTTTACTGATCTCATCATGCTGATTAACCTGTCATGTAATGATAGATTTGCTTTCCTTATCTTGTCAATTTTTCTGTCATATAATAGAATTGTTTTACTGATCATGCTGATTGTCCTGTCACATAATGATCGATTTGCTTTCCTGATCATGCTGATTGTCCTGTCACATAATAGATTTGTTTTACTGATCTCATCATGTTGATTGTCTTGTCACGTAATGATAGATTGGCTTTCCTGATCGTGCTGATTGTCCTGTCACATAATAGATTTGTTTTACTGATCTCATCATGCTGATTGTCCTATCACATAATGATAAATTTGCTTTTCTGATCATGTTGATTGTCCTATCACATAATAGATTTGTTTTATTGTCTCGTCATGCTGATTGTCCTGTCACATAATGATAGATTTGCTTTCCTGAACATGCTAACTGTCTTGTCACATAATAGATTTGTTTTATTGATCTCATCATGCTGATTGTTCTGTCACGTAATGATAGATTAACTGAAGTCCTTCAATTCTAGGTCATCCAACTCTCCTGGTAGAGATTTGTCTTCAATGAAGGATGATCTAAAGGTTCAAAGAAAAAGAATAAAGGTTGCTCAAGCTATGCTTGATCACATAATTTTCTTGGATAAATTTTCTTAGTGATGTTTACTATCATGCCTCTCTTGGTGGGTGTTGAGTATGATAGTTGTCATGCACAAACGTCTGACATTCATTTGTTATGAATGTCATTGAAAGCTTATGTCCATTGTGGAGATGTTAAGAATTAAAAAACATAGCAACGTTTGTTGATATGTACATGTAGCGACATTTTTCAATAATTTAGTGACGCTTATGAAGGTTTTTTTTTTTACCAATTCTTGGATTTATGAACAATAATTTAGGCTGATAATTTTTTGTTCTAGAAGCTTAAAGTTCTTTCTGTTGAAAAAAATATAATCCCTTCATACCATTGCTTGATAATTTAGGTTCAAATTTTAAGAGTGCATATTCTTCGTCGAAATACTCTGTTTTTCACTACCAAAATTAACTATGCTTTGAATTTTCTACTTATACAAACATGTTTTTTGTTAACTTTACTTCTTGCAACTTATAAATTTTGGGGTTGTTACTTGACGTTGTTTGTTAATGATAATGGTTTTTATGGTTAGTAATGTATTTTTTGCCATGTATGTAGGAATGGTTTTGTCAGATGATCGACCACGTCGGCCACCAAAGGTACCTCCTCTAGATCGCAAGAAAGGTCTAGCATTGGCTCACAAAGCCCAATAGGTGATTAAGTTCACTTTATTTTCAAATTATAGTTTTTTATTTTTTATATCTATTCTCAATGTTTTAAAGAGAAAAATTGATGTTGATATTCCTGATTTCTATGAATGGTATTTATGCAGTATCTTCTTCGGAGAGATTTCATAAATGACCCTATCCGTGGGCATGGATGTGGATCGCAAGTTACTGAGAGGACGTCAAATGTTCCTGTTTCTTGTGAGCCAACCACTACCTCATCAGTATTGTCACGACCTAGTACTCATGATCATTCGACGCCTGCTCCTTCACATGATGCAGGTCTAGTTAACGTTATTATATCCACAATGTTATATGATGTGTTTGTGGCTCTCTTGTTATTCTCTTGCAATGTAGATTTATGTCACTAGTCAAAATATATAGAGTAATGATGTTAGTATTGAAAAGAATACATGCATGTTGAGTTTCGTCTAGCACTTCAGGTAGTGATCGATCCAAACCTCCTGATAGGTCTCCAATTGTGCCTTATGAGACACAAAGACGATATTCACATCTCTTTGGACGAGTACGATACAATATTGTTCACCATGTTTGATTGTATCTATTATTTGTTTGCATTATAAGTAGTCCTAATTTTTTTAGATTTCCATAACATACAATCTTTTGAATTTCAAGACGCTTGCTAATTTCTAATTGCAAGCCATATTTGAGTGTTCGAATATATGACACTAATGATATTTTTTCTTTTGATTTATGTAGCCGGATCCATGGGATGAAAAGATCCTTTGTAATTGTGCTGATTGCAAAGGATTTAAATATCGCAAAAGACACATAGTCAATGATCACATGTGGAGGAGGCCTCCACCAAATCTTGATCAAGCGCTTGCGGTTCCTTCAAACCCTATAAATGCTCAAGGGATTGAACATCATGTCATGGTACGCAGTTTGCTCAATTCACTAGTTTGCTACAAACATTCTTGTTTTGCAAGTTTTATGGTAATTTATCTTATTGAAAAAATATTATTGTTTGTTGTTTGTATTTGTAGGTAAGTGAACGTGATTCTGATCAGAATATTGTGCTTGATGTTACATCCAACGAACTACAACCACAGACGATCAATGTGGATCCGCCTAGATTACTAAGTGGCATGCAAGAATTGCTGACTTGTCCATCCACACCTTCAGAATCACCTAGTGGATGGCTAAAAATAATGGGAGTTTGTCTAGATTTTGGATCATCATTAGCATTGGATGAAGATTTGGTGGACGATGTTGACGAGGTCATAGATCCGGCCATAGTAAATGATGTTTATGTTGTTGAAGATTTTCCTTTGGGGTTATTTGAAAATGTGATGGAATCACCCATTGAGAGCCTCTCCAAATCTTTTTTCATTGACACTATGGACCACCCTCTTGTAGATAGAACACGTCATCGGAGACAAATAAGGACACTAAATAAAAAGGTTAAAACTTTGCGTATTCGTGATGTGAGTGCCACTATTTTGGACCAAATACCTGACACCATAGATATTGTCTCACCACACCTATTTACCATCCAAAAACCGCTCAACCGTGTACGATTTGGATGTTGGCCAGAGTCCGTTGCTTTTCCTAGAGTAGGTGATACATTACAATACTGGAATCCAACCTATCAGCTCTTGCCTAGCTTACACACCGGCCTAAGTTTGTATATCCACACTCATGGTAGTGTGGATATACAAACTTAGGCCGGCATGAGTGCCTCCAGGTAGTTATGTCAAACTCATGGTGTATGGAGGCCCTGAGTACAATTGGGGTGATTGGCATGCTTTATGCCGACATGAGTGCCTCCAGGTAGTTATGTCAAACTCATGGTGTATGGAGGCCCTGAGTACAATTGGGGTGATTGGCATGCTTTATGCAGACATTATTGGAGGATGCAAATATATGGTTTACATTCAAATGCATGCTCCACAAGAGAAAGGGAAGAGCAGTGCGAGTTGGTGGAATGTGGAAAGTATACATACATTGATGGAAGGCCATTCGAATTTGAAAATATAGCAGAATATATTAATAGTTCTTATGGTTTTCCTAGTGTAACAAATTGTATTTTTGAAGAGCGTAACAATGGCATGGAAGATTGTTTTACTAGATTTGTTAAGGGTACTTATGTGATGGTTTGTGCTTGTAAATCGTTGCAAGCTGGAGATGAATTATTCATTAGCTATGACTATAATCGTCCATTGCCATCTATTATACAAAATGTAATGAACTCTATTTTGTAAATAAATGATGTAAGTTTTTGGCTATGCAATGTCTTTTTGTAATTAAATGGTGTAGTTTTTGTTGCAATTAAATGGTGTAATTTTTGTTGTAATTAAATGGTGTAATTTTTCATGTATTATATATTGCACGATGTTTTTAACGTTTATAGTATTATGGAGATGAAGACAATTTTGGAGGGCCTGGACTCGCTATGTTTTCGAAACAACATAGTGTAACGGTTCGAAAAATGTGACAAGCATCGTTGGAGTATCTTCGTTGACGATCGACGAGCCAACAAAACAACATTCCAATCGAAGAAGACAATCATTTGTTTGAAGCGGAAGATGATATAATGCAAGATTTGATACATTCGTACTATCCTCTTCATGAGACTGCTCCAATCAAAATAAATGATGCACAACACTATTATAGACAAGAAGCTAACTTCACAACTCAAGAAAATGTCGAAGACATGAGAACCAAAGCTACAACTCCTTTATATGAAGGGGCAAATGTTTCTAGACTGTCAACATGCTTGCTCATCCTAAATCTTCAAGCTGTGTACAAATGGAGTAATGTTGATGCATAATTCAGGTGACTATTCATATAACTTTAATATTTTTTGTTTCTATTCAATCACTAACTAGTTGACAGAGTTTGTAACACTATTGGCATTTGCCATAGGTTGTTACGTTCACTATTACCCGAGGGCAATACAATTCCAAATTCAAGGAAAGATGTTAAAAAAATATTGGTGATGCTTCGAATGGACTACAATTGCATTCATGCATGTCCAAATGATTGCATAGTATACAAGGGTGTACATGAATAAAAAAAAAAGTTGCCCTAAGTGTGAATCTCCACGATATCAGCAAGATGTGCAAGGAACCGAAGTTGCATCCAAGGTTGAGCGCCATTTTCCAATATTATCGTGTATCCAACACATGTTCCGTTGCGAGTCCTTGGCCGAATTGATGGATTGGCATGTTCGGAATAGATCCACTGATGGTGTCATGAGAACACCATGTGATAGTATGGCCACAAAACACATTGAAGAAGAGTGGTCGATATTTCGTACAGAGCCAAGACATTTAAGACTTGGGTTGGCCATGGATGGTATTAATCCTCATGGCCATCGATCTTCTACTTGGACAACATGGCCAGTGATGCTTGTGAATTACAACATACCTCCATGGATGACAATGAAAAAAGGTCATCTTTTACTTGCTCTCATCATTCCCGATCGTTACAAGGTAAAAAACATGGATGTCTATCTAGAGCCTGTTGTCAAGGAGTTGCAAATTCTTTGGAAAGGGATTCATGTACACGACATTTCACGTCCTATCGGATTTCGAGAATTTGAACTAAAAGGTATTTTGATGTGGACGATGCATGATTATCCTGGATTGGGTGAGTGTAGCGGTTTTTCTACTTCCAGATACCATGTTTGTAATATATGTGGAAGTAATCTCCCTGCATGATATGCAAAACATCTTAGGAAAGTCATATATTCTGATCATCGTAAATATCTTCCATTCGACCATAGTCTTTGTAGAACTCATTTTTGTCGACTAGGAGACAAAGTGGAGGCACGCCCTCCACCGGAAAGATTAACAAGTAAAGATTGGCTTGAGAAATGGAGCAATGCAACGAAGAATTCCACTTCCATAGAGGGTATGAAAAGGTTATGCATATTTTATACACTCCCATATTGGACAACATTAAAAATAACTCATTTATTGGATCCAATGCACATTTTCAAAAATGTGGGAGAGTCACTATGGAGACACTTCAATCAGTCAGAAGGTTTGTATGCACGAGTCCTTGATGAACTAAAAGATTTTGTTCAAATGCGACACTTGTGGACTAAAGATGGACAAGAGTCAAGGTCAAGATCAACTTGTGCACCGTGGATTTTGTCGAAGGAAGAGAGTACGCATATAAAGGCAGTTATTCGACATATGCGATTTTCCACTGGATACGCGGGGTCTATAAGAGGGGCATTTACCACATACGACAAATTATTCGTACTAAAGTCTCACGATTGGCACAAGATGATACAGGTATTTCTATTTGATGTGTTTAATTAGTGACACGATAATCAAGATTATTTGCATAAAATGTCATGACAATTATATTTCTATGTTGACAGCATGTATTTCCGGTGGCATTGAAAGGGTGTTTCACCGAAGATATACGAAACATTACCTCAGAATTGTCGACCTTTACAAGGTATTGTTTGTGAGTCTTAACATCATTCAAATGAGCACATTTCGCATGTATATGTATATTATTGACGCATTTCTATTTTTGTATGCGGCGAACATGCAGATGGATATCTTCAAAAGACATAAATACATAAGATATAGGACGCATGCATCTCAAAACTATTGAGATTGTTTGTGCTTTTGAGAGATGCCTTCCTCCATCATTCATGGACATCCAAATTGACCCATTGGTTCATCTTGTTGATGAGGTGGATCTAGCGGGCCCTGTGAGTGCAAGATGGATATTTTTTTAGAGCGATTTATGAAAGTCCTAAAAGATTTTATTCGCCAAAAAGCGCGTGTAGAAGGTAGTATGACGGAAGGTTGGATGGCACAAGAGTCTTTGTTTTACATTATAGAGTACTTGACACAATTAAATTTAGGGGCTCCAAGACTGTGGCATGATAGTGTTGAAGAGAGCAACAAACAAGAGAGCATTCCACAAGGAAAAGGAACGAGTGCTAAATTTTTCGAGTGTATGAGAGACAAGGTTTGCACGTTCATGCTATACAACACAGAAGAATTGTCATCTTGGATTGGTTTATACAAAAAATCCAAAGATCAACGAAATATTGATAGAATGCGGTGGCGTCGGTCACATAGGGGCCAGACTTTTCCATCTGAATTGGAGAAGCTCCCAGATCAATGCAACATTTCTTGGCTATATGAAACCATGAATGATGCTTGTGCGAGTGGCAAACAAATATCAAATTTGGAGTGGGATCTTGCGCACGGTTGTAGTTGGCATGTTTGTCTCTAAACTCAGACTCATCATTTATTATTTATATAATAATTGCTTTGGCATTGTAACACATTATTCAAAAATATGTTATTTGATATATGCATTTTTCAATATCGCAGTCTAGGCGGCATAGCGCTCTTTGGTCTAGTAGACAACACTTTGTCATCTGGATATTACTCAGTTTGAGAAAGAGACTTTCAATCAAACGAAACAATTTGAAACGTTTGATGAAAATATAACGGATCGACGGATGTCTTCTTCTTCGTCATTGTCATCACCCCCGTCGCTGCCGCTGCCGCTGCCAGTTCTCTTGATGGTTTCGAGATTTGGGCAGAGGAGGATACAAACCTAAGAGCAGATTATGCCAAGGCTTCCAAAAAACTTGGCAACGAGCCAAAAGTAGGCTACTGTTACTAAAGCAAAGCTTCAGAGCTAAAGTAACATTGAAAGATCAGATTGAGTCGCACAGAAAGGTGTTGGACACAGAGCTCCTGGAGCTAGGCAAACTTCAGGATCAACTGAAGTCCTTCAATTCTAGGTCATCCAACTCTCCTGGTAGAGATTTGGCCTTCTATGAAGGATGATCTAAAGGTTCAAAGAAAAAGAATACAAGCTAGTCAAGCTATGCTTGACCACATAATTTTCTTGGGTAAATTTTTTCAGTGATGTTTACTATCCCGCCTCTCAAGTCCATAGTAGCTCAAAGATATCTCATGATTCTAATAAGAGCCTTCCAATGTGTTACACCAGGGTTGGTCATATACTGACTGAGAGAGCTGACTGCAAAAGCTATGTCTGGCCTGTACAAATCATTGCGTTAAGAGATCCTATAAAATAATGGTAAGGATACTCACGCATCTGCTCATTCTTTTGAATTGTTTGAGAACACTGGTCCTTTGACAATTTAAGACCTGGTTCCATTGGTGAGAGAGCTAACTTGCAATCAATCAGATTATATCTGACTAACATATTGTAGATGTACCTTTGTTGAGTAATGTAGATCAACTTTCGATCTGTCTCTTTGGATTAAAATGAGTTTCGCCCAGATCGGTCATGTCGAATTCAGAAGATAGCATTGTCTTGTCTTCTTTTATCAGATCGGTACTGTTGTTGAAAAGCAATGTATCATCCACGTACAAAGTGATAATGATAAAAGATTGCTGCACTGTCTTGAAATACACATTTGAATCTGAAGAGCTAGGTGTGTAGCCGTGATCAATAAGAAAAGTATTCATCCTTTGAAAACATGCTCGAGCAGATTGCTTCAAGCCATAAAGGGCCTTATGGAGTTTACATACATGATTGTGTTTACCCTTGATAATATAACCGTTGGGTTACACCATGTAAATGTCTTCTTCAATAACTCCATTGAGATATGCTGTATGTACATCCATTTGATGTATTTCCAAATCTGCTGCAGCAGCAAACGATAATAAAAGTCGAATAGAAGAATGCTTGACTACTGGACTGAAAGTCTCAGTGTAATCGACATTGTATACTTGAGAAAAACCTCTGGCGACAAGTCAGGCTTTTCTTCTGTCGATGCTTTTGTTTGCTTTGTACTTGACTTTGAAAATCCATTTGCAATCAACTACGTTTTTGCTAGTAGGTAATTTGACAATCGTCCATGTTTGGTTTTTGATAAGAGATGAATACTCTTTATCCATAGCTTCTTTCCAGAGATCTGAATCTGGCTGACTGAGTGCCTCTTCGACAGTCGTCGACTTGTGAACAAGGTAGGCTGCAGACTCGTCGATATACCTAATAGGTGGTCTGCTAGCTCTTGATGATCTTTTAGAAAATAGAGTAAGTTGATTATATTCATCATACTGTAGTTGCCGAACTGCAACATCATCATCTTTTGATTCGCCATTAATTTGTTGTTCATCAAGAGTAGATGAGCTTGGTCTTTTAAGAGGAATAGTCGACTGAGGAACTGAAAAGTTTAATATGTCAGGAGAATCTGACAGGTCGGACCATCAAAACCTAGATGCAATGGAATTAGGGCTCAGAGACAAATGCATCTCTTATTTCAAGAGGCCATATTAAAAGAAACGTCACGAGAAACATGGTTCAATCTATACAGAAAATTACAAATTTTGCATTTTGAATATCTTTGTGCTCTTGAAAATGACCAATAAGTGGAGAATGGGTGTGTTTCTAGAGATCTATATGAAGTGGTCCACAACAAAGTTTGGGGATTGACATTGACCGTTGCTCGCAAAGTTGCTCGCCGCTCGAAGTTTTTGGCTCGGCAAAATGTAAACTTCTCATACGAGTAGGGAGATCCATACATGAATGAAAATGATTGATCCACAGACAATGCTAACATTTTGAAAAGATCGATCTCCAAGTCTTGCACTTATCATATGTTTAAAAGGTCAAAACAAATTGCAAAAGGCCCCACCATCGCAATCTAAACATTACCATCTATATCTTCTAAGTCCAAGTAAAAACGAAAAGCTCATATTCGAGAACAAAAATTTGCATGCCTTTCAGCACGTCGTTGCATGGCCATTGAAATAAATAATAGCTTGGACTATCATGCATATGGGGTGGTCTATGAGATGATTGTTCAACTTAACCAAACCACCTACAAGAATTTTAGAGGTCTTTATACACTACAATGCAAGCTCAAAAAATTGGGTCTTGTTCAAAAAAAAATCTAAATTGTACTTATTGACTTCGACATTGAAAAATATGGAAAATGATGCCTTGCAAGCAAAATTTTTGACCCAAATCAATTGTGGATTTAGAATCCAGTGATAGAGAAAAATTATGAACTAATATGCAAGATATCACACAAAATAATGCAATAAAGCATTTTTTTACGAGTAGCCAATCGATTGTTTACAACTTTGGATTAGTTTAAAGTAAAAAAACAAATTTTTTTGAAAGAATATCTTCTCATATATCACTATTATCTACATATGATGACCGTGAGAATGTTGAATACACAAAACTATGACTATATTGAGTACAAATTGATGTTCTATCATGAATTAGCATTTGATTCAAAAATATTTCACAAACAACAAATTGCATCTAGAATAGCAATCACAATAGGGTTTTCAACATTAGATATTAGTCCCATCTTGGAAAAGTCACAACACACAACCAATCGCATTTGCAATTGGTACAAAACAAGTTTGTACTAAACACTAATTTGTACATGTAATGTGGAACCCATGGATGCTTTCTCCATTTATTGCACAACACACACACACACACACACACACACACACACACACACACACACACACACACACACACACACACACACACACATATTATTTTCAAGTTAATTTAGTTTGTTTACACAAAATGAGTTGGTTGATTTACTGTCGAAAAGGATATGTATGAGTCACCAGCTTATGGCTAAAAACTTTCCAACTATAGGGACTTCAATTTGATAAGGGAATCCTTCTGTCTTGAAATTATTCAACATGATGCACAATACATGGTTACCATGCATAATTTGATAGACATTGTACAAATTTGAGCATTTTTTTCTTCCTTCTGAAGTGAAGAAGACATGCTATCTATTTGTATGTTTACAAATGTACCAACTTGCCATACTTAAACCTCATTCCTTCTGTGTCCTCAAGTCTTGGCAACTCATTCAAGGACAATGGATGAAGAAGGCTTTATCTTGGAATCATACTCAACACTTAGAGCTTCCAATAATATTACACTGAATGGTTGTACCTCATACTTGGCAAAAGTTCTGCACAAAAGAATGGAAGAGAATCAATTGCAAGACAAGTCGAGCAAATGTAGTGAAAAAAGGGACTTTAAGCTAATTCACAAATTGAACATGTTTCTATAAGGGCTTTAATTATGACACTTGAGTTATAATGAGATATGAATCTGTCTATCATAGAGGAAGTTTTAAGTAAATTCAAGACTATTTTGATTGTTATTACGTGTTACTTGCCTATACGTTATGATTTTGTGATTTAGATATTGTTCATAATTTCTTAGTGTAAAGAACATTGCTTCTAACCTTATTATGTACTTTTATAGATAGTATGAAACGTTGGGAAAATTTTCGTATTTTGTAGATAATTCGTTTTATTATCTTTCTATGCTAAAAAAAAAGGGATTGACTATCTATTCAAGTTCCATTCCGTACGTTTGGAACAATACTTGGCAATAAAAAAATTGGAACATATATCATAAGCTTTGCCTAATCTATTGTATTTGTTGTGTCTTCTAATAGCTTGTTGTTTAAGTAGTTTCTTTTGTACTTACTTCAAAAAGGGATTAAAGACCATTGAATTGTTCATAGTTATGACCACATGAATATACACCAAAGAAGCACCATGATAAGAGGAGCAATTAGCAAACCTTAGTTCTCCATCGACAAAAATTGGCTTTCCTGTGGTTAGAAAATTTTTCGGATAAGGAAGACTTGTGTCTGCAATTTGGTGCCTACATGAAAATGGAGCCCAAAAGGCCTTCACTTCAGTCACAATATGTGTTGCTCAAATATTAAACAAATGTAGATAGAATAATTAGACATGCTACCAAAACATGAAGTTGGGAAGACATATGCTTTTGCAAACATTGAGCTTAAAGGAGAGATATACCACATAATTCCCTGTGGAAGCTCAGGCAATGTAGCATTGACAGCATAATCATGTGAATTGAAGGCCATATAAAGTTTGTTGACCATTGGAACAACTTCATCTCTTGTATTTAGTTGTTGTAGGCTCATTGCCAAAAAGCAGCTGCATACAAGGTAATGGAAACAATGTTCAACATCTATGATTAGTTGGGTTCTCCAATCTAAAGCAAGAATGAAATATTCTCTTTTGAAACTATTTATCTTGTTGTTGGCCTAAATTTTTAAGTAAAGAATATCATAATGTATATTGTATGAGCATAAATAAATAACATGGAAGTGGTAGCCCTCAAGAGCAAAGATGAGTCTAAGCTACAACTCTAACCCTCCAGGGACTTTACATCCAATAATTGTCAATAGTAGCCTTACAAAGTTGTCGTATCCCCTATGAATGTTCTTGAGTTTGAAAAACGAGCTCTTGAGCATAAGAAAGAACTGTTGTGTAACTAGTGTAATATCAAATAAGTATAACTAATGTAGAAGAATAACCATGTGCCAAAAGCAACGAAGAGACATGTATTTTGCTACTAACCACAATGATATTTCTCATTACATTAGACAAAACACTTCCAATCACTACCAAAAGGAGGAGAATACTGCCATGATTTATATCCTTTGTTATGGAAATACATGTCCATGATGCATCATTATTGTGGCTACACTTTATTATTAGCATGTTATTTAATATTGTCATTAGTGGACACACACTTTCATTTGTATTTGAAAGGCCCATGACCTATATTTCACACGGTTCTCAATTTTGGCCCAAGTATTTGAAATTCTATATTTCCCTCCAATTAATAAAGGGAGGTAGTTTTTGATTGTTATAAAGAGCCACGAGGGCTCCTCACTTGGTAGCTTGTTATTTTGAAGATCTCTCCTACTATTGCTCAGGTAGAATTTCAGTCTCAAACATCTATGATATTCCAGCTATGTTCTTTGGGTAGAGTACCTTATTTGCTCTCATTTATGTCTTTTGTTCATGATGAATTGCCATATCTGTGGTGTGTCTTCATAACTCAAACACTCTAGTGGAAGGCGTGATGATGAGTAAATCTAACATGCAATGGGAATTTCACTTGAAACCAATGTAATATGCACCACCACAAAATGTAAAAAAACAAGATGTAGTGTTAGAGTTGAGATGAACCAAGCTCAAGCAAGTGGTGAAAGTCACTCAATGAAAGACTACTCAAATATCTAGAGATCCACATGGCAGCTAGTTTTAGTAAAGTAAACTCACTAAAATGAGATAGAGGGAGACCACTTGTAGGGAGGACTATTGTATAGTAGGAGGCTTATGCATGCTACAAACATTGACAAGAGGCCAACGTAGGTGGTTCACACTATAGATGGTAGTCATAGGTTGTGGACAATATTGCCAAACAATAATAGATCCCAAAAAGTACAAAAGAACAATAAGAAACATGAAAAGGCTTGCCAGTCAATGTATTTCTCAATAACATAGATATAGATGGCCAACAAGTACCAGATTGTACTCTTGTAGAATATGATGAACTCAACTCCATAGAGAAGTGTATCAATGAATAGATGGATGCCACAAGATGGCAATAACCAGCCTTAGAATATTTCAACTTAGCAAAAGATGACCAATGATGGATCAATTCCTATAGAGAAATTAGCCACTTAATCTGTGTAGTAAAAAAGTGGGTGATTGTGAACTTCTAAGGCATAACTGTACATAAATAAAGACTTTCATTTCCTTTGGCCTAGTTGCACTGTGTTTCTTCATTGCAATAGGATGCTTGTTTTGAGGGGTTTAGGGTCCAGGACACGTTTTGCTATTAAATCTGTTGTTGATGCAACAAAATGGCAATTTTTTTTTGACGTTGGGTTTAGGGTTGTTGTAAGCAATTGATTGTTGTGAATGCATATGTGGAATCCGAATGTTGTTGCTACCAACAAAATACTGAAATGTGATTGTTTGCTTCCTCTTTTATTGGTCTGACACATTGGTTGATTCACATGATCTGATACATTGATAGATTCACACGATGTCGGTCCTTGGTAGAGGCATTTGGTCAGCGGTAGAGTTGACAGAGGGGGATGTGGCTATGCACCAACAGGGATCTGGTTCCCGCAGATGGAGATGCCTGCATTGTGGTGGTGTCTTTACTAGTTCTCTTAGCAGGATTAGGACCCATTTGCTACGGCTCACCAGGCCAGATGGGCGGGGGATGGGCATATCCATTTGCCCTCGCATATAAAATGCAGAGGTGGAGAGATTGATGGACACATACGGCCGACGGTACATCTCTTGAGCCATTGAGACCATCTCAGAGTGCTGTTCATAGTTCAGTGGCAGGAGCAGGGACTAGAGCAGGTTCAGGACATGGTGCAAGTGCAGGGCTTGGAGCAGATGCAAAGGCATGGCCTAGTCACATGGGGGGGAATGTTCCTAGAGCTACCAACACGCATGCAGCCTCTCGTCCTGTTCTTCCTTCAACAGCAGATCCCTCTCGTCCAGTGTCATCATTAGCTGCTGATGCACCATTTACAGGGCCAGATCATGCCACAGGGGGGCGCAGAGATGCGATGCTCCACAGTCAGACTCCACAGTTAGACACACCTTCAGCGTGCCCATCTGTTGTTTCTAGCGGGCGTTCTAGACCAAGAGAGTCCTTTGTGCAGTAGAGAGCGGTTAGGGCTAGGCAGCAGACCTTGGACCGAGGTGGGTGGCAGAGATAGCATCATGCCCTGTGTACCCGACGAATTGGCCAACTATTCAATGAGCGTGGCATTCCTTTTGCTGTTGCTGACACTTGGATCTTTAGGGACACTTGCCTTCATATCGCAGCAATTGATTCCTCATGGAGGACTCTGAGGAGAGAGGCATTGCACATGACCATGCTACGACATGAGGAGGAGACCATCACACGGGAGATGAGCTCCATTCGCATAGCGTGGCAGACGTAAGAATTTTTTGCTACTCTTTACCACTTCATTTGTTTCACTCTGCAAAGTATCACAGTGTTTGCAATGTGCACATGTCTAAGAAATGTTACATTTTTGCAGCTATGGATGCTTGATATTGAGCGATGGATGGACTATAACAATCGTCGGCAATCTGCCGTCAATATCCTAGTGTCTTTGGGGACGACTTCTGGACACAGTCGGGTGAGATTGTAGAGATTCTTCGACCAGTCTTCTATGTGCCGCGTTTAGTAGGTTGAGAGGGATGCACTCTCGGTCTCATATACGAGTTCATGGACCGCATCGGCGAGGCGCTTCGGAGATGTGACTTGGAGGAGGATAGGTACGTCTCCTACCACTTTCCTTTCATTTCAGTTTCACTTTGCTTTTGTGCTTTCAAAGATGACTAACCATTTGCAATGTCATCTACGCAGGAAGGACAGCTCCTCCATGCTTGGGAGACGAGGTGGGACTTCTTCCACAGACCCATCCATGTGGTAGCCCATATGCTGCACCCATTGTGGTGCTCTTCAGACGTCCTAGCGACATGGAGCTCCATCGAGGATGGGTGGAGTACACCGAGCGTGTATGGCCTGGCGCATGTAATGTAAATATTTTTGCTAGTCTACTTGTTTATATTAGCATAGGCTTTGGTTAGTGGCCTGACACGTGTTCTATTTCTTTTGCCAAGAAGCCCGACTCTGAGGAACATAGAGCGAGATATGGACAAGTTCGAGCGAGGCCTGTATCCTTTTGATCAAGAGTAGTGTAAGTTGAGCAAGTTCGAGCGAGGCCTGTATCCTTTTGATCAAGAGTATGTAAGTTGAGAGATGACTAGTTGAACCTGTGACATGGTGGAGCTTTCATGGCCGCAGTACGCCTAACCTTCAGCGATTGGCAGAGAGGTCCTTGCACAGGATTGTTCGGCTTCCGCCTGTGAGCAGAACTGGAGTGTATGGGCCGACTATCACACGAAGAAGAGAAACAGACTCTCCATTGAGCAGTGCAGGTGGTTGGTGTTCATGAACACCAACGGATGCATGCTGAGACGCACATGCACACAGGGTGACCGTTTGATCGAGGTGAGTTAGTTAGTAACTTACTTGGTATTGCTTGATGTACTTGCATTTTAAAGAAACTTATCTGACAAATGGATAAGTTTGCTAACTATGCCGTTTGTTTTTGCAGGTGAACCTTGACTCCTGTAGGGTAGAGACGACAACTGCTGCTCCGTGGGTACCACCTACGGAGGAGGAGCTCGAGGATGATATCTATCATGAGCTGCACGGGCAGGCAAATGCCGAGGCATGGTCTACGCGATGCTACAGGAGAGCAGCTCGACATCAAGGGATAGGGGAGGAGGTACATGATGAGATGTTGGGGGGTGGAGAGGCATTTGGGCCTGGGTACGAGGAGGAGGAGTGGATGGAGGAGGGGGATACAGGGGAAGAGGATGAGGGTGAGCAGGGGGGGGGGGGGGGGGGGGGAAACATGCAACACTTATTTGTAGACCCCGATGTTGAGATACAGGAGAAGCCAACTGTTCCTGCACCTAGACGTTCCGGGGGGGGATTGTCTGTAGAGAGGATTGGAGTTTCACAGGCAGTTGAGGGCCGTCGGCTCCGAGTTTATAGGGCCTTCCCAAGGTACGAGATCACAATTGAGAGGACGACCTAGAGGGAGTAGCAGAGGAGGAGCGGTTGGAGCCATCCACGAGGGGGCAAGAGGGAGAGGGAGAGGGAGAGAGAGAGGTAGAGGACAGGGCAGAGGCAGAGGCGGGCAACCAAACAATAAATGTGAGTCATCACCATTTGCTTGCTTGTATCCTCCTTTGTCCTTTCTTGCCATGTATCCACCATGAAACTCCATGAATGAGCCTCCATCTCCATCTTGCCACAAGATGCCATCATCACTTGATGACTTGATCATGAATGAGTGACATAATGAACCTCCAATAGCTTCATTTCCATCAGCAAAACCAACCAAGAATGCTAGTACAAATCTAACATCAAAATGATGCTCACCAATGTAGCTAGGTTGACCATATCTTGACAACTTGCACACATCCACATGAAATTGCTCAAACATGAGATAGAACAAGTAAAGTAAACTTGAACAACACTTCCTTGCTGCTCCTTTGACGTTACTTGAGTCTTGCAAAAACAGATTCATAACATCTTTGCCAATTGACTCTCCTTTGATGCTCTTGACTAGCTCCAAATTGCCAACTTCCCTTTTGACTTGTTGAAGTCCTTTGAGATCAACCTCTTGATCTTCCACTTGACCATCAAAGTCATTGACTAAGATCTCTTTTCCAAATCCATTAGTTCCTAAAAAATCATGAAAACATCCATCTACTTGCATAGCATCATCTACACAAGAAGATCCACCGAAGCATGTGAGAAAAGCAAAATGAGTCACTTCCACTTGCTTACCCTTCTCATCATAAGTGAGCCTTGAAGGTGTTTGTCTTTCCCTTGATGTTCTCCTTGGCTTTTGACTTGATAATGGTCCTTCATACTTTTGGAATGTTCCCCTCATAAAAAATGACATCTCTACCAACAATCACCTTGTTAGTAGAAGGAATGTAAATCTTGTAGGTTTTACTTACCTCACTATATCCAACAAATATACCTTTCCTTGAAGATGGATCCTCCTTGGTCCTATCATCAAAAGTTATATTGACATAGCATGTGCATCCAAAAGTTCTAAGAAAGTTGACACTCGGCCTTTACTTAAGTAAATTCTTGGTAATAGATGGAATGAACAAAACATCCTCCAAATGAACATTCCTATTTGTAGAGAGAGAAATAGGAATTGTGCCAATCTATGTGATTGCACACTCACTATCATTGGCCATGTAGATCACATTCTTGTCATCTCCATATGCCAACAAAGTAGTGAAGTACTCTTTGTGAAAAGTCATGTGTGAACTTGCTTCACTATCAATCCACCATAGATCTAGATCTCCATCATTCACAAGCATACATGAAGACATCACAAAAGCATCATCATTAGAATTTTGAACATGTTTCACTATGCACACCGGCGTGCCACCTTTTAAGGCTGAATTTTTTTTTTTCTATTTCACTTAGCACGCCGGCGTGCTATCTTTTCCTAGTTATTTCACTTAGCACGTTGGCGCGCTATGTTTGGAGGCTGTGAAAAATATTTTGAAATAATGTTTTTTTTCTCAAAATTTGGTTTTCAAATGTGTCAGAATACCTTTTCTATTTTATAGATTGGATTTTTCAACCTATCAAACATGCAATATTTCCAAAAAAATACAATGTAATACCTTAAAAGTGGATATTGTTCATGAAAATGATAGTTTGATACTTGAATTACCACAGAGACTACACAGTTTGGTACTTGCATTATCACATAGACTATATAATTTGTTTTATGTGAGAAAGTCATAAAATGAATCAGGATAAGGTAGCTATAATCTTGGATAAGGAGTGGTTTTACTCCAAGAATGAGTCATTGAAAAAGAATTTTGTCACTCATAGTTTGTCATTTTTGCACAATGGCTCATTAGTAGAACTTCTAGGTGATGTAAATAATCTAGACACTCCTTTTGTATTTGATTTGGAAGTTAATAAATGTTTGGAAGATTATGAGTATAATGTTTGTTTATATATTCTGAAGGATGTAACTTATGTAGATGAGCATTTTATATAGAGTCTAAACATTGGTTTGTCGCAAATGCCTTTACCTCTCAATAACCCTTTAAATGAGGATTCACTTGAGGGTAGGGGATTTAGGAGGCTTAGGCATGATTTTGCTAATGTTTATCCTGAGCATCTACTTGAAGGTACCTCCTTCTAGGAGTGAATATAGACCATCAGATAGAGTTGCTTCTCGATAGTGCCCTTGTATCCTTGTTTCCTTACAGGGTCAGCTTGAAGGAAGAGAATGAGATAGCTAGGCAAATTCAAGAGAATCTTAGGATGAGTCACATTAGACCTAGTCAGTCTCTTTGGGGTGCACCAATCTTGATGAATAAGATGACCATCCCTTAGCTAGGACGGATGATCTAATGGATCATTTGAATGGAGCAAAGTATTTCTCCAAGATAGACCTTAGATTAGGTTACCATCAGATAAGGATTAGGGACGAGGATGTCCCTAAGGCTGGTTTCCGAACTAGGTATAGCCATTATGAGTTCTTAGTGGTACTGTTTGGAATGCACCTGTCACATTCCAACAAATGATGAACGATATTTTGTGTCCAAATTTGGGAAAGATGTATAGTCGAGCATGAAGAGCATCTTTGTATTGTCTTAGAGCTTTTGAGGAAAGAAAAGCTCTATGATAAGGAGTCAAAATGTGAGCTCTTTCAGACCAGACTCAAGTACCTGGGCCATATCATTTCTGATTGCAATATTGAAATCAATTATGATAAGGTTCTTAAGGTTTGTGAATGGCCAATTTCGCAAACAATCTGTGATGTGAAAACATTCCTTGGCTTCACAAGATTTTCTCACAGATTCAATATGGACTATGGTATTATAGCATTGCCCTTAACGAATGTTCTTAAGGGGGTGAAAAAAAAGTGTAGCCACAAAAAAAGCCCACTTGTTGTTTGGACTGATGAAATGAATGAGAGTTTTGAAACTCTCAAGCATTGGGTTTCTACAGCTCCAATTTTACACATAGTTGCTCCTAATAGACCATTTTTGGTAGAAACGGATGCTAGCGACTTTGCTATAGGAGCGGTGCTTTATCAGGATGGTAGAGCAGTTGCGTTTGAAAGCAAATTAGATTTTGCTCAATGTAGGTATTCTATCTATGAGAAGGAACTTTTTGCAGTCATTCAAGTGTTAAAAATCTGGAGGCATTATTTATATGGTGCCAGATTTACGATGATGATTGATCACCAATCCCTTAAGTATATATGTGATGCCATAGACCGAGGCCGTAAGGCTAGGTGGTCAGAGTTTCAATTCGACATTAAGTATTGTAGAGGTACATCGAACAATGTGGCCGATGCCTTGAGTCGGATTGGAGAAGTTAATCAATTATGTTTTTTTGAGATACAATCTGATTTGTATCCTCAAATTGATCAAATTCGGCACAACTAGAGGAATGAAAAGTTCGAATTGAGAATGTGCATCTTCTGAAGTATCTGAACTCGAAGTACCCTTATTTTACCATCGTGAATGATGTTCGTTGAGGAGAGAAGGGATGCCATGTATTTATATTCTTGCCTTGGTTTGAACACGCTGGACTTGTAAATTGTAAATGGCTTACATGTTTTGTAAGAAAATGTAAATAGTAGGTTTAGGTTAACTTGTTGACTTGCTTGTATTTGGTATGGGGTACTGGGTCTTAATTTAGGGGCTATTGGACTGACCTCTTAAAAAGTAGGAGTTGACCGTTCAACGGGACACGTGGCATATGAACATTGGGACACTTGGTCCAATAGTATGTAACTCATATGTTGGACGGTCCTACTCACTTGCCTATGTGTCAGGGTACTGCCAAGTGGCGAGTGTCGGCTGTGCATGGAGTATGCCATGTGTCAACAATAGGACAAGTCAGGGTCAAGTGGGTGCTTGAGGTAGGAGGGTGTGGGAGCTTAAGAGGGGGAGCCTCTTGAGTATGCCTCATTTTTCTACTATGCAGCAAGTGGCTGGGAGGAGACTTAGCTCTTATGTATTTATGCTAGGATCTTGTTATGTACTTTTAGGAGAGATCAATAAAGTGGATATTTGGTGCCTATTTTGGTGTGCTTAGGGTTTGGTTGAGATAGCTTTGTGAGAACATAGGACTTTGGACTTGGTCAGAAGAGAGTTTTATTGGCCAAAATCAAGCTGTATGTTGAGTCTTATGTGGTAAACTGTAAACCCTGTCAACTAGCTAAAGCTGAACAATTTAAGGCTAGTGGTTTATTATATCCCTTAGATATCCCGCTCCGGCTGCAGATCATGCCATCATGATGAGGCTTTGTCACAAAAAAATAGAACTACGCTCACTCATAAAGTTGATTAAGTTGCAACCACATGAACCTTAACTAGAGATGGTCATTCTGTCCCAAAATTCATATTCAATTTCATTAGATTTTCTTATTGCAGAGAAATGCAGCTTATGGTAATAGAACTCACCTTCAAAATTCATGTAAAGAGATGCCAATGAGATCTATCGATTGTTTGATCAATTTTCATTTCTTCTAGAATTCCATGAAAACTGAAATTCAAAGAAGACATTGCCTTACCCGCTTAGTTGCTGGCAAATTTGGAAACAGGTCGGCATTAGAGCCGTTCCACTTAAACTTGCGGTTCCATCCGTCATTATTGATTACCTATTATAGGAACTTGCTATATTAGTTAACAAGGGGGCACTTTCTTTGAGGCAAATACTTGGAAATGACTTGTATGCTTTGCATTGGCCTAAGAGCTATCATCAACAACTTCGAAACACTTAGTAGGGATCAAAGAAGGCCTCGATTAGGTTCACATATGTAGCATATGGTTAGAACAAGCAAAAATCACTTCTTTTTAGGGCAGCCATTCATGCAATTTCACCGTCGGTGCACAAGCCTCAAGAAACCAAAACAGGTGTATGATAGCTCATTTCAGAGGTTCAAAGGCATACAAACAATATTAATAAGCTCCTCCAACAAAAGATCAGAGAAGCACGAAACATCCAAAAAACCACATTAAAAACCAATTTTTTTTTTTTAAATTATAAAGTTTTTCGACTTCTATAGCTCGTGCCTACTATCCATAGTTACTAAACAAGTCTAACAATCCTAGAGAATGTGCATGCGAAGTTTATGGCATGACAATCAACTCTATATATCAAAAACGTGAAAATTTCATCAAAAAATCATGTTTCCAGACCACAATTTGACTTGTTTCACACGTTCTAACAGATCTTAACCTCATGCAAGTACACTCGACCTTAATTACAACCAAAACAATCATCATTCAAATTAGAGAGTTATGATTTTGCTCAATAAATGTCAAATTTGACTAGGTTTGACCAAGAAAACACAATTTAGATGTCATATCGATGGCATAACTGGCATGCGATCATTAGAATCATTCATAAGGACTGAAAAACAGCAAGTACTTCCGTTAAAATCATTAACATATAGTACATTTTATGAAATCCAAGCTAAAATTGAAAATACCATTCAAAAAACCGTAAAATTCCAAGTGAAATACAACTATTGCTATGGGGATAGACGATAACACTAATCTCTAGGCTAGGAATGATCATGATCTTGAGAAATCACTTGCTTGGATGTTAATTCCATCACCAGGAAAAAGCAAAGAGATACTACCAAAAAGCCTAAGCTCTGATACCACCGTAAAAATCGACTTGTATAGATCCTGAAGATCCTATTGCAAACACTAAAAGGATAACTGTGGAGCCAAACCACCCAAGCAAAGAGAAATTGAAGATCAATCCTTGATAGCTTCAACCCTGAGCCATGATGACTAAATACAAGAGAGGAGAAGTTTCTGGTAACTAAAAACCGGAAAAGTGGAGTAGGGTGAGTTCTATAGGTATATATAGAACCCAGGAGCCTAGAGATATTCCTTCCAAAACCCTAATCCTTTACAAATCATTTGTTCTTGAAAAGACCAAATTGATCATTGATGGTCCTCTAATATGAAAGATTTGACACTAGCATTACAATGTAAAGTATGGTTGTCTTCTAACTAGCAAATAACCATAACAACCTTGAAAGGAAACCTAGCATGAAAGAATTTTTACTTGGATGCAAAAACAAGCTAGAGAGGATGACATTCCTTGGTGGCTATGCATAAGTTACAACTTTTCATTGTACAAATCTCACTTCTTATACGTTCGAATGTTTTTACATCATTCATCTTCCACCATTTAAGAAAGAAACTAAAACATGCTCCACACCACAATAATCAGCTCTTAAAAGTTATAACACTGTTGCATTGACAAATAGTGTGAGTAACTTGTACCTGTCATGATTTTCCCAAGAAGGGGAATTGAGTTCAGATCCATGCCATGTTAGCTCCTCTGGTTTCAGAAACTTTGAACGCTGCAAAATTTGAGAGAAAAATGTAAGCTAAAGAACGCAGTCACAAGTCAAGATACAAAACCATAGTCACAGGACAAAAAATATCAAAAAAGGACAATATGGGGAGTGTAGAATGTGTTAGTCCAAGGGAGGCTATTTTAAAGTGTGACTAGTTGGACTAGCTTCAACAGAGTGAATGTAGATATTCAACTTTCATTGGAGCTTTGTACTCCTTGTTAGTTGTAAGCTAGCATGACAATGTTAAGGGTGTACAATGTCAAGATCATGCATAAATTGAAAACATTTGGTGCCCTTTTTGGTTCCTCTCTATACTAGTAGACTTTATTTGGTGTAAATGGGGAGACTAGTTGTCCAAAACATTTACAAATCAAATATGAAAGACGACCAGTGCCAATAAGATAGAGAAGATAACTCCCAAGTAGGTATAAGATGTGACAATCTTAACCTCCAGTTCAGTGTTTAGAAAGTGATAGTTGCGGCCCGAGAACAATGTCTGTGCGATCGAAGTGCATTATCTGAAAGTTTATTTCATCTTGGTACCCTTGAATACCAAGATTTAGATTACTTACCATAGTTTCCCAAATTTTCTTATCTTCACCCTTAGCTAATGAAACTATGTACCTATGCTGACTAGGTACTTCTGGAAGTCTGAGTTTTTTAACCAGGGTGGAGTTGATGAAATCATGGGTTGCCCCATCATCAACCATGACTCTGACTGACTGGTTACCAACTTTCCCATCCATACGTACTAGGTCATGTGGCCCAAAGCTGAAGGGTCTCGCTAGCATTGCAAAGGTTAGCTGGCAACAGTGTTCATGATCTTCATGAAACACTTTGATCTCGGAAGCTGTCGAGTCACTTGGGAAACTTACAGTCTGAACAAGATGAACTTGTTTTTTATCTTTCTTATTTTTTTTAGTGAAAGGCCCCTTGGGACACTGTCTGACTGTGTGTCCCTTGACCATGCACACAAAGCACAAACGTTCTTGTTTGGCTTTCTCAAAATCTTCTGGTTTCAAGGGTTGTATGAGCGATGGGCGTTTCTGAAGAGCTTCACTTTTAACTTTATCTTCTTTCTTTCTTTTTAAAAATGTCTTTTTAAATTGAGAGTCCTTCTGAGGAGGCTGCTGTCTTGCCCGTTTCCTACCCACTGAATCATCATAGATTTGAGCATATCTGAGAGCTTGCTCTAGGGTAGTGGGCGTGGAGAAGGGGACGGCTGAGAAGTGGATGGGAGGCTTCCTTTTGCGGAGTCCAAAATTAAACTTTTGAGCTCGGCGAACAAGTCATCCATATTGGATTTGAAATTGGCAAAAGCCAATTTCAATTCATCTACTTCTGTTACCAAGTGGAGATACTGCTCCTTGGTAACCAATTTGTCGAGTTCTTCGGCGAATTGCTCCTGTTCTTCTACTTCCATTGGTTCTTTCCCCTTACTAAACCTCAAAGATTCCGTGTCTAATTCATCAATGCCTCTTGTCAGGGGTTGATCAGGTCCCGGAGAAGTGGTCATTTTCAGAGATAGAAAAGGAGTGCCTGACGTTTCTTCTTAAAAATAAAGTTGAAAAGATTGATTAGAACTGTACAAAGAAGGGAAAGAAAACTTAGCTGTTTCTGAGGACTGTACTTCCAAAGAAAATATGAAGAAGAACCCTCTCAGCTCTTCTACCGCAAATTTCAGACCTGCTGTCCGGAAAAATCAAAAATCAAGGCCCAATAAGAGACTCCAACTTCTGAAATTCGAGTAGCACCCTGGTCGCTGACCTGTCCCCTGTCTGCTCACTAATTCTGATCTGAAAAATCAGATTCTTAGTCTAATTTGTGGGCACAAATCTGATTTATCAAGAGGGAAACCCTCGCTGGCCAAAATTTCTCTGATTTGGGACTCAAAATCACTTACTAAATCCGATTTCTCTACAGCTCTTGTAGCGCTGGTCTGTAGGCACAAAATCTGGTGCAAAAAGTTCTGACAATCTGGAAAAATCAGGGATGAATCTTCAAATTTCTCCCCCTCTGTCCAGCGCTGGACCTGCACTCAGATTTGCCCTCAAAATCCGCTCAGAAATCCAGAAATAACATTCTGAAATCAGGGATAAAAGCTGATTTGACAGCGCTGGATCTGCACAAGAGATTCTACTCAGAACAAGTGAAAATCTTGCTAAAATTCGATCAGTGGAAGGCTGTTCCAACAGCGCTGGCCCTGTTCTACTTCTGAAAAGTTGAAGAGATTCTGAGCAATCTATCTACCTTCTCCACTGCTGCTACTAAGCTCCCAAAGAAGGAGATGGCTCTGATACCAGTGTAATAGATCCTAACACCACAGTAGGGCAAACACTAACTGATCCACCCAACCTTGCCTACTCCCTGATATGGAGCAAGCCCCTCCTAGCCCAGTGTGGGACTTGTAGCATGCATACTGCCAAGTGTCGGCCACGTGGCACTGACGTGGTCGACTGCACGTCGGGACCCAACGTGGGGCCCTATCCTGCTGACAGGGTCCCTAGGCTGTGTTAGGCCCGCCATGGCTATGGACTGTGCCGGGGCACACCTGCCGGGGACTGTCTTGCCCTGTTGGTCGTGTACGCTGGACACGACCCTGACTGTGGTATCTGACCTCCTGTGTTCCCTAGGGTTCGGCACTTGTTACGTGCTTGTAATAGTCACTTACATGATTGGCTCTACAGCTTAGGACCTTCCCTCCACAAAAATTATCAGGAGAACACCCTCAGCTTTCAGCATAAAGGCCGAGAGATCCAGCTGCATGGGGAGCATGATGTCCCCAACAGCCCTATGGTCTGCAGTTCAGAGCTCTGTCAGCTAATCGAAGACGACGACCATCAGGTATTCTTATGTGACTTTCAGTTTATTCCAGAAGTTTCTATTTCCAGTTCTTTACAGCAGAAAATCAGTAAATTAGAAACTTTGTTGTCTAAATTTAAAGATGTTTTTCCTGAAGATTTACCACATGGTTTACCACCTAGCAGAGAAGTAGATCATGTAATAAACCTAGCACAACACCTGTTTCTAAACCTCCGTATCGAGTCAGTTGAACAGAGGATGAAGAAATAACTAGGCAGTTAACAGATTATCTTGGGAAAGGCCAAATTCAGACCAGTAGTTCACCATGGGCCTCACCAGTCCTTTTGGTGAAAAAGAAAGAGGGATCTATGCGTCTTTGCGTAGATTACAGAGCCCTCAATAAAGTCACAATTAAGAATAAATACCCAATGCCTCGGGCAGACGAGTTGTTTGATCAACTCGACGGGGCTAAGTTTTTCAGTAAAATAGACCTAAGATCGGGATATCATCAAGTCCGTATAAAGTCGGAAGATGTCCCGAAAACAGCTTTTAGGACTCGTCATGGTCATTATGAGTTTAAGGTGATGCCTTTTGGGCTCACAAATGCTCCACTTACCTTTATGACCTTGATGAACAGTGTCCTCAGACCATACTTGGGTAAGTAAGTTTGTAGTCGTATTTTTAGATGACATCCTCGTCTACAGTAAAACGAGGAAGGAGCATCTTAAACACCTCAGAAAGGTGTTTCAATTGCTTAGAAAGCATAAGCTTTATGCTAAAAAACCTAAGTGTGAATTCTTCGTTGAAGAAGTAGCTTATTTGGGTCACATTATCTCGGCAGATGGGATTAAAATGGACCCCAGTAAGGTCAAAGCCATACTCAGTTGGCTGAGACCTCAGAATATTTTAGAGCTTCAGATCTTTCTAGGTTTGGCGGGATATTACAGACGATTTGTCAAGGAATATGCTCAGATAGCAGTTCCCATGACAAATCTTCTTAAGGGGAGGGGAAAGGAGTTCATTTGGGAGTCTGCACAGCAGGAGAGCTTTGATGCTCTCAAAACAGCCTTAGCAACAGCACCAGTTTTAAAGGTCGTCGACCCTAATCAGCCATTTGTGGTCGAAACAGATGCTAGCGACTTTGCAGTTGGTGCTGTACTAACTCAGGGTGGACAAGACCAATTGCGTTCGAGAGTAAAAAACTCGAGCCAACACAGACTAGGTATAGTGCCTATGAAAAGGAACTCTTCTCCATAGTTCATGCCCTTAAGACTTGGAGGCATTATTTGTATGGTGCCAACTTTGAGGTCCTGACAGACCATGAAAGTCTCAGATACCTTTGCAATCAGCCTGAGCTCAGAGGTCGGAATTAGTAGAATGCCTATGATAAACGAGTTGAGTTTTACTCAGATTCGTAGTGAGTTACTCGAGTCCTTGAGAGGGAAGTGCCAGCATGATGCATTCTGCTCTACTATCTGGAACTCAGTCCAGAGCAGACAGTTACAGACTCCAGAACCAGTTCCCGGGGCTGGTTCATCCAAGAATACGGCAGCTTCCGTTGAGGATGATGAGTCCGAGTATACGTCAGATGACATTGAGGACTCTAAGCCTGTATTACCCAAGTAAACCCCAGTGCTTGAGGGTCAGTTGACTCAAGGATTCAAATGGAAACAATATTCCATTCAGGATGAGTACTTGCTCTGTAGATATAGAGTATGTGTCCCCAATTCAGAGGATTATAGGCAGCAGGTCCTATATGAATGTCATGACAGTCCTAGTGCGGGGCACCCAGGCATTCAAAAGACCTATGAGCTTCTTTGTAGGCAATTTTTCTGGCCCAATAAGAAAAAGGACGTCCAGTAATATGTAACCAGTTGCCAGAAATGTCAGGTAAACAAAGCAGAGCGTTTAAAGGCAGGAGGGTTGTTACAGCCCTTAGAAATACCAGCTGGTAAATGGGAGAGTATCTCCATGGATTTTATAGTAGGCGTGCCTAAAACCCAAAAGGGTAATGACGCTATATGGGTCACAGTTGACCGTCTGACCAAAATGGCTCAACTTTTTCCGACCAAAACAACCGTTAGAGCTCCAGAGTTAGCGAGGTTGTTTGTAGATGGGCTATTTAAATTGTACGGGTCTACCTTCTGGCATAGTCAGCGACCGTGACAGTAAGTTTAATGAAAATTTTTGGAGGGCAGTATTCCATCATCTCCATACTAAACTTAGTATGAGTACCACTGACCATCCACAGACGGATGGTCAAACAGAGAGAGTAAATCAGGTGCTAGAGGATATGCTTCGCCCATACGTCAGCAACAAGCAGACTAATTGGGAGGAGTATCTCTCAATATTAGAGTTTGCTTACAACAGTACCAAACATTCAGCTACGGGATACAGCCCATTTATGCTGATGTACGGTTTTCAGCCACGCTCACCCACAACTGTAGGGTTTAAACAAGAAAAAGTTGAAGCAGCCAGAAACTTTTTAGACGACCTAAACCAGATGATAGAACATGCTAAGCGCAGAATTGGACAGTCCCAGGATCGAGCCAGGCATTATGCAGATCCACACAGACGGGATGTGCAGTTCTCCGCTGTGAGAAAGTCTACTTGAGAGCCCCAGTTGACTCTAAAACCCTGAAATCAGGAGTGTGCTAAGTTGTCTCCTAGGTACTGTGGTCCTTTTACCATCAGTAGGAGACTAGGCGAGGTCACCTATGAACTAGAACTCCCACACAGTAGTAAGGTTTTTCCAGTCTTTCATGTAAGTCAATTACGAAAAGCCTTAGCCATATCAGAAAATCTGGTAGGGGACAATGTTCTAGTTCGAGGACCAAGACGGTTCTAAAGGGGGAGGGAGTGTTACGAGCACGTAACCAGTGTTGAACCCTAGGGAACACAGGAGGTCAGATACCACAGTTAGGGTCGTGTCCAGCGTACACGACCAACAGGGCAAGACAGTGTAAGTAAGGTGCTCCAGCACGGTCCATAGCCATGGCGGGCCTAACACAACCTAGGACCCTGTTAGCAGGATAGGGCCCCACGTTGGGTCTCGACGTGCAGTCGGCCATGTCAGTGTCACGTGGCCGACACTTGGCAGTATGCATGCTACCAGTCCTCACATTGGGCTAGGAGGGGCTTGCTCCATATCAGGGAGTAGGCAAGGTTGGGTGGATCAGTTAGTGTTTGCCCTACTGTGGTGTTAGGATTTATTACAGTGACGTTGCAGACTAGCCGGGGAAGAGAAAGAAGAACAATGTCATGAACATAAAGAAGGATAGGAATAATCAAGTGAGCAAGCGGACAACCTTCCCCACCTTCTTCACGGATAAGGCGCTTCTAATCATCTAAATACAGGGCGAATAGAGTAGTGGACAAGGGACAACCTTGCTTAACACCAACAGTGCTGCATAGGAGCAGACAAATTAGAACCTTGCCAAATCCTTGCTAGAACCCTCTCATACAAGGTAATAATCGCTGCAAGCATAGAGTCAGGAATATGAAGCTGCCGTTGCAGGTCGACGAAGCAAGCAAAAACTTTGCGGCCCTCATGTTTGGCTTCTTCAACAATGCTGCACAGGGTGAGCACATGATCAAGGGTGCAGTAACCGCGGCGAAAGGAGAGAGAGAAAGAAAGAAAGATCTTTATTAATGTTCATGAAATACCCTAAGGTACATAGGACTGAAAAAATGGGTATATGATAGGCACAAGTAGGTGTCAGCGTCTAATCTTGCCCTACGCAGGTCTGCCATCTCCCGCGGATCATCAACGCAACACATCTAGGGTCCTCATATGATATCAAGGTAGAGAGTGTGAATGGATGGTCCTGAAACAAGCAGTAATATCTCCCTCGAATCTCATAATAGGTTGAGCACTTGAAGAGAAAATGAAACTCATCCTCTATATCATGTAAATCACACATACTACAAATCCGAGCCTCTCTCGGGATGCCACTGTATCTGCCAGTCTCAACGGCTAGATGGTGAGAGGAAACCCGGAACTGACCCATCACTATCCGCAGTCTGTGTGAGATACTATCCACTAGGTATCTGGGTATGATAGGGTACCAAGCAGGATCCAGGATAGAAAATGTGCCCGATAAAACTCCGTCTTCACCCCAGACGAGCGCTGCCAAGTGCTCTGAAGATATGCCCTATACAGATGTCCTCGAATATACTGATGAGTACCAGCTGGTAGATCCGAAATGTGTTTGCTCAATGTGGAGAGGAGACGGCAGGCCTGGGAATACCACGAGAAGGAGTGTCCCTCAGAATGTAGGTGCTGGGAGGACAACAAAGCTGCTGCAGCATAGTGTGTGCCTCTACCCTGAAGATCCTCTAGGTGCTGTATGAATGTGACAGTATGGAACAATGCCTCTATCTGAATAGGGGGGACAACAAACTCTGCCAATATAATATGATGTGGTATAGAGGGCTTAGCCCGTATCATTCGGATAGCATATGAACCTGAAGTCGTGAGATGCGCGCCCACTCGGTATCTGTCAAGCCAGTACTCCATGTCTTTGATGCGTATAGAGCTGAAGGAACTACCATAGTGTCAAAGAGTCGACACTTACTAGTTGCATCTCTAATGTGTGAGTTGAAACATAGTCTCTCCAAATCTATCAACAATGCATATCCCTTCCGTAACCGTGAAAATGCCGCTTGTTGCATACTGAAAGTGGGACCAGAAAATACCACGCCTAGGTATGTGTAAGAGTCAACTACCTCAAGTGGACGCTCCTCCCATAGAAGCCCTGTCGCATCATGAAGGATCTGGAGGTGTTAGACACCATAACTTTGGTTTTGGCCACATTCACTGATAATCCCCACTGAGTACAAAAAGAGTGAAGCGCATCAAGATGCCGCTGCAGACCTTCCCTCGTCCTCGAAAGCAAAAGCACATCATCAGCATATAAAATCTGATCACATAATATACCGGATAGCGAAAGATGAAATGAAACTCATCCTCCACCTCCTGAAGAGAACAAAGCTAACATATCCTCTGAAATCTGGGAGTGTTCGGTTATCTACTCGTCTCGATAGCCAGCTGATGAGAAGAGACTCGAAGCTGTCCCATACGGTACCTCAAACCAAAAGATAATGGCTGTGTAAGATATGCTGGAAGTATAGGAGTACCCGTAGTATCTAACTATAGTAGATGTGTGCCATAGAAATGTATCTTGACCTTATCAGGGTCAAGTTGTGACCATATAGTGCGTATGTAGCTCCGATAAATATGCTGTCTGACATAAGCATGGGTTCCGCTCAGAAGATCAAGTACAGATAAGCCCCAAGTCTGAAGAAGGGCTAAGACACTGCCAAACCAAGAATGCTTAGTCCCCTGTCCAGCAATGGTGCATGATGAAGCGAGAGCAGCAACAACATATCTAAAAGTGTCTAACTCTAATATCCTGTGAAGAAAGATAATGATCTGAAACATAGCACCTATAACCAGTGGAGGAGAAGCAAACTCCGCTAATATGATATCATGTGGTACCGAGGGCTTAGCCGTAATCATCCTGCTGAGCATGAGAATCTGGATACGAGTAAGATCCCTCCAAGCAAGGTTGCATCCCGATTCGAACCGGCCGGTTCGAACCGATTCTTTGAGGTTCGAACCGCCAGGCCAGGTTCGAATCGGAAAACGGTTCGAACCTTTTTTTTTCCAATTCTTCAAAAAAAAAGTCAAACATTCACTGATAGTACAGATACTTAAATTTTAATAGCTAAACAATTTCATTCTTCCTCTAAATTTACAGATATCAGAATTCAGGATAATCAGATCTCTTGTGACGGTGTGACGGTTGACCTATCGTGACTCGTATCAAGATTCAATTTTCAAAACAAAATTTACAGAAATCAGAATGACATTATGACCCAAGTTTAAACAGACTACATAGTACATACTACAATTAAAACTTAAACAGAGTACATAGTACATACTACAGTTAAAACTTAAATTTAACTTCAGGAATCAGAAACTTGAAACTTGAAACTAGATTCTAGAATCCATAATATATCATGATTCATGAATCATAACAAAATAGTAAATACAAATGCCAGGTGCCTCATGAGTCCGGTCACCAAGGTAATGCGCGATGTGTCTGATGATAAATCATGATGTGTACATACTACACTGCAAATACTAAACAGCTCAAGAGTCAATGCTCATCTAGTGACATGAACATCGTAGTGTCATCTACAGACTAGTAACTAGTAACTACAATGATCTAATGTACATACTACAATCATTTGAAGACTGACATCAATGAGCACTCAGCAGGGCCCAAGCTGCAGTGAGCACTCTAAGCTCTCCTACGCCTGAGTCTCCTCCCACTCGCTGGTGGTGCTGTGGAGCCTACTGTGGCCTCTCGAGTGGTAGGCTCAGCTGCGAAATCCTCATTAGAGGCAGAGGTATGATGCCCCTCATCCTCATCCCCGCCCTCCTCGGACTCCTCATCCTCATACTCCTCCTCCTCTGAGGACTCTGACCCTGACGATGCCTCAGACTCAGACTTGTCCTCGGGGCTATGAGCACGGGAGCTGCTAGCCTCTCCTGCCCTCCTCCTACGCTCTGCTTGAGTGACAGGCCCTGCACAATGCACACAAAGAGGGACAAACGTGTTATTGCCTGCAAATTAGTAAATTACAATTTACGATAATTAGTAACTTCAAACTTCGAAAATTTAATTCAAGACCTGTCACCTTAGACAATCCTAATTTCTCACTTGCACTCTGCATGGCCTCCTCATGGAGGAATGCGTACACGTCCTCCTCTGACTGGTCTCTCGGTGGCAACCCTGGAACCTTTGCCACATCAGATCGGGATTAACCTACGCACATGTCACAATGCACATTGAAATCAAGACAAAATTTGGAGGGCCGAGTCCCGACAAGAGTTAAAATTTAGCTACATAGTACAGTCTAGTATCTACTATGTAGTATGTAGTATGTAATATGATCTATTTAGTATAATAGTATCTACTAATTGCCAACTGGGTCCTGCCACCTGGGATGATGGATTACATGTTAGAATTTAGAAATTATAATTTATGGTGTACAAGTTACCTGGATAGGCTCTGCGGCGGTCTGGAGTCTACCCAAAAGTCTCAGGTTGGTGTGTACATACACCAACCTCTCCAACTGCACTGATGATAGTCGATTCCTCTTCTTCGTGTGAATCATGGAATGGACACTCCAGTTCCTCTCACAAGCGACTGCAGTGCAGTCCTGTGAGAGAATCCTGATGGCAAGGCGACGCAATTTGGGGACATCAACCCCAAACTTCGACCACCATGACACGGGACGTAGCTGGCTTGAATCACAGTTCAAGGGGCAGTTAGTACTTACTACCAGCAAGTTGCAACCAAGTTCCAAGTTCCAACAAGTTACAATATGATTGACTAACTGTGCAGTAAAATGTGAAGTAAGTTGTAACAAGTTTAAACTGTAATGGACCATGCCACATGGTCAGTTTATTACCCCCTCTCAAAAGCGCCGGGGTAGTGGCGAACTCCAAGGTCTCCTGCCTGAAAATCTGAAGCTCATCCAGCAGGTTATCCTGCTCGCGTACATCAGGATAAACTCGGGAGATATAGGCATTCCAGCCATCCCTGAGCTCCCTATCTGTGAACTGCTCCTCATTCCTCCAGAGTGGATGGAGTATGTGGGCCATGGCATGCAGGGGCCTATGAAACCACTCCCACCTAAGATTGAAGAGTCAAGACATAGTAATAATTATACAATATAGTACAATGTACATGATAGTACATACTGCATACTACTGTCTACATACTACATTTGAAATTTGAATCTTGATTCTTGATATACATGATACCTCTCTGGGCTAATGGTCATGCAAAGCCTCAACTGCTCGCCCAGCCTGTCCATGAACTCGTACAAGAGGCCCAATGTGCAGCCCTCTCGATCTGTAAGGCGCAGGACAGTGTAGATGGGCTGTAGGCCCACCACAATGGAACGAGCCTCATCCCAAATTGGTGAATGCATAACGGTCCGCTCGAATCTCTTACTCTTGGGCTCCTGTGACGGCCCCCACTGCGCCCAGTCAACAACAACAACCATTTGCCTCAAGCCCTGATGAACTTTCAGCAGTCGTTCTAGGACCAGGAACATAAATGCAAACCTGCATAGGGCACATCGCACAAGTGACAAATTCTAAGTTCTAACTTCTGACAAGAGTCAAGAGTCAAGACAATACATGGCACATGCATCATTGCATGAAATATTTACCACTACTAACTAGTTACTAAATAGTAAATACTTACCAAGTTCCAACAGTCTACAAAAGCGCATTCAAGAATCAAATTTGAGTTGCAACTTGCATACCTGGTGGGGGCAGGTCTCAAGACATCCAAGGTGGACTGTCTCCTGAACATGGCTAGGACCCTAGGCTTCTTGGTGACAAATCTCACCAAGAACCGTGCAGTACGCACCACCACCGCAATCCATGGAACCTTGGCCACATCCTCGACCAACAAGTCTAGGCAGTGTGCAGCACAAGGTGTCCAAAAGATGTGGGGGTAGGTCTCATTAACGAGCCTACCCATGGAGACGCAGTTTGACGCATTATCTGTGACCACCTGCACAACCATACAATGCAATGTGCAATGTGCATGAGTTTGGAATTCCGAATTCAAGACTCAAGTGCTCAGTGGCAACTGCTTAGACTTTAGTGACCCATAATCCATTGTTAATCAATCCGAAATCGCCATTGAACAATGAACATTCAACATTGACATTTACAAATTAGTAATTACCTGTAACCTAATACCATTTAAGTGTTAACATTATAGGTAAACCGTAAATTGTAAATTGTAATAAGTATAATATATATATATATATATATATATATATATATATATATATATATATATATATATATATATATATATATATATATAAAAACGTGCTGTGGTCCGACCTCCTCAATGGCAGCTCGAATATGTGAGAACATGTACTCGCCCGTGACTGCCTCCCTAGTGGTGTCGATGGATCTGAGAAACATCGTCCCCATGCACGAAGACACCAGTATATTCAATATGTGGCGCCTCCTCGTATCGCTCCAACCATCAGATATGATGGTGCAACCATACCTAGTAGAAAGTTCACAAGTGACAAGTGACAAGTCAGTGGATCGTGGTCACGACTCACTTACAGGTGACAAAACAAGATGAATCATGATTCATGATAGATCCGAGAGGAATCAGGATAGATCTTAGATTGTAAATTGTAATTCAAATTTCATAGCAAATTCCAATGATAAATGATCATTTAAATATTCACGATTAAACATAAATAGCTAGCTGCAGCCTGCAAATTGCAATTAACAAGTAAGTTACAATTAACGCCTGCAATTTAACAATCATCATAAAGTCTTTAAAGTTTAGAGTAGATAAAGTTAAAAGCAAGTAGTACGTACTGGGCCCATGGCTTCCTGAGAGGCTCTAGCTTCTGGTCAATAGAAGCCCGCTCATCAAGAAGCCCCTTCGTCCTCAGGTGCTCGCCAGATGGCCCCTGCCACACCTGCCCAATCGCACTCACCGCACTCGTCGCCCTCCTCCATGCCGGGGTCCTAGCCAAATGAAATGGCAGATCGCAGGTGTAGAACAACTGTTGAACGACAACCTCTGCCTCTGCCATGGCTCTGGGAGCGAAGCTGGAAACATAGTACTCCCTACCCCCCATTTGTGTAGTGCGGCCCCGTCTACCTCTCCCTCTCTCAGGTGGATGATGTGGTGCCGGTATGGTCATGGCTGGAGGTGGTGTCGAAGATCCTGCACCAGAAGGCGGGTCAGGCCGGGTACTAGGCCCTGCCTCATCTGCAGCTCTGTCCTCTGGGCCATGGGAAGCGAGGGGTGAGCGGATGGCAACTGGGGGGCGTGATGTGGTGGCCTCTGGCTGTGTCGCCGTGACTGCATCTCGATCTGCCAAAAAAGACAAATTTGAAATTACAATACAATTTAGAAATTAGATGATCAATGAAATTGAAACTTCAAACTTGATGTATCATGTGAGCTAAAAGTTAAAAGTTAAAACTTGATCAATGTTTGAACTTTGAAGTGTAAGAGTCTTAGAGTTGAATGTTTACCTCTCGGTCTGGGCCCCATCCTCGAAGGGCCAACCTCCTCCGATGTGACAGGAGTGAGTAGCGTGTCAGGAGCATGCATGCAAGCGGCAATCTCATACCCCCTCAAACATAACAAATGTGCCCTGATGCATGTGGGCCCTCCAGTGTAAGACTGGTGATAGTATCTGCAAGTCCATCTCTTCGTGCCCGGTGTGCCATAGGCCGCAGCGATGGCGACGTGATCCCACAAGGGATCCCTATCCCTCGGCATGGTGGCCCTCTCTCTCTCTCTCTCTCTCTCTCACACACACACACACACACACACAGGTGACAGTCTACAGATCTCTCTAAGTAAGTTCTAAGTTCTAAGTTCTAACTAGACTCTAGTAACTACTTAGTACTAACTAGTAACTACTAACTCAGACTAGTCACTAACTCCTAACTTCTAACTCCTATTTTCTAAGTTCTAAGTTCTAAGTTCTAACTAAGTAGCTACCCAGGTCCCACACCCATCTCACAATGCCCACTGCCCAGGCCCCACATTGAACCTCATCAAGATACAACACACAATGCACACAATGTCACACACAGTGCTGAGTGCACACACACTGACAGTCTGACACACACAAACACACATAGACTACAGTGCACACACACACAATCTTAGTGCTCAAGCCTCACACAAACTCACAGTGCAGTGTGCACAGATCTCAAAACTCACACACACACACAATGCACACATGTCACACACACACACAATAGCATAATATCACACACACACACACACACACACACACACACTCTCACACACACTCACTGATTCACTCACACACACTGTACACATCAAAGACAGTGGACACACACACAATATCACACAATCACTCACACACACACACACACACAAAATCACACCATTTTTTTTCTCTCTCTCTCTCTCTCTCTCTCTCTCTCTGTCTCTCTCACACACAGCACTGAGCACGCACACACACAATCTGAATGGCAAATGCACACAAAGTGCTGACTCTTGAGTGCACACCCCCCCCCGCTCTCTCTCTCTCTCTCTCTCTCTCTCTCTCTCTCTCTCTCTCTCTCTCTCTCTCTCTCTCTCTCTCTCTCTCTCTCTCTCTCTCTCTCTCGGGCGCGAACAGAATCCCGATCCCGAAACCCGATACTCGTTTTAGGGCCAGACGGTTCGAACGGTTCAAATCGGGTCCGAACGATTCGATGGTTCGAACCGTAAAAGGCGGTTCGAACCGCGGTTTGATGCAACCTTGCCTCCAAGTATCACATGATAAATCTGGGCACCAAGTCTCAGCTAAGTATAGAACAACCGGGGAGACAGTGGCAGAAAATAGCAAGCATCTGGTAGCAGGATCCTATACATAATACGTGGAACAGAATCTCTCCATATGAACAAGAGAAGTATGCCCCTTAAGGAGTTTGGTGAGGGCTGCCGGTCGAAATGAAAGTAGTGGACCAGAGAAAAGTACTCCCAAATAAGTGTAAGAGATCACAATCTCAATCAGCAACCCATCATAATAGAAGGTCACATCTCTCATATGCTGTCTATTGAGAGAGAGAGAGAGAGAGAGAGAGAGAGAGAGAGAGAGAGAGAGAGAGAGAGAGAGAGAGAGAGAGAGAGAGAGAGAGAGAGAGAGAGAGAGAGAGAGAGAGAGGAAACATGTGTCGTATCTCTTATGTATGGTTCATTATGCCATGATTCAGTATGGTTCAGTACGATTCAATATGGTTCAGTATGATTCCATATGGTGTCTTACTCATTTTGATCTCGATAGATAGTAGATCGCCAGTGACACAATTTAGGGGTTTTTTGGTAAGGCTTAGTAGGGTTTGGCATGGTTCAATGTGCATTTCACTACGTTTCAGTAAGGTTCAGTGCCAAATGTCCGTTCAACAGCATATCTGGAATTTTTGTCACACAAGTTTATGCAACAAATCAAGATTTCACCTAACTGCTTGGGTGGTTTAAAAAAGAAAAACGATTTGCAGCGAATCACTGATTTTCTGGACAACGATTTGCAAATCGCGATTCCGATTCGTTAGTGCAACTATGATTTATGTATCTATATATATATATATATGTACACACACACACACACACACACACACACACACACACACACACACACACACACACACACACACACACACACACACACACACACACACACACACACACACACACACACACACACACACACACACACACACACACACACACACACACACACACACACACACACACACACACACACACACACACCATATACACATATACATATAAAATGCGAAGTCAAATAATGAAAGAGTTTGGACCTGCAACAAGTCTTTGTATCTCAAACGAAAACGAGAAAGTGAAGCAATCAAGCGTGCAATTTCCTGCCCATAATTTTCCTGTAGAGCATCCCAGTGGAAGCAAGATGATCTGCAATAGCAAAAAGTGACCACGGTATTAGATATTTAGTAGGTCACCAAGGGAAGAAAAACTAGTCAAGAACCATTGAGCCTTACTGCATTTGTAGTTGCATATAATATTTCATTATTTCTCATGGCATCAAAAGCTGGGATCTTCTTAAGAATTTTTTTTTACCTTCCTTCCATTTCGCAAGTACCAACTTTTGAGTGACCATACTCATCGCCCATGTTGAGCACTGGAACTCCTTGAGAAAGAAATAGGATCATAAGAAAGTTTCGAACCTGATGAGCACTTCAAGTTAGGAGTTCCATCCGTTACCCACTTATTGTTCATTTAATCATTAAAAGTAGAAAATATTTCTTTCCTCAATCTCTAGAGTATCTCATTTGGAAACAATTAATTATGAGAAGTAACTTTCTCCAAAAGCATCTTAACTTGTGGATCAAACATTTTGTCTTTTTTCTTGAAATTGCTAGACAAGATGCGCCCTAAAAATGCAAATATAAAACAAAACTATACATTGCATGACTACCATTAGACACAATCAACCTATATTTCATGGTTTTAATTAGTTGATGAGTTAAAGAGGATCTATGCATTCAAATATTGAATAGTTGTCCCTCATGATACTTACTGTACATTAGTTTAATGTCTGGATTCAATTACATTTTTAAATTCCTACTTATATATTTTACACTTCAAAAAAGTGATGAATCAATATCTAACACAATTACCATGGCTTTTTATCTCCTTGTTAATATGGCGAATGGATCAACTCACTTGGGGGCCAATCATCTAGTTGTAGGAATTTGAGCTAGCTTTGGTGCTCAAGTCTAGGCCATGACAACTCTTGGAGCTCGTTGCCTAAGAGTTGTTGCTGACGCTTCTTGAAACAACATGTGTCCTTTCTATCTCATTATTGTATCTAAGATTTACTCTAATGGGTGCAAGAGGTCTACGACTCTAATCATTATGCCTTTACATTTGTATCTAAGATTTACTCTAATGGGTGCAATGTAGGAAAGCAAGAGTCAAGTCACCAAGATCTAGTTATCAATCAATCTCCACAGAAAACAAGAGAGAAGAGGCTGGGCACCCAACTCTAAGAGAGAGAGAGAGAGAAAACAACAACAAGTGCAATGGAGAGCAATGCTTAGCCAAACTGTAAAAATGGAATACACAATGAGCATCTAAGTACTCTACCTGGATGTGGCCAAATGCCACCAAACCCTAAGGTTAACCACTTACTAAATGTAGGGCACCCCCAAAAGTAAAGATAGGGCCCCTAAACAAAATTAGACCCCTAAGGACCCACGAGTCAGTACATGACCAAAATTGGGTCCAACTGAACTTAAGACAAACTTAAGATGGCCTAAATAACTAAATACCCATGGTCACACAAATCTCGACCTTTTGGGTCAAAGTAACCTATGGATTAACTTTAGCATAGTCATTTATTTCTAACATTCAAGAGGTCTACGACTCTAATCATTATGCCTTTACATATTCTTCCTTATTGTGTCCTTTTCTATCTCATCATTGTATCTAAGATTTACCCTAATGGGTGCAAGAGGTCTACGACTCTAATCATTATGCCTTTACATTTGTGGTGATGATGACCTTGCCAGGATGTGTATTGTTGTAGGGATCAAAAGTTTGTAATACCAAAAAGGCTCAAATCTAGCATCGCAGATTCATCTTATCCAAGGGACTATTTTTGAAGATCTGTGGTGCAATCATGCTTAGCGCAAGATTGTTCAGCCCAATTGATCACTTGGCACTGTTCTCACCACAACATGGCTTCTCCAAGTTGATCCCCTTGGTGAGGAATCCGACAGCATATAACTTAACCATAACCCCAAGATGGTGTCAAATCCCAACATTCGTAGTACAGTAAAGGTTAAGTGTCCTTTTTGGCTTCCCAATGGCATTATGCAAACAATCCACTTTGTAGTACCCATTGTTTAACCTTTGTAATTTCCACAGTGATCAAGATTGGGCTCTCCGCTTATCGCATGCCTAGTTGATCAGCCAAACATTATGACAACTAGTGTGACACTCATAGATCATTCAGGAAGTGAATGCCTTTATTCATAAGTGTCCCTTTCAAGTATAGCAACTTGGAACCAATGCCAAGTGTAGCCATAAGAATTTGTTATGCTGTCAAGGCTGCACAATGCCATCCTCAATTAGGTTGATTTCTTAATCAAGTTCATTGTTGTAGTCCTTTGCAGCTTGATTTGGCTTTCATGATCACCAGCCATCTTTCTGCTTAAATTGCTAAATAAGGTGCTTGTCTGGTAAATGGCAGCATGCCTTGCTATGCAGTGAGTGCATTTTGTCTGCTTCGGACATATTTGGGATAACCTAGATCATATGCATGAACTTGTGTAAGTAAGACTACAACAATAATATTTCGAGCCCAATTCAAACAGACCTATTTGAACTGGCCAATTTGGCAAATCAATATGACTTACAAGCAGACCCTACTTTTTCAAATTGGACCAGATTTGCAGTTTAGAAAGCTCATAATAGATATATATTATGGCAAACAAAATAATAGCTGGTTGAAATCTCACAGAAACGTTTTTGAAATGCATGTCTTCACAAAAGGTGTTTTGGTGGCTGGAAATTCTTCTTTACTACGGGGGTGATGTGCCAAAGATCGCTAAAAATGGGCATTATGTAAAATGTTGGTCACCTTGGTGTTATTTTTTACATGGGAGTAAAGCAAACCACATCCTACTCTATCCTTTTGGTTGGAACATATCCTCGTCCTTTGGAAGCCATAGCCATGATTATGAGTATCCGACACATTTAAAAAACAGAGAACCTGCAAGAGGGGAGACTCTCAAAGGTTACAGTTCAAAATTGCATGCTACTCCAAAGGTGAAGTAGCATATGGTGGATTGACATATACTAATGGTTTTCTCTTGGAAAATACAGCAAAAAAATTGGGCTTAGGACTCTAATAATTTGAATTCTTTTTGGAAAAAAGAGTTTACCAAACTCTTTTGGAAGGAGCCTTTGAAGAATGTAATATTGTAAAGATTGGCTCAATTCTGAGATTGAGGAATCGGCGCAATGGCAGGATATTTCCAGAAGGAGAAACAGGTCATTTCAAGAATACGCTCACGTGGATTCAGATTGTAAAGGTAGGTGATGCAAACCAGAGTTCGAATGGAATGAAGAAATATCTATCTTTTTTCAAAATGGGGAAGTGGAGATGGAGCGACATCACCTTATGATGAAGAATAGCAGCCTACACTCACTCTTAGAGGAGATCAATGGACTTTTTGCAATGCCATTACAGCCCCTTCATAGCTTTTTTAGCAAACAGAATCCTAATATGCTTGCTGGTATCTTTATCACTGAAGCTCAAACTAGATGGAAGCTTCTATAGAAATCTGATAGAGACATTTATATGTTCTTTTTATTTAAGTTCTATCGTTATGCTATCATGAGTTTAGACATGGATATTAATTGACTCTTCAATTGGCCCATAGACTATTTGGGCTCAGTGGATGCTCAAAAAGGTAATCTAATCTTCCCTTAGCTCGCTACAATAAATTACTCACACCTTAGCTCTCTAGTTGTTTTCAGCTATGAGCTACTGGGTACGCTTTTCCAAGTTTGCTATAGCTTGTGATAAATGCACACTCTATCTCAACAAAAATCATGGCAGTTTGTGCTGGCATTGTCATTTATTTTCCTAGTTTGAAAAAGATGAGTTCTCCAAAAATTGAAAGCTCGGTTTCCAGAAAACGGCCAGCAAAGTAAATCACATCATTATGGGTACTGACTTGCTACATGTCGTTTAAGCCAATTACTCATCTCAACTGCAAACGCACTCATGATTATTCCTTCATTTTATCCTCCCTATATTATGAATTATTTTACAAAGTCAACGATGCATTGTGATTGAATAATCCATTTACCACAGATGTGGGCAAGGGATTATTGAGAAACAATTTGTATTTCTAATTGCAATAAACCTTGTTTTACACAAGAGTCAGTTGAAACAACTAAACATAGACGACCCTTAACTCATGTACCACCCACAAGCACAAGGGGATATGACCGAAGATTGTAGTATTAACTAAGAAAACAGATATATACTTGCCAATCCTAGTTAAGGAAAGCTAAATGCATTACCTAGAATTGACAACAAAGACAAATTTACCCAAACTAAGAGCATCTAAATGCCATGAAGGTTGCTGACTTTCGCTGTTCTTGAATGAATCAAATAATGATAACATCAAAAAAATGGGTGTAAATTACAAAACTCTGAAGTCCCTGACAATATAGCATATATATCATCATATTTCTAATTAAAATTTAACTCATCCATGCATGCACATTCCTTAAACTCCACCTTCCCAAGCATATGATTCCAAGATAATGACAAAAATGCATAACATTGAAGATGTGATGTAGCACTTTGAGCCCATGATACGGTTAGGATTAAACCATTACCTGCTTTACCCGAGTATCCAATACTGTGAGGTTATCAGTTGGGCCTTCTTCCCCACAATTCCAACTGACATAGAAGATTAGTGTTTGTAGGTTATTTATTGGAAGAACAAAGAATATGCAAGACAAGCAATCCAACAACAAAGGAGCATGAGGAGACAAATGAATACTGCAAGGAAGATTGTGAAAAACTTTGCCTCATTGTAATTTATTTCACCAAAACACAGATGTGCACAACACTATATGAGTAAGAATAAGTGGTTCTTACCTTAGATCAGTATCTAGTATATTTGAATCACTGTTCAAAATATCACACGTGATAGTCAGTGAGCTCACCACATGCAACTCAAGAATCAACCTATTTAGAAATTTTGGGTCTAAAATATAACATCACTGAAACTCATCTATGTACCATCCTCTATTTACCTTGACTTCAAATGTTGTATGTTTTTTAGAGAATACCCTTATAATATGTATGTAGCAATATAGTCAAACTACCAACCTGTAGCTAACAAGATCAGCTAATGTAAGCCCCAAGTAGCTGCTAACCAAGTTCATTGAAAAGCTTGGGCCACGTCCATCAGCAAAAAGATCTCCACTATGGACCAATGAATCAATTGTAAGTGATCTTAGGAAAACAAGGTTGAAAAAGATAATCACAATGATGATTTATGAGCTCAACAATAATATAGGTGCAACCAATAAGTCGAAGTAGGAAAATGAGAAGAACTTAACATTAAGTTTGATTGAATTACCTTGCAATTGTGTTTGTGTAGAGAGTGGAGCTAACACACTACCATACATTTTCCTTCTAGCAATAAATTGAAATATCTTGATAATCGCTTCAATATTCTTAAAAAAAAATACAAATAACATGTTATTGGCATCTACATAAACATAGACACATAATCATCTATAGAGAATATCAGATTTTGGAACAATTCAACATGGAAGGTGGTGATTCAAAATGTTCAAACTATGTACATTAGCTATCATGCTTCTCAAAGAAATAAAGAGTGGTGATAAAATTTTCTCAAAGTAGGTCTATTAGCTATCATGCTCAGCCTTTTGGAGCTACTCTAACTAACTTATGTATGAGCACGATGAGAGGAGCAAGGATTGTTGCAAATTACATATAAACTGCCATTCTTGTATACAATAACACTGAGCAAGATTATTAAACTGCAATACCAAGGAAGCTTTGAGATGTTATAATGCTAGAGATTAAGCTATTTCAGTAAGAATTATTGGATACACAAGTAAGAGATGCCCTATAGTACGATATCTTACCAAGCACCCTGAGTGGGTGATGTTCTTAGAATTTTCAATTAAGCTGACTTTTCCTTTGTAAAGTAAAATTTTGTAAGAGCCCTTGAATGTGCTCATTATAGGACTTCTTTGTTGCACTTAGTTCAGGGAGAACTTTTGGGCTCAAAACCATCTAATCAACCCTAGGATATGATGGATGATTATGAAATTGGCATTGATGCATGTGCAAGATCCTTAATATGGATCTAGGACGAGATAAGTATTTGTGCCCTTAGAGTACTATAGAATGTAAGTGTGTCTAATTGATTCTACACAACGTTGTACATTCTACTTGGATTTTTATTTAAGATACAAGGTGTGAGGAATATCCTAACTAACTACTATGATCATGATAAGGACTTATGTTTCAAATCAAAGAAAACATTGGCAATGAGCCTACGTGATGATAAGAATACTTCCAACATCTATGAGTCAAAAGTTAAAACACAATCTAATCAAAACATATTTGATCTTAAGCAATTTCGTTCTCAATTTTGCAAGAAACAAGACATAAACTAGGAGAGATTTTGCAATGGAAATCATTCTTTCGGAATCTTCTATAGAAATGCGATCACATTAACATGTCTATGTATAATTGCAACAAAGGAGATTCCAATCTCATTCACAATAATCAGAATAACACTAGATAACATTTAGAATGAAGTGCAATGAGGCCATGGCTATCATATGGAGCAACCATTTAGAGAGGAAAGTTACCCATTGCACCCAACGATGAAGATGATTTATGTTCCAATTAACGACTTTTGAAATATTTGACATGAATACCTTCCACATAGCCTTGTCGCAAAAGAACTAAGCTGTCCCTTCTCACCACGAACAAAACGTCGTACATCATCACAAAAGGAGTAGTTCAACTCCGACCATCGTCTCCAATGGGGGAACACCATTTCCTGAGCAAGATAATAGCATGTAACTTGATATCAAGGATGTACATTTTCAATAGTTTCTCTAATAACAACAAAAAGGAGATCAAGGATGGCTCAAATATGCTTTGCTAGAAAGACCCTATATGTCCTTTTGTGGTGGTTTAACATTGAGTGTGCATGTATTGATTTTGTGCCATTGAAATTTAGTTGAAGTATTATGAATGTGGAACTTGAGTAGGATATGTATTAGTTGTAGTCCTGACCAAAATTTAACAATTGCTAGCTTTGCCAAAGTTAAGATTAAGGGTTTTGCCGATACTTATGTCTTTAATTGCGACTTTTATAGTTCATCTTACTATAATTAATTCTTGTTCTTTAGAAAGCCTTGTTAGGCTAAAATGGATGAAAGAGATACTGTAATGGCTGATGTGATTGAGAAAGCCTCGTTGCCCAAAGATCTAGCAAGTCCATCTGAACCCCAAGTAACTATAGATAATAATAAATTTTTTACAACAAATTGGGCAGGTAGGAATCAAACTCCACGAAAGTACCAATAGAAGTAGTTGCAATATTTTTTTGACCAGTTGCAATCCTTCACTTCTAACCACTTAGGCTACCAACCTTAACACCGATTCACTACCGGTCATGGCAAGTCATCGGTCCTCGATGACAAACTTTGGGTAAGACTTCCGCAAACACTATCACGTCTCCCAAGTAGCATCTGACAAGGATGACCTTTCCAAGTCACTAGATGCTCTTAGAGGAGACGATTCCGCAATTGTCGCTCCCTCCGATCTAGAACTTTCTCTGGACCATAACTTGTAGTGCCCGAGTTTGCTAACTTGAAGCACTAGATGTAGCTTGCATCCCAATGGTAGCTGTAGCTTATAAGCTACTTGGCCAACTTTATTAATGATTACCCATGGTTGACAATACCTAGGAGATATCTTGGCACACTTTCCTATGCGTAGCACCTTGGACTTGGAAGGGACAAGTAAATATACCCAATCTCCAGTCTCATATTCCCGATAGGTACGGTTCTCACGAGCGTAGCTTTCTTCCCTAGCCATTGCCTTAGATAGATTAGCTCATGCTGTTTCTAGCCTTTGCTGCATTTGGATTAAAAACTTCACAGCTCTAGGCACCTTTTGCAAAATCCCTATGGTTGTTGGGCTAGCTAGCCTATAACCATAGTTGAGCTCAAAAGGGCCCAATCCTGTGGATGCATGTCTCTTATTGTTATATGCAAACTCTATTCAGGGTACGTGCTTCACCTAGTTTGTTTGCGTATCAATCACATGTGCATGAAGCATCTCTTCCAAGATCTGATTAACCTTCTCTGTCTGGCCATCCGTCTGAGGATGGTCCAGAAATTACCTGTAAACTTGGGATCCATATCAGACACAATGAACTTCGGGAGTCCATGCAACCTGACCACATTCTAGATAAGCAGCTCAGCTACTTGCGGGGCTGTGACCTTCTTGGTCGTTGCGACGAAATGGCCCATCTTTAGAAAACCTGCTTGGGTCCCAAGTAGACCAACAATAAAATCCATAGAGATGCTTTCCACTTTCCTGTAGGTATCTCAAGTGGATGTCCCGAGGGATTTACTCTCTCGTCCTTGTTCACTTGACAAGTCGTGCAACGCTGGACGTACTCTCTTACATCTCGCTGCAATCGTGGCCATAATTAATGCCTTCTTACAAGCTCATTGGTCTTATCAATACCAGGGTGCCCTATGCAAAAACTATCATGGCATTCATGAAGTATCTTACGACGAAGATCCTGAGCTAGGAATGAAGCAATTTGTCATCACATCAGTTAGAAACACACAAACCTTGGGAGGCGAACACCTGGATACCTAACAAACAAGGTGTGTCAGTCCCATGAGCACTGTGACAAAAATCGAGCATGTAATCTCATCTGTGCATGCTTAAGTGGACTTGACCCCTAAAATGATGGGAAATCCACAGACCAAGACGTGTCCTAGGTCTACATTTGTAGCTATGACTTAACAAGACTACATTGTGTTGGCATTTGAAGGCTATGAGTATGAAAAAACACCTCTTATGATGCAAACTCAGTAACATTCATGGATTTTCCACACGATCGTACTTGATGGTGAAATATCTCAAATAACCGTGATCTAAGATGGAAGCCTAGACCATGCCCCTTTCTCCATCCAAAATACCGGTAATGGCGTGTGCACCAGGCCACACATGATGACACTGCTCATGTCTTTGCTGAGTTTGTCTAATCTCATCAATGTGAAAGACATTTGATACACTATAAGAGATTAAAATTCAGCACCATATGAATAGTGTCACCACACCTTGAGTGAGTGTATAATTGCATACAATTCCTTCTCATGTTTGCTGAGTAGGAGTTAGCTTTTACTCCAGTTGCGAGACCATAACTGTACCAAACCTAACAGTACTTCTAGGTGCAGCTAACCATCGGAGGGCAAAAGACAGTGTGGGTCAATGGCATGCATCCATAGCATTGGCTTCCTCCCATTTTCTTCATGATCAAGGCTATAGGTTGTCATGGTTTTCTCAGGCATCCCACCTCCTCCTTGAGTCATTTGGTATCTCCATTACAGCTCTTCTTTTGGGTACCCACCAGTATATCAGGCGCTCTTTATATAGGGCATATCTTGATCGCACATGGAGACGATAGTTGAGGGTTAAGCCCGACTATTATCAGACTCATTTCATTGACCTAGACATAGAAGGGTTCCCAGTTTTGCCACGATATATGGTCTCAGGATTATCACACAGCCTCAGATTCACATTGGGCTAGCTCCGCGTATCATCAATCGGGAGGTTTCATGGTAGTCCGAGAGAGGAGAGGATTTGCCAGTTATGCTCTCCAGATGAAATTCTGAGGAGCATTTTATCTTCAGGTGCCATATATACTATGAGATCCGAGGGAGATACTATTGCCTATTTCGTGACACATCCACCACACTCCGATCGCTCATCGCCTACGAAGACTCTTGCTGTGTTGCACTTATGATACAAGAGATGTTCTTACTACGACGTGATCTATGTTAGATAGCTCAACAATGTCATCTTAGCTCTCAGCCTTAGATTAACTCCTTCTTCTCTAGGAGAAGACCACGACGAGCTGGTGATGCTGAGGACGACAACGACGTGCCTATTCATAGAGATCAGAGACAACGCACCACTCATAGTCATATTTCCACTCGAGTTATCCGACCTAACCAGAGTTTCCTCATGTTGCAGCTCGTATCAATAGGACATGATGATAGTGATAGTGATATACCCCATCATTTACTTTAGTTCATAGTTCATAGTTTTTTTTTGCCTATGATGTTTCTTTTAGTATTGTTTCGGAGACGTTTCATACGCTCCCACTATTACCACATACTTGCATGTACATTTACTAGTCTTATATGCCTTTTGGCTGGGGAAACACATTAATAAAGCTTTCTTTCTTTCTCTCACATTGACAACTCAGGGTGTCTTCTCATCAGTTAGCTATTGAGACGGAGAGGTTCCATGGTATTCCCAGAGAGGAGCGGATTTGCCAGTTATGCTCTCTAGGTGAGGTGGAGTCTGAAGAGCACTTTATCTTCAGATGCCCAGTATACTATGAGATCAGAGGGCGATATCATTGCCTATTTCGAGACATGACTACCACTCTACGCTCCCTCATAGCCTATGAGGACCCACGATGTGTTGCTCTGTTGGTACGCGAGATGTCCATATTACGGAGAGATTTATACGGGACATCCCAGCATTCTACCTCACAGTCACAGTGTAATAGATCCTAACACCACAGTAGGGCAAACACTAACTGATCCACCCAACCTTGCCTACTCCCTGATATAGAGTAAGCCCCTCCTAGCCCAGTGTGAGGACTGGTAGCATGCTAATGCCAAGTGTCGGCCACGTGGCACTGACGTGGCCGACTGCACGTCGGGACCCAACTGGGGGCCCTATCCTGCTGACAGTGTCCCTAGGCTGTGTTAGGCCCGCCATGGCTATGAACCGTGCTGGGGCACGCTACTCACACTGTCTTGCCCTGTTGGTCATGTACGCTGGACACGACCCTGACTGTGGTATCTGACCTATCTGTGTTCTCTAGGGTTCGGCACTGGTTACGAGCTCGTAACACACAGCCACTGATTACTTCATTCTTCACTAGGCGGAGATTGCGTGATTTAGTGCACGAGGATGATGATTCTGACGACGACGTAGATGATAGGAGCTCACATGCTCATAGAGATCAGAGACAGTGTACCCCCTACCATCCCGCTACTACCAGGATCACCATGCACTCTACGCAGAGACGTACTATTACACATGCTCATGCTCACAGACGGCGTCGGCAGACTCCAGTGTTCTCTCATGCTGCGGCTCGCATTACATCTTTTTACAGCAGCAGCAACATCATAGCATCATAGCCTTGACATCATGACACCTATAGATGACAATTATGCGCACACACCCTCGCATACGTGTCTATTTTAGTTCTAGTTTTACTAGATGTTTTCTTTATTACAGTTTTGGAGACGTTTTACACGCTCCCATGGTTACCACATACTTGACATGTACTTCATTAGTCTTATATGCCTTTTGGCATGGAAAAGACATTAATAAAGCTTTCTTTCTTTCTTTCTTTCTCTCTCCTCATTTGTCATTCTTCCTTTCTCTTTGCATGCATTTATGCATGTGTTTGTGTGGTTGTGTATGTGCCTTTCTTTATTGGGCATGCATGTGTTGATACCAAGCATACAACTTGCTTACATCTATGGTCGGGTGGTTAAATGTTGCATCATGATTTACTTGATGCATTGTTTGCCCAAAAAGAAATGGTATTTTATGATTAGTCCACAGTTCGATTGTTACATAACTTGTTACATACATGGCATCAATTATTCTCTAAGTTGCTTCTACAGCTAAGATGTGGAACTTGCTAGGCTTTTGGCCCTCTATGACTAATCTAATTACTATGCTAAGGCTTGTGGTTTGGACTTGCATTCTCAAAACGGCAATTGGACTACTTATTCCTAGTGCTAACAGTGTGTGGTATTTATTATGGAATTTCTCCAATTATTGTATGGTATAGTGAGACTATGATCGGAGTTGTAGTTAATACAAGAACAATTAGTAGCTCGTATACTAGTAGAATACACATGACAGCATGAGTATATACACAACGCTTGGCATCAGCTATGCTATCCATTGTTGAGGCATGAATTTGTTGGAGAGCATGTAAGATCCTCCAGTCCTAGGTGAGGAATCTTTGTTAGTGATAGGCAAAATTGGTATGGGAGGCCACGAGTAATGTCTAGGGGAGCAATCTCTGATGTCAGTGTATACTCTCACAACTGTCAACAATGAGCTGGATTTGCTCTATGGTTTAATAGTGAGTTGACATAGCCTGATCTCTAGTGTTGCTTAGTCAGTCCTATGCTGGACGCCTTGACAATCAGAAGACGGACATAGCTTCATGCAATGTAGGCATCCCTATCAAGATCCAAGATATCTTGCTGCAGATACTAACATGTACAATGAAGACACATTTTTATAGATGACTAAGACACCCTATCATAGAGTGTCCCTGGCCCATCCACCTAAACTTAGAGACTTGTTTCTAACATACCCTACCACATACTACTTGAAAAGTTTATTCTCATTTAACAACGAGTTGTTGACTCCCATTATATCTGCTTTTCAACTTTGCAATCACGCCTCTAGAGTTGGAGTATTCATGTCAACTATTCAGAATCATGGCAACTCTGCTCCTTGCTAAAGAAAGATGGGACAAGACTACTTTCAGTTGACCAATAAAATATGTGAACCAAGAAAAGTAGCATGGCCTTTTTCTCCTGTTCACTGTAGCAAATCAGTTGTATGCAGTTATAAGGCATATGAACATTGACCACAAATGATGGGCTAGTTCACTTACAACCTGGTTTTCCCTCTGGCTGATGTCGAGGCCCAAATTTCAAGACCTTCACCAAAAAACAATCTCCGTAGCATACCCCAACAACGCCAATCTAGGAAGCTAGTTATTAATGGAGTGAAACTAAAAGTATCTCTGAGGCATCTACCATGGCAAGGGTATATAGCTTCAGACCGAAATATAAGACTCTATGGTGATTAGCAGAAACAGATTCCCTTATACCAAAGACTAAGCTAAACTCATGTTAAGGTGGTCTACTTAATCTAAGCATCTTTGATTATCTCAATCTGCTACTGATTAGACAGGAGTTTCAAAGACTAAAGGGAAACTTGTGTAAAGATAGTCTATTTAATCTAAGCATCTTCAACTATCTCAATCTGCTAAAAGTGCTACATATTGTGTTTTGTTACCTTGCAATTTCTTGTCAATGGTGAGGAAAGATCAGCAATGAGTTTTGTCTTTGCCAACACAGGATCAAAAGAAATAGCTTCAATAAGAAGAGGGCGACTTAATGTCTGGCGATGAGGCCCAATAACAAGGGCTGGTGCATGCATGAAACAAAATCCATCAACGTGGTAATCCTGAACCCAGTACCTCAAGCTATCCAATATCTGTAGACAAACATTTGCATGCTACATCAATCAACTATGATCACTATTTTTGAATTCAAAATACATAATAGTTTTTGAACATTCAAAAAGAAAAAAATTACTACTTTTGTATGATAATTATTTCGTACACCAGATGTGTTATGAGGCCCACCATTTCGTGCACAGCTGGATGGTTACAATTGAATGTGTTTTCTGTGCCATATTCTGACTTTGCAATCCTGGTTACAAAATTTTCAGTAAGAGGATATCAAGGCAAGTATGCAGGAAATTGAAGCTAAATAGCATTGCCTAATTAAAGTTAATGATTGAAAGTGGATGGTGTAAAAGTGGGCACATAACCAAACATAACATAGTCGATTCAAGGTTGTAAAGCTCTTCCAGCTTGAAGGCATTGTAGTCAGTAGATTACGAAGGGAGAACTAGAGCATCCCAAAGTGGGCCATTTACACAATACAGACAGCTGACCTTTTTTAAGCATCGTAGAAGATACCAATAGATTACATGTTATACTTTCTAAGCATGCAAAACCCCATCAAAACTGTCAATCACCAACATGGTCTAAAACCAACATTCACATGGGCTCTACAAAAGAACAAGGGTGACATGAAACCAATCTGAAGTACTAATGTTCACATGAGCCCTACAAACGACCAAGGGTGACGTGAAACCAATCTCAAGTCACCTGAGCATACACTTTAACTTGGTGGTTTTGACAATGTAGAATTACATATTAAAGGAATTAATTTATGCATGCAAACATAGACCATGCAATAAACTTTAATGGACAACCACACAAGAGATTGAGAAGCGAAAATAAATTATCATCGTGACCCATGATGTACACGGACATATGTTTTTTGTTTCTTGCAAAGATGAGTATTTTAATTTTCCAAAGAAAGAGAAATTGAAAAAGAATTAACCACTCAAGCTCAACCTTCATAAGGCAGCACAAGCAATCAATGAGCAAAATGCTTTGGAATGCCTACTAATTAAAAAGGATTATTGGTGAACACTTAGGAAAATGAAATTGTAAACTTATATGTTACTATACACCCCCAAATAGTGACAGCCAACCTCGCTTGATATTGATACCTTTAAACCTTTTAGAAGTTTTACAGAGACTAAAATAGAGGATGCTTCTCAGGAAAGAAATGTTTCAAGCTATGCACATGACCAACTTTAAATAGACATACTTGCCATATTGGTCGAGGACATAGTAAGTAGCATTATCGATACCACGAAATGATATATTCTCAGGAGATTCATCTCCATTTTCTGCAGTGTGACTGTACACAACATCCAATATTACCTGCTTGAAAAAACTTGTTTGAGTAAGAAGAGAAGATACACAACGTAAACCAAAATAAGACATCTTATTTATAATTCAGCCATGTACGCATGACAGCAAGAAAGAAAGAAAGACAGTTTTATTAATGTCTTTTAATGCCAAAAGGCACATAAGACCAAGTAAGTACCTTGCAAGTATGATAAATACTGAAAAGGAGCACGTAAACGTCTCCAGAACAAACAGCTTCTAGATAGAAAGGATTAAACTAGCAAGAATAAACAGATCTCTACTCTACTCTACTCTACTCTACTCTCGTGATAGCTAGATCTGAGAGATAAAATTATACAATGGGATGTAATATAACTAAAGGCATACAACAACAAAGTATGTGATATGTCATGTCATAGAGGAACCCTGCGGAAGAAAGCAAGGATAGATGATGATGTCAGTACTGATGAGGAAACGGTGGGCCTACTCGCAGAGCCCTAGATCTGCAAAATCTCCTAGTAGCCATGAAGCTCGATCTCGTAGCAGTACACTGTTGTCGGTCCAGGTGACGGTCTCGAGAAACATCTCGAGCAACATCAATGTCACACACCAAGGGTTTACATTTGAAATGAGTGAACGCGGTGTGACTAGGAAACAGAAAAGATAGTGACAGCATCCTCGAAGTAAACAGGGCATCTAAATAGAAAATTCTCCTTTGACTCCACCTCCCCTAATGTGCCCATCTGACAAAGTCTACTCATATGAGGAATGCCTTGGAAGCGCCCCGTCTCCACATTTAGCTAGTGTGAGGAAACTCAGAACTATGTCAATTTTAAATGGAGGAATTGTGAGAGTCCACTATCCAAATAACAAGGTAAAATTGGGACCTTGGCACTGTCCAGCTCTAGGAAACTGAAGCGATAGAAGTCCGGCTTGACCCCAAGGGGCCCTGTTACACACAAGCTCACAAGCCCTAAGTAAATACACAAAATTACCCAGCAAATTTGTCACTTTATTAATCTCAAGCGAATGTAAATAGATCAACAAGCAAACATGAGAGCTCTGCCTCAAGTCTCCTCCCAACCATAGCTGCATAGGAATACGATAGGCAATGCCTGGCAAGGCTCACACTATATCCCCTCAAGCATCCCTTAACCCTGACACATCCTAATGTTGACACATGGAAAACTCCATGCACAGTCGACGCTTGCCACTTGGCAGTACCCTGACACATAGGCAAGCTAGTAGGTGGACAGTCTGACACGCGTCACTCATGCATTGGGCCAAGTGTCTCAATGAGCATATGACACATGCCTATTGACACCTAGTACCGCCTTGGCCATCTCGGAATTAGTCACTATAACAGATATTTGCATTGCAATTTACAATTGTCTCCACAGGTAGGTGACTTAGTTATTTACAATTTAGTAATTACAATTTACATTTTACATTGGGCAAGAGGTTCAAAGTACATGTGACATCCCTTCCCTCCTCAGATGACATCGTCCTCGATGGCAAAGTGTGGATATTGTGTAGGAAACCCATGCGTGGTCTCCCAGGTAGCATCACTGAGAGGTCGTGCATGCCATGCAACCAAGTACTCATGGAGCAAACGATTCCGCAACCGTCTCTGCCTCTGGTCCAATACTCTCGCTGGTCCATGCATCACCTCCCCAAGCTCCTGAAACAATACAAGGCCATTAGCCAACAAGTTATCACCGTCATGTAAAACCTTCTTTAAGCATGAAACATGAAAAACAAGATGAACCTTACAAGTAATAGGCAAATCCAATTCATAAGCAACGCTATTAATCTTTTTAACAACAATTTTCCAAGGTCCACAGTATCTAGGTGACAACTTATAACACTTACCTGTAACATAACAGTGGTACCGCCAGTATGGTACCGCCTTGGGTTCCGCGGTACCAGGGCGATACCATAATAAAAAAAAAAAAAATTTAAATTTTTTTTCCCGTGTTATTTTCGCAAAATATATATATATATATATATATATATATATATATATATATATATATATATCATAGTACCTCGTGGTACCGCTGGTATGGTACCGCCGGTACCATATCAGTGGTACCGCCGGTACGGTATCGCCCTGGGATCCGCGGTACCAGCCCAGTACCATTTTAATATTTTTTTTATTTTTTAATATATTTTTAATAATTTTTTTTTCATATTAACTACCAAAAAAGGACAAAAAAAAGTAAAAAAAGGGGGTTCTGGGTGTATAAAAAGAGGGTACAGTACATGATGCAGGGGACTGTTGCAGTGGCACATGGGCACTTCAAGTGAGCAGACCGAGGGGCCAATGGGAGACCAACACAGGGGGGTAGCATCACATGGGGGCAAGTATAGAGGCACATGGGCATTGTGGGTGAGCAGACCATGGGCCCAATGGGAGACCAACACAGGGGGGGAGCATCACATGGGTGCAGGTACAGAGGCACATGGAGGGATGATGGGGATCCACATGGCCGATCAGGCTGTGGGGATAAATAGGCACTCACAATGCCATTGTGGTTGGCATTTTCAGAGGCTGTGAGAGAGCTAGTGATAGACAGTGAGAGAGCAAGCGAGAGCAAGTGACAGGCTGTGAGAGGCTGTTTGAGAGCCAGGGTGTTGATGCTTTGGAGACAACTCAGGGGCCCGAACTGACTCTCGCAGCCGATATCTCTGCCTGTCTGGAACTGGCATGGGCTGTGTATCCGAGGGGGAAGACTCGTCATCCTCATCCTCCCAATCAGCCTCCGCATCAGCCCCCAAGCAGGCCAAACCAACAACACCTGCTCCAACTGGCTGTGATACTGTACCTCTACCTGTACCTGGAGCCCTGCGTGGTCGTCCTCTCCTCCCTGGCAGTTTTTGTGCCTTGCCTTTCTTGTTCGGTGCACCCTTGGCCCTGCCTGGTCTCTTGCGGACAAAAGGAGCTGTCAATGCCTCGTCACCCCCATGCAAATCACCTGGCTGGCTAGGCTGGGCCCAAGCTGAGGCCGGGTGGGATAGGGAAGCAAAAGAGGGAACTCCCTGTGCAACTGAGCGAGGAGGATGAGCTCGTGGAGTGTGTGCCCGTGGGGCTGCTGCAGGTGGAGGAACTGGCTGTGCAGGAGGCGAGTACAGTGGCGATATGTACTGAAAGGGGCGCTGTGGTGGCCGGTACTGGTACATCCTGGGTGCTGCCAAAGGAGGAGGATGTGACGTGGGTGCTGCAACTGGAGGAGCCACTGTGGATGTGGGCGCTGCAAGAGAAAACCTGGGCATAGATGGTGGCCTGCCATGGAGACCTGGTGCTGCAGAAGTGGACGGCGATGGAGGGGCGGCAAGCCTAAATGGCATCGGTGGCACTGGAGGAGCTGTGCGACGCACATACACCCTCTGAGGAGCTGGAGGAATTGTAGGCACCTCATGCGGCTGCTCTGGCTGGGACTCTGTGTATGGCATGCTGGCAAGAGATGATGGGGGCGCCCTGACACTCGGCATCTGCTGGGCCTCTGAATCCAATGTGGCAACCAAGTCGGCCGGCTGGGCATCCGAATACAAATGCTCTGGGCTCTGGGACTCATCCTCTGCACCAGCCTCTAAATCATCCTGTGCACCGACCTCTGAATCATCCTGTGCACCAACCCTTGAATCAACCCAAGCCTCATCCCGTGCCTCATCATGTGCACCCTGTAGACCCTGCATGGCCTCCCAATCTGTGCAATGAAAGTCATCAGGTGCCTCCTCTGGTGTGCTGTCGTAGTAACGGCCATGACTCTGTGCTGCATGCATCCGAACATCTGCGGGACCGACATCTAAACCACTCTGCCCTCTATCAAGAGCCTCCTCCATCATGTCGACATAGGTAGGTATGCCACTGCCCCCCCCTGTGTGCCCTGCCGGGCTGCCGGTATAACCTGTGCCATGTGTCCCACCTCTGCCACGTGATGCACCTGTGACCCCTGCCCGTGGCGTGTGCCCTGCACCTGTATGGTCTGCCTCATCTCTCTCTAAACTAGCAAACACAACCCGAATGGGCCCATCCTCATCATGCTCATCCTCTGACACTGGCTCGTCTGCCTCATACAATGGGGGCTCTCTGTGCTCAAGCCCAAGCTCTCTCTCTCTCTCATCTCGGCAAGCTCCTTCTCTCTCTCTCTGCCATCAACTGTGCCCAGGTCATCTGCAGGCATGGGATGGTGCTGTCCGTAGGCAAGTCAACCTGGCGCTCCAAATCGGATATCTTCGTCTGCAAGGTTTAAAATTTGCATGTCAGAGAGACAACTTTATCAAGAAATGAAACCAACATACCAGGAGTCAACCAACATGCTATGAAAGATTAGCTTATCACCTGCAATGCGCTCGTAATGGTCGGAAGCCTCCTGGCGAGATGTGCGTTGGTGCTACAGAACACCCACCGCTCCAACTGACTCACTGACAACCGGTTTCTTCTCCTCGTGTGAATCAGTGCCCATGTGCTCCAATTACGCTCACACACGGAGGCAGCACAGTCCTGTGGTGCGTGCATTGAAATACTTCAGCACATTGTGGCAGAGGTGAAACTTCAACGAAACACAAAAATGGAGGATAAAATGAGATGCATACCTGAGAAAGGACACGCAGTGCAAGACGCTATATAGATGGGTATGTGCTACTGAACATGGTCCACCAGGTAATGGGTAGCTGCCTCCTCTCTGGATCCTGGGCAGCTGGGTGGCCGAATGTGCCCATGCCGAAACGAAATGCAGCGAGCTCCTCCATGAGCCTAATAGGATCCAAACCTTTATGTGGACCCACCCTGTGAATTTATCGAAGCCAATCGGCCTCGAGCTCCCTGTCTGCGATCTGTGTCGGAGAGAGGAAGAGGGGATGCAGCATGTGTGCAACGCTGTGGATACTCCTGTGGAAGTAGTTCCACCGCGTCTCCCATATGAACTTCAGCTCTGTCATCCTGCAGGTGAGGGGCATGTGGTTTAGGGCATTACGAAAAAGCTTAACATTGACAGAAAAACAAACTAGCAAGTACTGAAAAGATAAAGGTCAATTGCAACACTGTACCGCTTACCTCTCTGGCTGCAAGATGGGCAGCTGCAGGAACTGTCCAATCCGGTCCATGAGCTCATACACCAGTCCAAGTGTCGACCCTTCACTGTCAGCCATGCGGAGCACAATGTAGAGTGGTCGAAGAAGTCTTGACAATGTCTGTGCATCCCTCCAGAACTGGTCTCCCCTCACCGTGGAAGAAAAGTGCTCCCCATCCTCAGTGTGCGGAAATGTACTGGCACCCCAAAGATCACTGGCAACCATCTGTAGAAGTTGGGCCCTGCACCTGATCAAACGGTCGATGACCACCAAGTCGAATGCAAAGCGCGTGGGGGTTGGCTTACGGAGGTCCAGATGGATGAACACCCGGAACATGGCAAGAACACGCCTCTTTCTGGTGACAAAAGTCACCAGGAAGAGGGCCTCCCGGACGATGGCTCTAACCCAGGGAAGTGCTCCAATGTCCCCCATCAGAAGGTCTATGCCGTGGGCTGCACAGGGGGTATGAACAATATGAGGGAACTCGACCTCTAGCCTTACACCCATCTGAATGCAGTTCGTGGCATTGTCCGTCACCACCGTGACGACATGCTGTGGGCCTATGGCTAGGATGGAAGACCTGATGACATCAAACATGAACTCTGCAGATATGACTCTCCCCCCCCTGCTGCAATCCACTGCCCTCAAAAACTGTGTGCCCATGCAGCTGGAGACCAGTATGTTGAGGATCGGCCTCCTCCTGACATCAGTCCAGCCATCGGACATGATGCTGCAACTGTAAGTGGCCCAGTGCCGACGCAGAGGCTCCATCTCTCTAGACAAGGACTCAACCGTATCCCTCAGCATGTGTGTGCGAACAACCTCTGAACTAGGGACTCTCCAACTAGGGCTGACAGACGTGCAAGGCGGAAGGCCCTTCTGAAGGGCTCAGAGTCGGTGATGGCAAAGGGCAGGTTCAGCTCGTAAATCAGACTGGCCACGGCCTGTGTGGCCTCTCTGTCCATGTGCGGCTGATGCGCGCCACGAATGGTCTACTGCACGAGGGCTCTCCCTGGTGGGCGACGGGTGGTGGACCTCCAGCACGGTGCACCAACCGTGACGGGAATGGACGATGACGCAACAGGCTGGGCACTGGTGGATGCATCGGCTGTAGACGTGGAATGGGGAGAGTGAGATGCATTGGCAGGGATGGGTGCAACAGCATAGGTGGGGTGCACTGGTGGATGGGCAACATCTGGCATGGGGTACGAAAACTGCTGGCTGAGGAGGTCATCTGGATGGGAAGGGAAGGAAGAAGGGATCTCTTCCACATCCTCGAAGGCCCGCCTAGAAGCATCCTGGGCCTGCTCGGGTGGCGGAGAGTCCATGAGAAAGTCGTAGACTGGTGGAGTGCGAGCAACAGTGGGTGGTGGTGGAACCGCAGTGGCAACTGGCGGACGCGATGGGACGGAATCCACCGGAATCTGAGCAGATGGGGGTGCGTGAGGCAGAACTGTCTGAGGGGCAAAGGGACCGGAGGAGGATGCACTCCCTCTCCTCATGCGTGCCAGCCAAGCAGGCAGCAACTCTGGGTCAGCCACATAAGGAGCGGTGCAAAATTGGAGAATGCCCTCCGAAATGGTGTTCTCCCCTGCCACGAGCCGCGGCGCGTAGGTGTCCAGTAGTTGCTGCCTGTCGGGGACGGTCATGCTGCCACAAGGGGCAGCATTCAAGGTGGTACCATTTTTGGCGCGTGCACCGAGCAGATGGCCTTTAAGGCGAGTGAGGGATGCAGCAAACTCGACGAGACAGTACGGCGCACGATCTTCTGACCGGTCTTGTTGGCCTTGTCGGCAACCCGCCTGACAATGTCTACCTCGTCCCACAGACCGGAAAGGTCGGATTGCACCATTGCGATGGAGAAAACTAAGGACAAAACGTTGGAAAAAAAATAGCAGGGTACACTGTGTGAGAGACGCTGAAAATGGGCGAAGGCAGGTTCTTGCAAATCAGATGCAAGGCAGGGCGGTCTGTGGGCGAAGGGCGACGCAAATCAGACGCAAGGCAAGGAAGGCAGGGCAGCAGAACTAGTAGCGAAGGCAGGGCAACGATGGCTGGAAAAAAATTGGGAGAGAAGAAGCGAGGGGGGCGGGTAGATTAGGTTTAAAAAATTTTCAAAAAATATTAAATATTAATTAAATTAATATATTATGGTACCACGGTACCATCATGGTACCGCGGTACCAGTACGGTCCCGCGGTACCGGGATCCGCGGTACCCAGTACCGCGGGACCTATGATATATATATATATATATATATATATATACATATATATATATATATATATATATATATATATATATATATATATATATATATATATATATATATATATATCATAGTACCCTCTGGTACCGCTGGTATGGTACCGTTGGTATGGTACCGCCGGTACCATATCAGTGATACCGCCGGTACAGTACCGCCCTGGGATCCGCGGTACCAAGGCGGTACCATTTTTAATATTTTTTTTAAGTTTTAATATATTTAATAATTTTTTTGTGCCTATTACTTACCAAAAAAGGACAAAAAAATGGAAAAAAAAGGGGTACTGGGGGCAAAAAAAGAGGGTACAGTACATGGTGCAGGGAACTGGTGCAGTGGCACATGGGCTCTGTGGGTGAGCAGACCATGGGGCAAATGGGAGACCAACACAGGGGGGGAGCATCACATGGGGGCAGGTACAGAGGCACATGGGCACTATGGGTGAGCAGACCATGGGGCCAATGGGAGACCAACACAGGGGGGGAGCATCACATGGGGGCAGGTACAGAGGCACATGGATGGATGATCGGGATCCACATGGCCGATTAGGCTGTGGGGATAAATAGGCACTCACAATGCCATTGTGGTCGGCATTTTCAGAGGCTGTGAGAGAGCTAGTGATAGACAGTGAGAGAGCAAGCGAGAGCCGGTGATAGGCTGTGAGAAGCTGTTTGAGAGACAGGGTGCTGTGAGAGGGTGTTCAAGGACCAGGGTGCTGTGAGGAGAAGGTCGATCGAGATGGTAGAGCGCATACCACCGAAGGCCGACGGCAAAGCCAGGAGGAAGCTTGAGGAAGATATCCGAAGGCACAACGAGAGACATCGGAAGCAAGAGGCAGATATCCGAGAGATGCTGTGACAGACTCGGCAGAGAAATCCGGAACCGGAGCCACCCGCCCCTGCTGTGGATCCTGTCCCCGCTGTCGAGCTGGATTTGGATGGGCAGATTGGAATGAATTTCACACGACGGCAGCTCATCATGGTCAGGGAAAGGGCGGCCAGACGTTGGGCTAACCAGGAGGCAGCTCGGGCTAACCGGGAGGCAGAGTAAGAGCGACAAAACAATGCACCAGACGAGGGCGAGGAGTCGATGGAGGATCAGTGAGGGATGTTTAGAATAGATAAGGTCCAGCCGTATGTGGCGGACTGTTGCTATGTAGTTTTCGACAGTTTATGGTGCAGCAAATAACTAGATGGCTACTTAAAATAGTATATGTGATCTTATCTTGATACAACGGTTGAATATATACATAGTCGCATGGTCATGTAAGATGCAATCTCTATAATTTTTTTAAATGCAGATGTATTACATGTGTTTATGAAATGTCGTTTGGGGTGTAGGGGTGATTGCTGTGCTCATGATGTAGGTGCATATATGTGAAGCTAGCATTCACTTCAAACGAAATTAAATGAAAAAAGGATTCACACACGCACATAGAATTCGACATAAAATTGAAAATACAGCATCTGAGTACAATGGTAGACCGTCTACCAGAGACAAACTACTGAAACTAAAACAATAGAGCCACAATCAATGCTCTGGCTCTGACTCAGACGATTGCTCTGGAGACAACTCAGGGCCCCGAGCTGACTCTCGCAACCGATATCTCTGCCTGTCTAGAACTGGCATGAGCTGTGTATCCGAGGGGGAAGACTCGTCATCCTCATCCTCCCAATCTGCCTCTGCATCAGCCCCAAGCAGGCCAAACCAACAACACCTGCTCCAACTGGCTGTGATACTGCACCTCTACCTGTACCTGGAGCCCTGCGTGGTCGTCCTCTCCTCCCTGGCAGTTTTTGTGCCTTGCCTTTCTTGTTTGGTGCACCCTTGGGCTTTCCTGGTCTCTTGCGGACAAGAGGAGCTGTCAATGCCTTGTCACCCCATGCAAATCACCTGGCTGGCTAGGCTGGGCCCAAGCTGAGGCCAGCTGGGATAGGGAAGCAAAAGAGGGAACTCTCTGTGCACCTGAGCGAGGAGGATGAGCTCGTGTAGTGTGTGCCCGTGGGGCTGCTGCAGGTGGAGGAACTGGCTGTGCAGGAGGCGAGTACAGCGGCGATATGTACTGAAAGGGGCGCTGCGGTGGCCGGTAATGGTACATCCTGGGTGCTGCCAAAGGAGGAGGATGTGACGTGGGTGCTGCCAAAGGATGAGGATGTGGAGTGGGTGCTGCCACTGGAGGAGCAGCTGGAGGAGCCACTGTGGATGTGGGCGCTGCGAGAGAAAACCTGGGCACAGATGGTGGCCTGCCATGGAGACCTGGTGCTGCAGAAGTGGACGGCGATGGAGGGGTTGCAGGCCTAAATGGCATCGGTGGCACTGGAGGAGCTGTGTGACGCACATACACCCTCTGAGGAGCTGGAGGAACTGTAGGCACCTCATGCGGCTGCTCTGGCTGGGACTCTGTGTATGGCATGCTGGCAAGAGATGCACCTGTGACCCATGCCCGTGGCTTTTGCCCTGCACCTGTATCATTTGCCTCATCCCTCTCTGATCTGGCAAACACAACCCGAATGGGCCCATCCTCATCATGCTCATCCTCTGACACTGGCTCATCTGTCCCATACAATGGGGGATCTCTGTGCTCAAGCCCAAGCTCTCTCTCTCTCTCTCATCTCGGCAAGCTCCCTCTCTCTCTCTCTACCATCAACTGTGTGCCCAGGTCATCTGCAGGCATGGGATGGGTGTTGTCCGTCGGCAAGTCAACCTAGCGCTCCAAATCAGATATCTTCGTCTACAAGGTTTAAAATTTGCATGTCAGAGAGACAACTTTATGAAGAAATGAAACCAACGTACTAGGAGTCAACCAACATGCTATGGGAGAATAGCTAATCACCTGCAATGCACTCGTAATGGTCGGAAGTCTCCTGGCGAGACGTGCGTTGGTGCTACAGAACACCAACCGCTCCAACTGACTCAGTGACAACCGGTTTCTTCTCCTCGTGTGAATCAGTGCCCATGTGCTCCAATTATGAAATGTCGTTTGGGGTGTAGGGGTGATTGCTGTGCTCATGATGTAGGTGCATATATGTGAAGCTAGCATTCACTTCAAACGAAATTAAATGAAAATAAGATTCACACACGCACATAGAATTCTTCGACATAAAATAAAGCATCACATGTACAGAGCGACATACGCACAATGTGCAGCAAATAATGTAGGCCAAACACTGTATATAATGTGAAAAATCATCTGAGTACAATGGTAGACCGTCTGCTAGAGACAAACTACTGAAACTAAAACAACAGAGCCACAATCAATGCTCTGGCTCTGACTCAGACGAATGCTCTGGAGACAACTCAGGGCCCCGAGCTGACTCTCGCAGCCGATATCTCTGCCTGTCTGGAACTGGCATGGGCTGTGTATCCGAGGGAAAAGACTCGTCATCCTCATCCTCCCAATCAGCCTCCGCATCAGCCCCCAAGCAGGCCAAACCAACAACACCTGCTCCAACTGGTTGTGATACTGCACCTTTACCTGTACCTGGAGCCCTGCGTGGTCGTCCTCTCCTCTCTGGCGGTTTCTGTGCCTTGCCTTTCTTGTTCGGTGCACCCTTGGGCCTTCCTGGTCTCTTGCGGACAAAAGGAGCTGTCAATGCCTCGTCACCCCCATGCAAATCACCTGGCTGGCTAGGCTGGGCCCAAGTTGAGGCCGGCTGGGATAGGGAAGCAAAAGAGGGAACTCCTTGTGCAACAGAGCGAGGAGGATGAGCTCGTGGAGTGTGTGCCCGTGGGGCTGCTGCAGGTGGAGGAACTGGCTGTGCAGGAGGCGAGTACAGTGGCGATATGTACTGAAAGGGGCGCTGTGGTGGCCGGTACTGGTACATCCTGGGTGCTGCCAAGGGAGGAGGATGTGACGTGGGTGCCGCCACTGGAGGAGCCACTGTGGATGTGGGCGCTGCAAGAGAAAACCTAGGCACAGATGTGGCCTGCCATGGAGACCTGGTGCTGCAGAAGTGGACGACGATGGAGGGGCTGCAGGCCTAAATGGCATCGGTGGCACTGGAGGAGTTGTGCGACGCACATACACCCTCTGAGGAGCTGGAGGAACTGTAGGCACCTCATACGGCTGCTCTGGCTGGGACTCTGTGTATGGCATGCTGGCAAGAGATGATGGGGGCACCCTGACACTCGGCATCTGTTGGGCCTCTGAATCCAATGTGGCAACCAAGTCGGCCAGCTGGGCATCCGAATACAAATGCTCTGGGCTCTGAGACTCATCCTGTGCACCAGCCTCTAAATCATCCTGTGCACCAGCCTCTAAATCATCTTGTGCACCAACCCCTGAATCAACCCAAGCCTCATCCCGTGCCTCATCAGGTGCACCCTGTAGACCCTGCATGGCCTCCCAACCTAAAAATAATTTTAAAAAAATATTAAATAATAAAAATATTATTATATTGTGGTACCGCGATACCAGTACGGTCCCGCGGTACCGGGATCCGCGGTACCCAGTACCGCGGGACCTATGAGGGTCCAGGCCGTTTTTTCCGCGTCCGGCATCCGGACCCGGACGACCCCCGGACGCGGGCTCGGACGCATCTATTTATTTATTTTTTATTTTTTTTATTTTTTGAAATTTAAAAAAAAAAAAAAGATGAGTACGGGGATCCGGACGTACGCGTCCGAAGGTCCGGACGCAATTTTTTTTATTTATCTAATTTAAAAAAAAATTTAAAAAAAAAATAAAAAATTTGGACGCGTCCGCGTCCACCATCCGCTTCCTTAGATATATATATATCATAGATCCAGCGGTACTAGGATCCGCGGATCCCGGTACCACGGATCCATGTGGAGTGGGTGCTGCCACAGGAGGAGCAGCTGGAGGAGCCACTGTCGATGTGGGCGTTGCAAGAGAAAACCTGTCTCTCGGTATAACCTGTGCCATGTGCCCCACCTCTGCCACGTGATGCACCTGTGACCCCTGCCCGTGGCGTGTGCCCTGCACCTGTATGGTCTGCCTCATCTCTCTCTAAACTAGCAAACACAACCCGAATGGGCCCATCCTCATCATGCTCATCCTCTGACACTGGCTCGTCTGCCTCATACAATGGGGGCTCTCTGTGCTCAAGCCCAAGCTCTCTCTCTCTCTCTCTCTCTCTCTCTCTCTCTCTCTCTCTCTCTCTCTCTCTCTCTCTCTCTCTCTCTCATCTCAGCAAGCTCCCTCTCTCTCTCTGCCATCAACTGTGTGCCCAAGTCATTTGCAGGCATGGGATGGACGCTGTCCGTAGGCAAGTCAACCTGGCGCTCCAAATCAGATATCTTCGTCTGCAAGGTCCAAATATTGCGTGTCAGGACAACAACTTGATCAAAAATGGCAACCTACATTTTAGTGCGACGTAAACCAACATGCTATGGGGGAATAGCCCATCACCTGCAATGCGCTCGTAATGGTCACGGTTAACTAGTGACTACTAAACTGAGAGGTGCATTATTTAGTTGTCTAATACATTTTGTAGTTGAAAGCACCGGCAACCTGCAGAAATGCATTGCTCTCGTCAAGAGCTTCAAGCTAATACCCATATTGCCCACTAATTTTTTTTTAAAAATATAAATAAATAATTTAAAAAAAAAAAAAAATTCAAAAATGGTGCCACCCTGGTACCGCGGATTTTTGGGCGGCACCATAACTGCGGTACCACCATTATGGTACCGGCGGTACCATACTGGCGGAACCACAGGGAACTATGATATATATATATATATAATATATATATATATATCAGACATGAGGGTCCGAGCTGTTTTGCCTACGTCCGCGTCCACGTCCGGCGTCCAGACCCGGACGCGTCTGGGGGTCTGGATGCAATTTTTTTTTTTTAAAAAAATTATAAAAGAAAAAAAAAAATCGGACGCTTTCGGACGCAGACACCCCCCTGGCGCATCCGCGTCCGGACGCGCGTCCGCGTTCGCCATACGCTTCCTTATATATATATATATATATATATATATATATATATCAGACATGAGGGTCCGGGCCGTTTTGCCCGCGTCCGACGTTGGGACCCGGACGCGTCCGACCCCCGGAAGAGGGGTCGGACGCGTCTAATTTTTTTTTTTTTTGGAAAAAAAGGTTCGGACGCCCCTAGACGCACGCGTCCGGGTACGAACGCAATTTTTTTTTTTAAATTTTTTTAAAAAAAATTGAAAAAAAAAAAATCGGACGCGCGTCTGCGTCTGCTATCCGCTTCCTTAGATATATATATATATATATATATATATATATATATCATAGGTCCCGCGGTACTGGGTACCACGGATCCCGGTACCGAGGTACCATGTTGGTACCGCAGTACCACAATATAAAATATTATTTAATATTTAATATTTTTAAAAAAAAGTTCTTATCTACCCGCCCCCCTCGCATTTCATCAAAAAAATTTTTGCGCCCTCCTCCGCCCTGCCATGGCTACTGTTTCCGCCTGCCTGCCTTCGATTCCTTGCGTCGCCCTTCGCCCACGCAACACACTGCCTTGCATCTGACTTGCTTCGCCCTGCCTTCGCCCATTCTCAGCGTCTCTCCAACAGTGAACTCTGCTGTTTTTTTTCCAGCAATCCATCCTTCCAGCTTTAGCTTCATCTGCATTTTTTCCCTAGTTTTCTCCATCGCAATGGTGCAATCCGACCTTTCCGGTCTGTGGGACGAGGTAGACATTGTCAGGCGGGTTGCCGACAAGAGCAACAAGACCGGTCAGAAGATCGTGCGTTGCCGATACTGCCTCGTCGAATTTGCTGCGTCCCTCACTTGCCTTAAAGGCCACCTACTCGGTGCACGTGCCAAAAATGGTGGCACCTTAAATGCTGCCCCTTGTGGCAACATGACCGTCCCCGACAGGCAGCGACTACTAGACACCTATGGGCCATGTCTTTTGGCGGGGGAGAACACCATTTCGGAGGGCGTTCTCCGGTTTTGCACCGCTCCTTATGTGGCTGACCCAGAGTTGCTGCCTGCTTGGTTGGCACGCACGAGGAGAGGGAGTGCATCCTCATCCCGTCTCATTGCCCCTCATCCCCCTCAGATAGTTCCGCCACACGCACCCCCATCTGCATCCATTCCGGTGGATCCCGTCCCATCACGTCTGCCAGTTGCCACTGCGGTTCCAGCACCACGTCCTGTTGCTCGCACGCCCCCAGTTTACGATTTTCTCATGGATTCTCCGCCACCCGAGCAGGCCCAGGATGCTACTGACGAGGCCTTCGAGGATGTGGATGAGATCCCTTCTTCTTTCCCTTCCCATCCGGATGATCTCCCTAGCCAGCAGTTTCCGTATCCCATGCTAGATCTTGCCCCTCCACCAGTGCACCCCACTTATGCTGCTGCACCCATCCCTGCCAGTGCATCCCACTCTCCCCATTCCACGTCTACAGCCGATGCATCCAGTAGTGCCAGCCTGTCGCGTCATCGTCCATTCCTGTCACGGTTGGTGCATTGTGTTGGAGGTCCACCACCCGTCGCCCACCAGGTAGAGCCCTTGTGCAGCAGACCATTCGTGGCGTGCATCAGCCGCACATGGACAGAGAGACCACACAGGCCGTGGCCAGTTTGATTTACGAGCTGAACCTACCTTTTGCCATCACCGATTCTGAGCCCTTCAGAGGGGCATTCCACCTTGCACAGTCTGTCAGCCCTAGCTGGAGAGTCCCTGGTTTAGAGGTTGTCCGTACACACATGTTGAGAGATAGGGTCGAGTCCTTGTCCAAAGAGATGGAGCCTCTACGCCGCCACTGGGCCACATATGGATGCAGCATCATGTCCGATGGCTGGACTGATGTCAGGAGGAGGCCGATCCTCAACATCTTGGTCTCCAGCTGCATGGGTACACAGTTTTTGAGAGTCGTGGATTGCAGTAGAGGGGGGAGAGTCATATATGCAGAGTTCATGTATAACGTCATTAGGTCTTCCATCGTGTCCATAGGCCCCCAGCATGTCGTTACGGTGGTGACGGACAATGCCACCAACTGTGTTAAGATGGGTGTCCTGCTAGAGGCCGAGTTCCCTCACATCGTCCATACCCCCTGTGCGGCGCACGACAAAGACCTTTTGATGGGGGACATAGGTGCACTTCCCTGGGTTAGAGCCATCGTCCGCGAGGCCCTCTTCTTGGTGACTTTTGTCACCCGGAAGAGGCATGTTCTTGCCATGTTCCGGGTGTTCAGCCATTTGGACCTCCGTAAGCCAGCCCCCACACGCTTTGCATTCGACCTGGTGGTCATCGACCGTCTGATCAGGTGCAGGGCACAGTTTCTACAGATGGTTGCCAGTGATCTTTGGCTTGCCAGTACGTTTCAGCACACGGAGGATGGGGAGCACTTTTCTTCCACGGTGAGGGGAGACCACTTCTGGAGGGATGCACAGACATTGTCAGGACTGCTTCGACCACTCTACATTGTGCTCCGCATGGCTGACAGCGAGGGGTCCACACTTGGACTGGTGTATGAGCTCATGGACCGGATCGGACAGTTCCTGCAGCTGCCCATCTTGCAGCCAGAGAGGTAAGCGAAATTGTTCTTTATCTTTTCAGTGTTTGCTAGTTTGTTTTGTTAAGTTTTTTCGAAAATTTGCTTCGTCTTCGTGCAAGATGACGGAGCTGAGGCTCATCTGGGAGATGAGATGGAACTACTTTCACAGGAGTATCCACAGCATTGCACACATCTTGCATCCCCTCTTCCTCTCTCCGACACAGATATCAGACAGGGAGCTCGAGGCGGATTGGCTTGAGTACATCTACAGGGTGGGTCCACACATTGGCTTGGATCCTATCAGACTCATGGAGGAGTTAGCTGCATTTCGTTTCGGCATGGGCACATTCGGTCACCCGGCTGCTCAGGATCCAAAGAGGAGGCAGCTCACCATTACCTGGTGGACCATGTTCGGTAGCACCTATCCCTCCATACAGCGTCTTGCACTGCGTGTCCTTTCTCAGGTATGCATCTCATTTCATCCTCCCTTGCTGTATTTTGTTGACATTCCACCCGTGCACATGTGCTGAAGCATTTCATTGCACGTACCACAGGATTGTGCTGCCTCCGTGTGTGAGCATAATTGGAGCACATGGGCCCTGGTTCACACAAGGAGAAGAAACAGGCTGTCAGTGAGTCAGCTAGAGCGGTTGGTGTTCTGTAGCACCAACGCACGTCTCGCCAGGCCTTTCTAGTGCGAGGTGCTTAGCTTTTCAAGATCCTCAAGAAACCAACTAGCTGGCGAAAGAATAAATCTCCTCCCATCCAGAGGCAAATTGTTATACTTGTTACCTGCTATCCTTGTTCTGGGGCACGTGTTGTCCATGCATGGGTAGAAACTCCATGTAGATTGTCCAAAACAAGCCTTGACTCACCAAATAGGACAAAAAGTGAGACTCTGGTCCACTTTGAGCTCAAGCCACCTAACCCTAGTCATGGCTTGTTGGCCCTAAATAGTTGACTCGACCAGTTGCTTGTCGGATCTACATGCCTTGCTGCATGTGGCATTTGTGTGAGTCATCCTGCTACTGTGGTCAACTACTCACTTGTTGTGGTTTGTGCCTTGCCCTTGGCTGTCACCTAACCCACATGGTTACTAGTCCTTCGAGGTACATTAGTGCCATAACTGGGGCCTGCATCCCCTTCAAGAAAATCCTTGATCCGTGATGGCAAACTCACAGTACGATTGATGTATCATGTGATGACTCTCGCAAGCATCAAACAAGAAAAGTCTTTCGACGCAACTAATTGCTCTTGGAGGATACAATTCTTCATTTGCCATTTCTCCTATCTAAATAACGAGCTGGCCCACGATCCAAGGCCTCTTTTTCCTCTAGTGACAAGAAGCCTTCTACAAGGTTGTCACCTTGATGTAGGCACTTCTTCAAGCAACTTAACATGGAAAACTGGATGTACTTTAGATCCTTGAGGTAAGTTTATCTTATCGGCCACCTCAATTTCCTTCATGACCTTCCATGGTTCACAATACCTTGGTTATAGTTTCTTACATTTACTAGTCCACACTATCTTCGAGTTGGAAGACACTTGCAGAAAAACTAAATCACTCACTTATAGTTTCCTGTAAGTATGATGCTCGTGTGAATAATTCTCTGCTCGTGTCTGAGCTTTGGAAAGGTTTAGCCTCACAGTCTACCCTGCATTTGAGTTGAGAACTTAGAGTCGCTTGGTACCTTTTGAGAGATACTTACGGTAACTGGACACACCAATCGATAACCATAAGTCAACTCATAGACTCAAAACTAGTGGAGACATGTCTCTTGTCATTATACATGAACTCGACTAAGGGCAAATACTTTACACAATAGGTTTGCGCCTCACTGACATAGGCTCGAAGCATGTCCTCTGAAACTTGGTTAACCATCTTTGTCTACCCATCACTATTGCTCATCCTCAACTTTGTTCGTAGACGAGAGGACACTATAGACTAGAAAGTTCTTGTGGGTTCAGGGTGCCTGTTTGAGATGATGGACTTAGGTAGTCCATGCAATTTCATGACATTCAAAAGAAACAACTCGGCCACCTATGGAGCTATAACTTTCTTACTAGTTGGGATGAAATGAGCCATTTTAGCCAACCAGTCTACAACTATCATCATGAAAACAAACTTAGATTGCGTCCTATGCAATCTAGTAATAAAATCCATTGAGATAGTCTCCCATCTACCCTGGGGAACTTCTAATTGGTGGAGCAAACCAGAGGGCTTACTCTCTCCACCTTGTTCACTTGACAAGTGGTGCAACACTGGATGTACTCTTACGTCTCATTGCATACATGGCTAGAAATAGTGTCTCCTTAGTAGCGCTCTATAGTCTAATCCACTCCAGGATGCCTTGCACGGGGACTATCATGGCACTCATGAAGGATCTTAGCATGACATCCATCCATGTTTGGCTTGTAGTTTTTACCATCACGGTTCAACTTTCCTACCTCCATGGTGTATCTCAAACATGTGCATGCCTCCCTTGAAGAGCCAACCACCAGTGGAGCCTCGAGGATACTAGTATTCTATTGCACGCTAGGCAACACATGCTTATAGTGATTATCCCGGTGTTGAGCCTCCCTAAACTAAGCCTTAGCTTGATTTTCTTATCATTGGCATACAAAACATTGTTTTGCAATACCCTAAATACCGTTCTCAAATGCCCTCTATAGTCAGGAATTGACTTATTGTAGAATAGGATATCATCGTGTCATCCCTTAGTAAGTCATTCATTAGTATCATGAACATCGCTGGAGCCTAACTTAGTCCAAAGGGCATAACCAAAAACTCTGAATGCCCAACGTACGTACAAAATGCCATCTTTGGCAAATCATGCTCCCTAATATGACGGATCTGATAATAGCCACTTTGAAATCGATCTTGTTGATCATCTTTGCTCCATGCAATGCATACAACAATTAATCGACATAGGATACCTATGATTTATCGTGATCTTATCGAAGCCGTGACGACAATCCACACATCCTAAAAGATCCATCTTTTGTCCCAAACCTCGGAAACCCTTGCCATCTGGCATTTCTATAGTATATCGATACTTTGAGGGAACAATAGATAGATATAGCCGTTTAAGCAATTGATGATGTCATAGTTGCAACCAAACGTTTGAAACGTATTTCAAACGTTTGGAACCTTTTTACCTACTTTTAGAGTGTAAAATTTAAGGTTTTTACAGTGGTATGTCTTAAAAAATGATCATTGCCAATTATACTACAACAATAGGTTTCTTTGTAATGCAACTTAGCTAAATTAAGTCATTCTAAGTCATAGACAACAATGATGGCATTTAGCAATAGAAAATAAAAAAGACCATACATATTACAAATGTAGATCAAAAACGTATTAACCAATTGCAAGGAGTTAGGACAACAAATCCTCAATGTATTCATAATCAGAGAAGAAGATAAAATGAAATTTTGAATTATAGGTCCATATTATCTTAGAGTAGCTTGATTTGAAGCTGCCATTAGCTTTAGAATGGGCCAAAACCCTTACCTGCAAATTTTTGCAGCTGTTGGAGCTCAAACGATGGCTGAAGCTCAGGTAGAAGCCTCCACCAAAGTGCGCTGCAGCCTACCTTCCCAAAAAACGACTCTTCCATAGATGTTTGATGAAGATTTGGCGGGGGGTTGGGGGCTGACCTCATAGGGCACCAAAATTAGGCCCTTTAGCCTTGAGGTCACGCAGCCCCCAGCAAAAAAATTTGCCAATTGTTAGGGGGGCATGGGCACTTTTTTTGGGGGGAAAAATGAAAAAAAACTTTGAAATCTGGTCGTTTGAAACGTGTTTCAAACAGCCACGTTTGGAAACGCATTTGGAACTGCTTCCAAACGTGTTTCGTTGCAATAGTGGATGATGTTATGGGACGAACTGGTGTCAAAAACTACAACCACCTCTCGACTTGCAAGTTTTCCTCGCATCCTTATCAATTCTGTTTACCTGAATTGATATCTTGACCTTGCCTTTGTAAATAGGTAACACTAAGGTGCTTGAGATTATTAAGCTTGCACACCTAAATGGTCATCAAACGTTGTGTTACACTCCTAGAGCATAAGTTCATCGAATCACCGAGAGCTCTAGTGTAGAATGGATCTCCTCCCAACCTTAAGGAACCCTTTTAAATTGCAGCAATTAAAGGCTGAGCATTAGAAAACATGGATATTTTGTCGATTTTGTTTGTGCAATTTCTTGACCACCTATTTAAAGTACAGCTTGAAAAATTTAAATTCTCATATCAACCATAGACATAAAAAGGAAGCTTCACACATTTCAGTTAATTACATATATATTTGAGCGTACCTCTATTCCATTTTTGTGCAGCTCCTTTACCATTTGCTTAAAGTAACCACTTGTAGGTATACTATCCTCAAATAACTCGTCAAACTCCATGGGAACAAAAAAGCTGCCAACAGAAGAGTGAAAGAGAACTGAAAATCCCTTTTCACAACAATAATCAATATTGCAAAGAGGCTAAGAAGAATAAATTGAGGTCTCCAAAGTTATATAATATCTTAGTTGCATTCTTGAATGAATAAATATAAGATATATTTCAAACTTTCAAGCAACTTTGATTGTTATTTTAGCAAAACACACCCAGACTTCCAAACCTTCAAAAATATTGGGGGCAATTGTTTTTTCCAACAGGAAGAAGTTGTTAACTTTGTTACTTGAAGAAGGATTCTGATATGAATTACAACAATCGCCCAAATTTCCCCTCTTCATCACTAGGTCACAGTCCTCTTCAAGTAAATGCTAAATAGTCAATTGACCATTTGGGAGTTATGGAGCATGTCAATATCTCGTTAGGAAAGTTGATTGTGAATTTAAGCTTACGAGTCAATAATTGCTTCTTTGTGAAAGACCCCTAGTAATAGTTTCCTTAGTAATTTATAGAAATTTGTATTTTGAAATTACTCATTATATGGACGAAGTAGGGATTGGATAGCTTTGGATTAGGATTGAGTACTCTTCTCCCACAAGCTCTCTCTCCTTAATTGCTTCATCAATAAAAGCAAACTCTCTATATTTAGTTATTTCACTCTCAAAACATAGGAAGGAGCACTGTCTCCTTTAGCTCTATAGCTTTGCATCACTTGATTTCTTGAAGTGAGCATTCTTGAAGTAATATTGGACTCATAAGTGGATTTGAGTGTCTTCCAAACCTCGGGCTGAGCACATCCTCCTCTCTCAACAATTCATTTGGCACATTAGTCTTGATACAATGGAGGGCAGGGTTGATCTTGTGGTAGGGTTGGCTCTACTTCATCTCCCAAGACTATATCCATAAACTCTTGTATTACTAGTAAGGATTCCATCCTTACTTTTCCATTTTGGATAACTAGAGGTATTAAGTCTCTCACTAGACTCAAGTGAATATGCTTCAAATGAGCCCATGTTGAGCTAGTTCTTGTACAAAGATGTACACTTGACAAATATGGTTCAGATCTGATTTGGCAACTTATTGCCACTTAATGAAGTCTTATTGACCCAATTGAATATATCTCAAGTGATCTCGATGATTAGATCTCGGGTGGATCTCCTCCTTATTTCAAACACTACAACTTTTTTTGAAAAATTGGATGTAGGTGATCTAGAATGATCACCCCTAATAGTTTCTTGAAAACTTGGGTCTCCTTATTCTAATAACTCTTGAAAGACCTATAAAAAGGCTCACACTTGGTGCTATATTTATGCAAACGCAAAAACAAAATATATGTAAATCACCTCTTGATTTTTGTTTCCTCCCTTATTTTTCATTTTTTTAGGTCTATAAAGTAACTGTGATTATGTGTTCCCTGGTCATGTTTCCGGTCAATCTGGGAGCATGCAGCACATCCAGAAAGCCTTACCACCTTCCCTGATCACCATGGTTTGTGGTTAGTACATTATTTTAAGACGCTTGGCGATGGGTGCTTGAAGATAGCTTGACGGTGGGACATGGATAAAAAAACAAGAGACACACAAATCTACAATTGGAGAAATGAGAATAAAAGAAGAAACTTGTAAGCTTTTTTGTATTCTCGTCTCTTTCTCTTGTTTTTCATGTATATTCTAGTTCACAGCTTACAAAAAAGGGTTTGTTGAATTACTTGAAGGGGTAAAAGGGCCCCCTATTCTGGTCACAGGCAAACAATGGCTGCAAAATGACCGCATTAATACCTGCAAAAGAGGACATAGTTTGAGCTTTTCACATCCTGCATGCTATACCTCTACCTGTTATCAATCATTGTTAAATCTTTAACAAGAACTAGAATGATCTGATAATACTAAGGTTTCAGCATTCAAATTTGAACTCAAATTGAAGGAAGTACCGAGGTCAATCAAGTACGGTATTTTTTCAGTCACTCCCAAAAGAGTCCCTCTTAAATCTGCAGCGATTCCACTCGATTCGTCTTTGGTAAAACCTTCTACATTCAGCTTGTAAGCCAGAAGACTTTCCAGAGGAATACTGGAGAGAACGCCAAAGTCATATGAACATCTCTAGAAATTATCATAACTGCATATTCCTAAAAGGCTTCATGCAGTGACAACTTCTTATCGAATTGAGCATTAATAGAAAAAGCTAGCTTACCAAGGATGGCAATCATCTTCCCAATTAAACTTCCCAGTCCTTTTTAGTGACCCTAATACTGCACCTTGAATAGTGAGGTTCTCTGCAGAAAATATACATGGTCAAAGTTAAATTGTAGGAGGTGTCACTTCATTAGCTGTCGATGCCTGTTCCATACCTTTTTAGGGGGGTGTGTTCTATTCCGGGGGTAAGAACAAAAATTGTTCCATACATATGGAACAAAAAAAGATCCTGATTTTTTTCAAATCACGTTCTGTACTGTACACATGGAAAATCCTTAACCTCCTTTGAAAATGCTTTGGAGACAAACTGCTATGTTAGTTTTACTAATGGCATCACAATTACAAATACAACAGCACAAATCTCAGCAAAAACCAGGTTCGCAAGCAATAATGCCAAGTATCACCATGCCAAAATATGGTGCCATAAACTTAGCAATACTATTACAAAAAGTTAGTGAAACTTTAACTGAACATGGTGAAAAAGTTCTGGGACAACATAGGAAAAGGGGATTACCTTCTCCAGACCTGAATGAAGCAAGTACTTTTGCATATGGATCCAAAAGTACATTTCGGGCATGAAATCGATTACCACTCTCCCAGCTGATCTCCCCCTGAAAACAAAAAAAGTAGCATTCTTGAGTGAAAGCCTTTGTATTGATATGGAAAATGAAACTCTTAGGCTAGATGTACAGAAATCAACTTATTTATTGCGACAGAATTCTGCTAGGTGCAGCTAAAAGGCCTACACGGTTCTGCTTTTTCATTCCTCAAAGCTATTGCAATAAAATCAAGTGTGAAAATTATTGAGTGGATGCCAAGTTTCAAATGTTGGTTGAGAAGTAATTATGAACGTAAGAAACAGCAGGCACATGGGCACCGCTCTGTTAAAACCAGGCAAAGCCTTAATTTTCAGTTCTAACCTAGGCTTGCCCAAATATTGGAATATTTGCAGATCCTTCCAGAAACTGTTATTTGCTGCTTTTTACGACACTATAGAACTAGCACATAACTCTGGAAATACGCAAACCACGTTAAAACCTTGTCTATGCCTTTTACTATGACATCCAAACCATAGTGTCCTCAGGTACCGCTGGTATGGTACCGCCGGTACGGTACCGCTTTGGGATCCGCGGTACCAGGGCCGTACCATTTTTTAATATTTTTTTAAAAATATTTTTACTATTTATATTGTCTTTTACCTACCAAAATAGGTTAAAAAAATGGAAAATAAAAAAGGTTCTAGGTGGGGTGTAAAAAAAGAGGGTACAGTACATGGTGCATGGAACTGGTGCAACACATGGGCACTGTGGGTGAGCAGACCATGGGGCCAATGGGAGAGCAACACAGGGGGGGAGCATCACATGGGGACAGGTACAGAGGCACATGGAGGGATGATGGGGATCCACATGGCCGATCAGGTTGTGGGGATAAATAAGCACTCACAATGCCATTGTGAGAGGCATTTTCAAAGGCTGTGAGAGAGCCAGTGATAGCCAGTGAGAGAGCAAGCGAGAGCCAGTGACAGGCTGTTTGAGAGCCAGGGTGCTGTGAGAGGGTGTTCGAGGACCAGGGTGCTGTGAGGAGAAGGTCGATCGAGATGGCAGAGTGCATACCACCGAAGCCCGAGGGCGAAGCCAGGCGGAAGCTCGAGGAAGATATCTGAAGGCACAACGAAAGACATCGGAAGCAAGAGGCAGACAATGCAGAGATGCTGCGACAGACTCGGCAGAGGAATCCGGAACCGGAGCCACCCGCCCCCGCTGTGGCCCTTGCCCCCGCTGTCGAGCTGGATTTGGATGAGCAGATCGGAATGAGCTTCACACGACGGCAGCTCATCATGGTTAGGAAAAGGGCGGCCAGACATGGGGCTAACCAAGAGGCAGCTCGGGCTAACCGGGAGGCAGAGCGAGAGCGACAAAACAATGCACCTGACGAGGGCGAGGAGTCGGTGGAGGATCAGTAGGAATGCTTAGAATAGATAAGGTCCAGCCGTATGTGGCAGACTGTTGCTATGTAGTTTTCGGTAGTTTAGGGTGCGACAAATAACTAGATGGCTGCTTAAAAAAAAGACAGGATATATGTAATTTTATCTTGATACAACGGCTGAATCAATATATAGTTGTTTTTTGTGCAACGCGAACCTGGTCATGTGAAATGCAATCTCTGTAATTTTTTTAAATGCGAATGTATTACATGTGTTTATGAAATGCCGTTTGGGGTGTAGGGGTAATTGCTGTGCTCATGATGTAGGTGCATTTATGTGAAGCTACCATTCACTTCAATCGAAATTAGTTGAAAATAAGATTCACACACGCACATAGAATTTGACATAAAATTGAAAATACAGCATCACATGTACAGAGCGACATACGCACATTGTGTAGCAAATAAAGCACGCCAAACACTATATATAATGTGAAAAATGATCTGAGTACAATGCTAGACCGTCTGCTAGAGATAAACTACTAAAACTAAAATAACAGAGCCACAATCAATGCTCTGGCTCTGACTCAGACGAATGCTCTGGAGACAACTCAGGGCCCCGAGTTGACTCTCGCAGCCGATATCTGTGCCTATATGGAACTGGCATGGGCTGTGTATCCGAAGAGGAGGACTCGTCACTAGCATCATCCCAATCTGCCTCCGCATCAGTCCCCAAGCAAGCCAAACCAACAACACCTGCTCCAGCTGGCTGTAATGCTGCACCTTTAGCTGTACCTGGAGCCCTGCGTGGTCGTCCTCTCTTCCGTGGCAGTTTCTGTGCCTTGCCTTTCTTGTTCGGTGCACCCTTGGGCCTTCCTGGTCTCTTGCGGACAAGAGGAGCTGTCAATGCCTCATCACCCCCATGCAAATCACCTGGCTGGCTAGGCTGAGCCCAAGCTGAGGCTGGCTGGGATAGGGAAGCAAAAGAGGGAACTCCCTGTGCACCTGAGCGAGGAGGATGAGCTCGTGGAGTGTGTGCCCGTGGGGCTGCTGCTGGTGGAGGAACTGGCTGTGCAGGAGGCAAGTACAGCGGCGATATCTACTGAAAGGGGCGCTGCGGTGGCTGGTACTGGTACGTCCTGGGTGCTGCCAAAGGGGGAGCCAGTGGAGTGGGTGCTGCCAAAGGAGGAGGATGTGAAGTGGGTGCTGCCACTGGGGGAGCTGCTGGAGGAATCACTGTGGATGTGGGCGCTGCAAGAGAAAACCTGGGCACAGATGGTGGCCTGCCATGGAGACCTGGTGCTGCAGAAGTGGACGACGATGGAGGGGCTACAGGCCTGAATGGCATCGGTGGCACTGGAGGAGCTGTGCGGCGCACATATACCCTCTAAGGAACTGGAGTAACTGTAGGCACCTCATGCGGCTGCTCTGGCTGGGACTCTGTGTATGGCATGCTGGCAAGAGACGATGGGGGTGCCCTGACACTCGGCATCTGATGAGCCTTTGAATCCAATGTGGCAATCAGGTCATCTAGCTGGGCATCTGAATACAAATGCTCTGGGCTCTGGGCCTCATCCTATGCCCCAACCCCTGAATTATCCTGTGCACCATCCCCTGAATCAACCCGTGCCTCATCCCGTGCCTCATCCCGTGCCTCATCAGCCTCCCAATCTGTGCAATCAAAGTCATCTGGTGCCTCCTCTGGTGTGCTGTCGTAGTAACGGCCATGACTCTGTACTGCACGCATCCAAGCAGCTGCAGGACGGCATCTAAATCACTCTGCCCTCTATCAAGAGCCTCCTCCATCATGTCGACATAGGTAGGTATGCCACTGGCCCCCCCTGTGTGCCCTGCCTGTCTCCCGGTATAACCTGTGCCATGTGCCCCACCTCTGCCACGTGATGCACCTGTGACTCCGGCCCGTGGCGTGTGCCCTGCACCTGTATCATCTGCCTCATCCCTCTCTGATCTGGCAAACACAACCCGAATGGGCTCATCCTCATCATGCTCATCCTCTGACACTGGATTATCTGCCTCATACAAAGTAGGCTCTCTATGCTCAACCGCAGGTTCTCTCTCTCTCTCATCTCAGCAAGCTCCCTCTCTCTCTCTGCCATCAACTGTGTGCCCAAGTCATCTGCAGGCATAGGATGGACGCTGTCCATAGGCAAGTCAACCTAGCGCTCCAAATCAGATATCTTCGTCTGCAAGGTCAAAATTGAGCGTGTCAGGACAACAACTTGATCAAAAATTGAAACCTACATTTTAGTGAGACGTCAACCAACATGCTATGGGAGAATAGCCCATCACCTGCAATGCGCTCCTAATGGTTGGCAGTCTCCTGGCGAGACGTGCGTTGGTGCTACAGAACACCAACCGCTCTAGCTGACTCACTGACAGCCTGTTTTTTCTCCTCGTGTGAGCGTTACGCTCACACATGGAGGCAGCGCAATCCTGTGGTACGTGCAATGAAATGGTTCAGCACATGTGCACGGGTGCAAGGGAGGATGAGATGAGATACATACCTGTGAAAGGACACGCAGTGCAAGACGCTGTATGAAGGGATAGGTTCTACCGAACATGGTCCACCAGGTAATGGGGAGCTGCCTCCTTTCTGGATCCTGAGCAGCCGGGTGACCGAACGTGCCCATCCCGAAATGAAATGCAGCTAATTCCTCCATGAGTCTGATAGGATCCAAGCCAATGTGTGGACCCACCCTGTAGATGTACTCAAGCCAATCTGCCTCGAGCTCCCTGTCTGATATCTGTGTCGGAGAGAGGAAGAGGGGATGCAAGATGTGTGCAACACTGTGGATACTCCTGTGAAAGTAGTTCCACCGCGTCTCCCAGATGAACCTCAGCTCCGTCATCCTGCACGAAGTCGAAGCAAATTTTGGAAAAAACTTAACATCGACATAAAAACAAGCAAACACTGAAAAGATAAAGAACAATTACAATACTGTATCGCTTACCTCTCTGGCTGCAAGATGGGCAGCTGCAGGAACTGTCCGATCCGGTCCATGAGCTCATACACCAGTCAAAGTGTGGACCCCTCACTGTCAGCCATGCGGAGCACAATGTAGAGTGGTCGAAGCAGTCCTGACAATGTCTGTGCATCCCTCTAGAACTGGTCTCCCCTCACCGTGGAAGAAAATTGCTCCCCATCCTCCGTGTGCTGAAACGTACTGGCACGCCAAAGATCACTGGCAACTATCTGTAGAAGCTATGTCCTGCACCTGATCAGACGGTCGATGGCCACCAGGTCGAATGCAAAGCGTGTGGGGGCTGGCTTACGGAGGTCCAAATGGCTGAACACCCGGAACATGGCAAGAACACGCCTCGCACAGGGGGTATGGAGGATGTGAGGGAACTCGGCCTCTAGCAGGACACCCATCTGAACACAGTTGGTGGCATTGTCCGTCACCACCGTAACGACATTCTGGGGGCCTATGGACAGGATGGAAGACCTAATGACGTCGTACATGAAATCTGCAGATAGGACTCCCCCCCGCTACTGCAATCCACGGCTCTCAAAAACTTTGTACCAATGCAGCTGGAGACCAAGATGTTGAGGATCGGCCTCCCCCTGACATCAGTCCAGCCATTGGACATGATGCTGCATCCATATGTGGCCTAGTGGCGGCGTAGAGGCTCCATCTCTCTAGACAAGGACTCGACCCTATCTCTCAGCATGTGTACGGACAACCTCTGAACCAGGGACTCTCCAGCTAGGGCTGACAAACTGTGCAAGGCGGAATGCCCTTCTGAAGGGCTCAGAATCGGTGATGGCAGAAGGTAGGTTCAGCTCGTAAATCAAACTGGCCACGGCCTGTGTGGCCTCTCTGTCCATGTGCGGTTGATGCGCGCCGCGAATGGTCTGCTGCACAAGGGCTCAACCTGGTGGGGTGGTGGACCTCCAGCATGGTGCACCAACCGTGACGGGAATGGACGATGACGCGACAGGCTGGGCACTAGTGGATGCATCGGTTGTAGACATGGAATGGGGAGAGTGGGATGCACTGGCAGGGATGGGTGCAGCAGCATAAGTGGGGTGCACAGGTGAAGGGACAAGATATGGCATGGGATACGAAAACTGCGGGCTAGGGAGGTCATCCGGATGGGAAGGGAAGGAAGAAGGGATCTCATCCACATCCTCGAAGGCCTCGTTAGTAGCATCCTGGGCCTGCTCAGGTGGCGGAGAATCCATGAGAAATCGTAAACTGGGGGCGTGCGAGCAACAGGACGTGGTGCTGGAACCGCAATGGCAACTGGTGGATGTGATTGGATGGGATCCACCGGAATGGGTGCAGATGGGGGTGCGTGTGGCGGAACTGTCTGAGGGGGATGAGGGGCAATGGGACGGGATGAGGATGGACTCCCTCTCCTCGTGCGTGCCAGCCAAGCAGGCAGCAACTCTGGGTCAGCCACATAAGAAGCGGCGCAAAACCGGAGAACGCCCTCCGAAATGGTGTTCTCCCCCGCCACAAGCCATGGCCCGTAGGTGTCCAGTAGTCGCTGCCTGTCGGGGACGGTCATGCTGCCACAAGGGGCAGCATTTAAGGTGGCACCATTTTTGGCGCGTGCACCGAGCAGGTGACCTTTAAGGCGAGTGAGGGACACAGCAAATTCGATGAGGCAGTATCGGCAACGCGCCATCTTCTGACCAGTCTTGTTGCTCTTGTTGGCAACCCGCCTGACAGTGTCTACCTCGTCCCACAAACCGGAAAGGGGGGATTGCACCATTGCGATGGAGAAAACTAGGGAAAAAATGCAGATGAAGCTAAAGCTGCAAGGATGGATTTCTGGAAAAAAACAGCAGGGTTCACTGTTGGAGAGACGCTGAAAATGGGCGAAGGCAGGGCGATGGCAGGGAGAGGCAAATCAGATGCAAGGCAGGGCGGTCTATGGGCAAAGGGCGACGCAAATCAGAAGAGGGGCGAGCGAAGGCAGGGCAGCAAAACCAGGAGCGATGGCAGGGCAGCGATGGGCTGAAAAAAAATTGGGAGAGAAGAAGCGAGGGGGGCGGGTAGTTTAGGTTTAAAACAATTAAAAAAAATATTAAATAATATATATATTATTATATTGTGGTACTGCAGTACCAGTACAGTCCCGCCGTACCGGGATCCGCGGTACCCAATACCGCGGGACCTATGATCCAAACAACCATATAAAATACATGTATCTGAATCAAGTAGATCATACCCAACAGAAATGTTAATGTTTTTTAATCATAAGGCCTTTGGCCTGAGTATCCACCCACTTGTCGGCAGGGAATTGAATCTGGGCAATCAAGCTCACAACACAAGCACGCTACACCGCCACATTATGCATGGGCTTATAACAAAAATGGTACTTACAGGATACTAATTGTAATGAATGAATGTTCACCAGCAATCATCAACTCCTGATGAGACGATCACATTAAGTTTCCGATTGTATTTTCAGGCTTAAACAATTTTAGTGCTTTATATACCAGTAATCTAGCTCTTAACTCCTTACTCAAAAATGCTTGATCCTAAAATTAATTCGCCTCTATCAAGTCTAGGCCATTTACATTTTCTACTTAAAGTTTATTTATCACAAAATCTACTTCCAAGAACATCATCACCATTACCATATAGTTGCAATTCAATTTTAGCTGTTACCAACCTTGCATCGATATCCATAAAAGGCAAACCTTTCGACGCTCTGCAACTGAACATGCCACACGTCTCCTGTTCGATGCAGTATAGGATCTAGATCAATTTCTAGCTGCAAAAGAAAAGAAAAAAGTAAAAACCATGACATGAGTCACCAATGGAAAGGTGAAGGCCAAACCTTCAATCAACCACCAAATAAGTAGCATACATCGCAGATTAGTAGTAGCTTACAGAAGGTTGGGTGTCCCCTGCCTTGTACAAGCACAGAGTCACATTTGTGGCATTTTTGGAATAAAGTGAAAAGTTTGCAGCATCATTTTTTTGATAACTTAATCCCAAAGGCTCAGGGCGGCCTCTCTCAAGTCCAACAGGAATGGAAAAGTTCGTATGAGTTGAACTCCTGATACAGCCAACAGTCATCAGAACCAGCTTTAAGCATGAATATTCAGTTTAAGCACTTACGTGTGAGTTTGCACCCCTACATCAGGGACTACATGGGATCAATTCATTCATACCAAGAAACAAGGAATACAAATACTCCACTCATCCAACAAGACTGTAAGATAGGCATTAATCGAGAATCCAATAGAGCTCCAAAAAATGCTTCTCCCTGAGTAGAGGCCTGAGAATATCAACTTAAGCCCAAGTACTATGATTTGATTGATGACTAGACTATATTCGATATACAAATTCTCTAAATTTCAAGTTTAGATGTGTATCTATACGTTATTATGTTGACATGGCATTCCCGTCCCCATTTCCGTTTCCATTTTTTCAGAAACATTCTTATTCCTGCTCCTTGGTCATTGTTGCCTATGAATTTCACTTGTGGCAGGTCTTCATGTGATTTGATGATTTGCTAGAAAATTGTCACAAATTAGCATTGAAGCATTATTCAAAGATTGGAGACATTGGCACAATTATTGAATTTTCATGTTATTTTTTTTTTATAACAAACATTCCATACAGATCAAGCAAATATTTTTCATGTTCTATACATCATATGTGAAACTTTGGACAGATAGAAGGCTTCCATCAAAAAAATGGACTTAATGATAAATGTTCAACTCATGTGAATCTAGACTTCATAATAGACCTTTGCTAAAAACTCATGGGCTTAGAAAGGACCATGGACCTACCAACTTTCTTGTCTCCAACCAATTTCTATCACCCATAGTTACACTGTATTCTGGAACATGAATGATTATGGCTAGTCTCGGTGCAAAAGCTTGTTCCAAAGGCACCAATTTTCTTTTTGTCCACCAAGGCATGTGAAGCCTATCAGTTTCCATATATTGAGCTGATACGCATGCGGGAGAAGCTAGAAGGTCATGACATGCTCGTCTTACCTCGCATAATATTATTGATTCACGTGTGGTGAAGAAGCTTCACTTAGCTACTATTCCTTCTGATTACCAGTATATAGTTGAGATGCCAGATGGGAAGGGAACAAAAGTTTGGGATGAGAGAGTCTCTCGTGTGTCTTTGACTGTTCAAACGTATTCCCAAAAGTTAGACTTTGCATTCACAAAATTAACTAAATTTGATATTGTTTTGGGTAAGTAGTGGCATGTGAGTAGGCAGCTCGCTATAAGTTTCATTTCCAATGTGCATAGGTTCAAACGTGAGGGTATATCTCATGTCTTAAATGGGGAGAGACCATCTGTTGAGGGTCCTCTTATTACCTATATACAAATAAAGAGAATGGACTTGCAGTATGTGTGGTTGTGCTATGTAGATGTTGATTCTAGTTTTGATAGTAATCAAATAAACACACTCACTGATGATCCAAGAGCAGCTTCACTAATTTTTGCATCTTCTATAGCAGATGCACCTGCATCACGACAAAGATGTGACCCAACAAATGAGCTGGAGAAGTCCATCCACACTCAATCTAAACATATGTTAATTAGTGACATGCCAAAGGGACCTAGAAGGAATGTTAATCATCATATTGGGCTCATTCTAGGAACACGTCCGATATGTAGGCCTCCTTATAGGATGAGCCAGAAAGAGGAGGAAGTTACAAGGATGATGGAGGAATATCTCAAGGTGGGGTCTGTCCATCCTAGTTATTCATCCTTTGCCTTTCCTATTTTATTTGTTAAAAAACAGGATGGTAATTTTCAAATGTGCGTTGATTTTCAGATGTTAGGGATTGCATAAAGTCATTGTAAAGCATAAATATTCGATGCCTAGGATTGATGATCTACTAGATGCTTTGCAAGCTGCAACCATTTTCAGTAAGATAGATCTCAAACATGGTGCCATCATATACGAAATCGAGATAAAGGCATCCAAAAGACGGCCTTCCAAATCCATTTTGAGTTTTTGGTTATGCCGTTTGCCTATCCCTATAAAGTCCTCACCCAAGGATCCTATTCTAAGCATGCCAAAGCAAGCAACCACAAAGGGTACAGATGGTGGACAAACCAACCCAACAAATCCTAGATCGAACGGATCTAGCCCCCAAGCTATGGATCAATCTTAAAGAGGAATGAGGTTTCACACCAGCAGCATACGACTACTCGCATCACAATCAAGCATACACTAGTGTGAGCCCAATAGGTATACTTATACCCTCCAAGGCCCATGCACCACTAGTAATGCACTGTGACACCTCACTGGACACCTCTACAGCCTATCTGGGCCACGTCATTCAGTTTCCCAATGACTCACTGATAGACCCATACCAATCCACCACCATGAGTTTAGGCGTACAACCATTAATTATGACTATATACACATAAGGGCCCCAATTCCCAATAGTCATAACTAGCTTACGGGTTGTTGGTCTACAGATCTCTAGCGTGGACACGCTACCCGAGACCAGTAGTGGGCATGACATTCTTCCCCCCTTATTCAAGTTCTGTCCTCAGAACTTAAAACCAGGGAAGTTCCTCCTTAAGCTCCCTTCTTGTTCCCAGGAATCATCATCGTCTATACGTCCCTTCCATCGAACAAGATGCTCGGTAACTATACAATTTCTCAATCGTTTAGTTCTTATATCCAAGATCTTTTCGGGTTCAAGTCGAGATACACCCAATGTTAGAGTCCAGTTATGACTCTGTCATGACCTTGGCACGGCCGGTCACCAGAGGGCCTGAGGCCAAGTATTGGCAAGGGCCGGTGACTGAGGAGGACATCTGTCCCAAGTTGGGACCGGTGCGTCACGAGTAGTGACCCGGTGTGGCCACCTGACAAGTTGTCAGAGGTCACAGGTCTTTGGCGGGGCACGGAGGTGGTACCCTATTAGTCACTCAGTATTCACAGGTCACAGGGGCTAGGCATGCCAAGTGGACTGATCACCCACAGGTGGATGCCATGTGCCAGTTGACGGGAATAGCAGGTAGAAGGCCTTACTCAAGGAGGGGGGGGCTATGGTTGGGAGGTTCATTCTACACACCGGCTTCTAGGATTCACGAGCTTGGAGAGACTGGCTTGTGACAATTGATATTAGAGCCTCGTTCTAGAGAGAGAAAGTGTAGAAATTGTTAGATTTTGCTTGTTCTTGGAGGATTTTTTAGGGAGAAAACGTGGGAGACAGATTGGAGAAGAAAGGTGGGCCTCCAGCGCTGCTGTTCCAGCATACAGGGAGCCCACAAACACCCATTTTGAAGGAGAAAAGGTGGAAAAAATTCTGGGATGCTCCATCGCCTTCCTGTGGCCTATCTCCATCGTTGAAAAAGAGGGAAATAGATTCAAATTTGCGGGGATTTGTGGACACTTGTTTCCTACTGTTCTAGCGCTGATCTACACATCTTTTCAGAGTTGTTTCAACGATTTCTAGAAGGGAAATTTGGGCGTACTTTGTTCCTACAGCTCCAGCGCATTTTTTTCAGAAGGATTTTCGCTCATAACTTTCCAGAACCTTCTCAGATCCTGATCAGATTTTGGGAGCATGTTCCTAGTAGCCATAGCAATCATATAGAGCCATCATGCGCCGATTTTGGAGCAGATTTGCCTCTGTTTCACCAAAAAGTCGGTTTCCAAGCAAAAAACAGATCAGATTTTTGGATTGGGCGTAACTTCTCCGATTTATCTCCGGTTTCTGCTGTTAAGGTTTCAGATTGGGCCTAGTAGGAGGGCGACCTACTGCCAATTGACCGTTCGTGAAAAGATTTTGCCATTTGAAGGGTTCGTGAAAGTTTGGCCAAGCTGGTCAGAAAGGCTTTTCGCAGAAGGATCCTATCCAGATGCAGCAGACTTTGAAGCGCAAGGCGGGATCTCCTATGGCTCGTCGTGCTTACGACAAGTCTCCCCTCAGTTTTGAGCAGAAGGAAAAGGCCAAGCAAGACGGATTATACTTTTTCTGTCTTGGCAAGCATCTTTTCAAAGATTGTCCTCGATGTACGGGCAAGAAGCTCCATACTATGCAACGTCAAGATGAGGGCAAGGATAAGGAAATTTTGGATGACTTGTTGGTAAGTGATGATGAGGACACTCGTCGTGTCATGACTATTTCGGTGCGGAAGCTTGTTCCAGAGGCACCAGTTTGTTATCTGTCCACCAAGGCGCGGGAAGCTTATCAGTTTCCAGATAGTGAACTGATACACATGAGGGGAAAGCTGGAAGGTCATGACGTGCTCGTCTTGTTTGACACCGGTTCCTCGCATAATATTATCAATTCTCGTGTGGTGAGGAAATTTCACTTGGCTACTGTTCCATCTGATTACCGGTATACTGTTGAGATGCCAGATGGTAAGGGAACAGAGGTTTGGGATGAAAGCATCTCTCGGGCGTCTTTGACTATTCAGACGTATATCGAGAAGTTAGATTTCAAATTACTAAACTAGCTAAGTTTGATATTGTACTTGGTAAGCGGTGGCATGCAAGTAAGCAGCCCGCTATACAAAAAATGGCTCCAAAACCAAGGTCGAATGTGCAATCTGTGGTTGACTTCCGATCATCCCTATCACCAGCCCAATCCGAATCAGTAAAGCCTCCAAGCTGAAGCTTGTCGTCATCTGTGTACTCTATTCCATAACAGGTTGTCGCCTTGACATACCTCAACATCCTCTTAGCTGCTTTCCAATGGACCTTAGTTGGGGAACTCATAAACTGGCTAGCCACACCAACCGCATAGAAAATGTAAACTTCTTTAGTCAATTGTCCATTGAGAAAAGCACTCTTTGCGTCCATTTGATGGACCTCCCAATCATAAAATGCAGCCAATGCTAAAACCTACCTGATAGACGTCATCTTAGCCACAGGTGCAAACGTCTCACCATAGTCCAAGCCCTCCTGCTGTGCATAGCCTTTGGCCACCAGCCTTGCCTTATGCTTTTCAATGCTCCCATCCGATTTGTATTTGGTCCTATAGACCCATTTACACCCAATAGGACACTTTCCTTTTGGTAGCTTCACCAAGTCCCATGTATCATTCTTGAGGATGGAGTCATACTCCTCTTGCATGGCTTGTTGCCATACCTTCTCATCTGCTGCCTCAACGAATGTATGCGGATCTTGTGAATCCAAAATAGTGGTCATAAGTGCATAGTTGTCTCCTAGTGTCCATGCTGCTGGGCTGGCCTTTGAGATCTTCTTGCCCCTGGATTGTTGTTTTCTCCCTCATCCAATATCAAACCATCCTGCACAATTTTCCAATACCACTTGGGAAACTTCTTCCTTGCAATTGGTGATGAAGATGGTGACTAGGACTCAACAGCTTTGCCCCTTTCCTTCCACTTCCTAGTCTCCTCGGATTCTTCCTCTTGATCACTCATATGATCATCCTGAGACTCCTCAATATGTGGATGTGGATCATCAAGTATTGGAACAAACTCACTTGTACCCTCCTTCTCATATTCCTCCACAGGAGGCGTTTGATCCTCTTCAAAGATCACAGCTCGACTTATGATGCTCTTCCTGCTAGTAAGATCGTAAAGTCGGTAAGCTTTGCTTTCCTCACTGTATTCCAAGAGAATACATTTTGCTGATTTTGCATCCAGCTTCTTCCTGTTATCCTTGGGAATAAGGGCATATGTTGTACAGCCCAAACACTCGCAAAGCACCCACCTTTAAGTTAATGTCGCTAAATGCCTCTTCTGGGGTCTTGCCTTCCATAGCTTTAGTTGGACTTCTATTCAACATAAACACCGTTGTGTGCATTGCCTCGCCCCAAAAAGAGTTGGGAGACCCCTTTGCCTTGAGCATGCGCCTTGCACACTCCACAATAGTTAGGTACTTTCTCTTGGCTACGGTGTTTTGTTGAGGGGTATGGGGAGCCGTAAGATGCCTTTTGATTCCATTAGCCTTGCAGAATTCCACAAATTCCGTCTTAATATACTCTCCACCACCATCTGACCTGAGCATCTTTATCTTCTTTCTTGATTGCTTTTCTACCAAAGCTTTGAAATGTATAAAGTACTTGAATGCTTCAGATTTTGATTCAAGAAATAAATCTAGATCTTGCTTGAGAAGTCATCAATAAAGGTCATAAAGTAATATGTCCCCCCTGCAGACCTGGTTTGGGTTGCCCCCAACAAATCTCAATGCACCAAATCAAGCATACCTGCTGCCTTGGTGGTGCTTTCCTTGGCTTTTGTCTTTGCTGCTTTCCCATAGCGCAAGCCTCGCATACTGAAGAGCTTGGCTTAATGTCTGGAAACCCCTCCACCATATAATGCTGGTTCAACACCTGCACACTTTGGTAGCCAAGATGTCCGTCCATACCTCTCATTCCACAACCTATCCACATCACCTCCTTTTGTTGTATAAGCCTGCTAACTAGGGATAGAAGTGCATAACGTATATAGATAATCTTCATGCAATCCTTTGGCCAAAACCTTCATATTATCACTCAAATTTAATACAAGACAAGAAGTAGCATCAAATTCTACTTTCATATTTTGTTGAGTGATAGCTCCTATTAAAAGAAGATTTTTAGCAAGTCCTCATTCTTAATGACTTTGCCTTGTCTTGATGGAAGCTTTACAGGAACTGTGCCCTTTTCCTTGACCTTGTGTGTTGAGTTGTCACCTAGGCACATCTCTTGCTCAATAACCCTCAGCTTCTGGATTTGAAACTATCCCCCTGTATGGTTGTCCTAGCCCTTGTCCAAGATCCACTCAGTACTTGCACTAAAGTTCCCACTATAGAAAGCGCCCTCCTACAGCCCTGGCTGCTCCATGAAACTCAAAAAAATTTCTCCCAAATTAGAAAGTTTTTGGATCACAGTACTCCCCTTGCCAACAGGTATCTAACCATGCAAACAGCAAAGAGACCAGATGCTCCTACAAAAAGTGCGCCCAATTCCAAGGTAAGATCCTCTCCAGGAATGGCAGAAATATGATCAAAAATAGGTCCAAGCTTTCACAACAACATAACCTGCTCTAATACCATGACAAAATCCAAGGCCTAGCTATTACAGCTTTTACTCCCTATCCCGGTTGTTTACTGTTTTACTTACAGATGTACTTGTAAATACAGAAATGGCTTAGTCACCAGCCTGTGGTGACATTTGTAAATGGCTAGGTCACCAGCTTTGTGGTGACACTTGTAAAAGAAATGTAAATAAAATGGTTACCTATGTTACTGAGCCTCTGAGTCGCATGCTGAGCTTTGGTATAGGGCAATAATTAGGAGTGGCTGGACTGACCACCTATTTAGTAGGAGAGGGTTGACTGGTCAACTGACACTTGTCATATGCTCACTGGGACATTTGGTCCAGTGAATGAGTGACGCATGTCAAGGTTGACAGGTCAAACACGGTCACATGTCATATGCTCACTAGGACACTTGGTCCAGTGAATGAGAAACAGATGTCGACCTACGTGTTTACCCATGTGGCAGAGTACTGCCGAGTGGCGAGCGTTGACTGTGCATGGAATTGCCCATGTGACGATAGGAGAAAGGTTTAGGGGTGCTTGAGGTTCATGGATAAGAGAGCCTAGAGAGAGGCATTCCTCATCGTGATCTATGCAGCAAAGGTTGGGAGGAGACGACACAGCCAGCTCCACTCTGTGTGTGTGATTGATGCTTGTCCTTATAGGGAATCAAAAAGGCTAAAAGTTTGTGGTGATCAGTGCATGTTTGTACGGGTGTCGGTTAGGAGTTCAGGGAGAGCCTGACACTAGCTATGGAGTATCATAACAGCATAGTAAGCACACTATGAAAGCTTAAAAAAACCAGCTATGGAGTAGAAGACAAAAGCAAGCGAGATAAATCAAAGCTCACATCAACTTAATGATTAGTAAAAGAGTCGAAGGGTGTGGAAACCCCTCCAAGCCTAGGGCCACAAATAGCATAAAAAGCATAGAGGTGGTTTCTTTCTTTTTCTAGCTCTAGACCCCACATGTGTCTTTAACCTACTTGTCATTACTTGCCTAATTAGCACAAGTGGGTCAGAGTTTGTCGGCAGTGGAGAGGGGTCCAGTAGACGATGTGGCGCATTGTGTGCACCTGCGGGCCGCGTGTGGGATCCCATCCCCACCGCCTAGCCACCTGCCATCTTTCCCCTTTGACCCCAAAAGGGCTGGTGGTAGGGGACAAGGGTATTGTGTCTACAATGAGCTTATATGTGGGTGATGTGTTAGTCTCCAATTACTTATGGGACGAATGCACTCTTTTTGGTGCCTTTACGAAAGCAGCCACTTTGTGCGTAGCTTGCATCCTCCAACAGTGGGTGGTACTATGTACATAAATATTTACCCCCATGTCTTATGCACAACTTACAAGTTACAGGTATACAAGCCAAAAGGGGCAAATTAGGCATTACATTTCAATAGTCGAGGCCTGCCAATATATGCTAGTTACAACCGGTTTTGGTCTGTTGTAAATTCTATGGGCAGTTTTTTAGAAAATATTCCTAGGTAGCTGCTCTTTTAACAAATCAGTTATGGAAAAACAACAGTAGTTCATTGGGATCCTGAAGTTTAGCACAATTTTGGAAACTTTAAGGAGACAGCAGCTCCAGTTCTCAAGATTGTTGATACCCAAAGACCGTTTGACCTAGAGATAGATGCAAGTGGCATTGTCGTAGGTGCAATGTTGAGCCAAAAGGGTAGACCAGTAGCCTTTGAGAGTAAAACGTTGACGACAGCTCAACAAAGATATCCCACACACGCGTTAGAGTTGTATGCGACCACACATGCGCTCAAGGAGTGGCAACATTATTTATATGGTGCCAAGTTTTATGTGTACCCAACTTATCATACTTTAAAGGGCATCCATTGTCAGATGTTACCTGGGAGATGCGACAAAAGTGTGTAGTAGTGAATCACCCAAAGTTTGTCATTGAGGACCAATGACTTGCTAGAGGAGGGAAGGATTGTTAGAGTCAAGTTTAACTCTAGCATGACTACCAGAGAGGGCCTAAGGCCAAGTACTAGTGAAGACCAATACCCGTAGTGGGCATCTGCCCCTAGCCAGAACTAGTGCATCACAAGTGGTGACCTGGTGTGACCACGAGACAAGCTGTTAGAGATGCAGTGAATTGTGCCCGTTGGGATCCTAGCTGCCAGTAACAATATGCTAGTTGGCAAGTACCCAGAGTGACTAAGTGGGTCACAAGTCTTTGGCGGGGCATGGGGATGGCACCCTATGAGTCACTCAGTAATCACAAGTCATAGTTGACATGCATGCCAGGTGGACTGATCATCCACAGTAGGATGCCATGTGCCAGGTGACATGAATAGTAGGTAGAAGGACTCATAGAAGGGGTGCCTATAATTGGGAGGTCGATTCTACAAACTGGCCTTTTGGTTTTACGTGCTTCAAGAGACAGGTTTGTGACACCGTTAGACTGAAATTTTCTGCCAAGCAGCAACAACCAGATCCTCATCTTTTAGCCAATGATTCTCTAGTTCTCACCTCGATGCACACTTTATACTTCCTCTGAAGCTTCATATTTGCACTGAAAAACCAAAGCTATGACTGACTCAAAAAATGTTTTCATTTTTATTCATCGCCACATATCCATGCCCGTTCCAGGGCGTAGAAGGATCCATATCCACCATCCACCCACAAGTACTTGAATTAGTCAGAGGACTTTTCTGAATGAAAGAGTCGCCACTTCTAACTCATTTAAATGGACCCCACATCCAAAATCTCACAAGAAGTCTTGAGAGCATTTAGATGTTGAGTATTTGTGTGAAGTTGGCCAAATAGACCACACCATCTATACAAAGTAAGAGCTGATTAACATACTGCATAAGTTTTGCACATAACCCTCCTTGCCTTTACCTGTTGTTAACCAAATGTATGTAATTCCACAAAGGGTGAAAGAATTACCCCAAACTTCAGATTCATAGAAGACAGTTGATGTTACTCAGAGATAAAGAAAAAGCCTTCTTCAAAGTAAAACATCACCTGAAGCATGGCTACAGCTTTTAATGGACAAGGAACTGTCCAGACTATAAAGGTGGATAAGGGATGGTTTGCCTTCCTCTCATAAGGCATCTTTTGAGCCTATCCAATTTCTAAATATCTAGCATTGATGCACTTTCGAAAAACTTTACATGTGTATGAGAGAACAAAAAAATATCAAGGATTCAAAAAGCTCCCTCATCTCATCACCACACATCTATTCTAAGTTTTTCAATTGTTTTTCTGCATTCAAGCATGCATAGGAAGCCATCTGTCTTTAGAGATCAACATCGCTCAAAATAGAACTCAATTAGAAATTGACACAAACAGAGGCCTCTTTTACACACTCATTGCAAAGAGCCAGATTCAAAATTATCGTACATAATAACAAGCTCCACAGTTTCTATTGTTAACTGAAAAAGCGAAAGGCATCCACAGAAGTTTTTCAGACCTGATCCATTCTTGCCTATCCTTTGAACCTGATGGCTTGAACAACACAAAACTGATAAAAAATGGGGCCGAATCTGCATTGAGTTCTATCCTCAGCTTTTGCACGCCATCTAGCTCCAATTGCATCGGAGTCTGCATAGCCTCATTTCTGAGTCACAAAATGGCATGTTAGAACAAAATTTATCTTCTAGGATAAAAAAAATCAAAACAAAAACATGTAAACTTGTCTGGTCAAAAAATTAGAGAGTGTGTCCCTCAATAGGACTTAATATGGCATTAGCTTGAAAACTTACTTTCCATTCGCGAAGCTTGTCCCAGCGGGTACTGCTTCAGCCTCCAACAAAACCCAGTCAGAAGAATCAGATCGGAACAGACCCTGAAATGCATGAAGTCAGGGTGTGGGTATTCTCTAATGTCTATTTGTTACTACTGCGTAAACCCCATGGCATGTTCTACCTAGAACACATTTATCACATCATTGTCGAAGTTAATGTAGATCAAGGTAATGATTATACATGCACCTATGACTGAAGGTTCTGGAGCATTGCAACTTATGAGCCCTCATAGGGTTAAAGGTATGAAAAGACTAATATGGTCACAAAGTTTGCTTGGCTGATGATAGAACTCACGATATAAAAGGCTAGTGTAGTGTGCCTGTAAGAATGCCTTTTGGTGAAATGAAGAATTTAAGAAATGTTGTGTATGTGCCTGAGCTTGCCAAGTATTTGTTGTTCGTGGATGCCATTATTGAAAAGGAACAAAAGTTGAGTTTGATGAATTCAAGTCGCTTATTAAAGATATTCATCATAAATGAAAAGTTGTGGGCGGAGTGAAACAACGAAATTTTTTATAGACTGTATGCATATGTATCAAAGAAGCTTTTGTTTTGGGAAGGCACACACCTAATTAGTGTACACCAAGTAAGGAGGTATTCTTAGACAAGTGATCGAGAGTTCATGCTGGACATGAACGGACTTCTTTGTGAGATCCTTCAAGAGTGCCATGAAAGTCCTATAGAAGGGTACACTGATATAACCTCTTGGCATCCAACCTGAGGTAAGACCCTATTATAAAGCAGCAATAAGTAGGCATTAAGCTAAGGACCTATCCTTGAAATATATTAATAATTACAAATGTTGTTATGAGAAGTACATGGGCATTATCGAATTTAACTCTTGACATGGTTGGCCATGTTATCCTATACCACCATAACCCATCTCTAAGAAAGAGATGCTAAACCCAAGTACTAGATGATCTGTGGACTCTAACCCATACTAACAACATAACTTGGATCTAATGGATGACTGCAGACTGCCATGACTCCCTAGCTTTACAACCTCAGTCCATGGGCTACGTCCTAGATATATTTAGGTGATCCAGGACTCTATTGTCCAAATACTAGTTGCCCACAAATAGCCAACTCTAACTATATTCATAGTATCCCATGTTGTCACTAAACTTAGATATACCCCTAGTTATGTTACACTGCTCAAGTGCTCTAACCGCATCTAGGTATCCTTGGCCTAAGGTTAGTGGCTTACTAAGGTCATACCAAACACTCACGTATGACTTGAGCTTTTGACTTTAAAAGAGGCACTAATTCTAAGCCACAATTGCAACAAGATGTTAGAGTGTACATCTAGCACTGCATTCCTTGTGAAGTGAACAAGGCAGTGTGAGTAGATCCTTAGTATTCATTGCACAATAAGAGATACCCATGGTAGGTGAGTGTATGGTAATGTCAGCTGCCCTAACAAGGACCCCAATGGGTTCATACTTTGGATTCATTATAGCAAATTCACCAAGAAGGCCTACATGATTGCAATTAGAACTGACGTGACAATCATATGAAAGGTTGAGTTGTCTAACCTAATATGGTGATGGAAACATCCACAAATAGATGGGTAGACTAAAAGAGTCAATTAGCTCTTAGAGATATGTTTCGAGCAAATCTATCTTACCAGCTATTGCTTTTGATGACAAGATGTGTTTCCACAAAGTGTTTAACTAAGTTGAGCTATGGTGAGCTATGGTTCAAGCAAAATACACCCAAAAACAATAAGGATCTAGTACATGGGACCTACTGATGCAAAGTTTATGGATTTCTACAAAATGGCTAGTTTGGCTTCACAAAATTGAGAGCTAGGGAATGTAACATGGCCACCATTATCATTAGCTACCACGAAGCTTCTGCAATGGCATTACCAAATAGTCAAACAGTTGAAGTAGGTACATTTACTAACATTTGGCTTCTTTGACGAGGTGAGCGACGATCCAAAGATAAAGGACATGTAGATGGAGATGGTGACATTCCTCATCATACCAAGTGTTACGAGGGAAAGTATGCTTCATATTGGGTTCAAGTTTGCAAGAAGAACTGGTTTTATCCCATCAGCTAACAGTATAAAACCCAAATATGCAATTTCCTTTTTAAACAATTCACTCTCTTTATCATTAGCAAATAATATGTTTTCCCTCAAAACATGACCATAGCCATAAACAAGTATGTCATCAACAAAGTTAACCACAAATTTGCCCATAAACGGTCTAAGCACATCGCTCATTAACATCATAAATGTTGCAGGGGTGTTAGTCAATCCAAAGGGCATAACTAGAAATTCGTAGTGTCCAAAGCGAGTTCGGAGGTAGTCTTATACACATCCTCTTCGCGAACTCTCACTTGATGATAACCACTCTTCTGGTCAATTTTGCTAACATTGTAGCACCATGAAGGACATCCAAAAGATCATCTATACATGGTATAGGATATCAATGCTTAATTGTTATCTTGTTCAAGCCTCGATAATCCACAGACATCCTCCAAGAAACATCCTTCATTTTTTACTAGAATGATCAGAGAGGCAAAGCAGGAAAAGCTAGGTCTTACCTGCCATTTGGCAAGATAGTCCTCAATCATGCTTCGCACCTGTTCCTCCTCTTTCAAACTCATTCTATAAGGTGGTCAATTAACGAGAGTTGATCTAGGAATTAAGTCAATCTTATGTTCCACATTTTAGTTTGTTCTTGATATACATCATAATCACATCTAGAAATAGACATCATACAAGAAGCAAACATACATGCATTTACAGTGAACCTTACGCAGCTGCGTCACTGTGATCAAAGGTCCTGGAGGCATATCAGGCGCACCATGTAGGGAATGAATCTTACCATCGTGCTAGAACTCGTATACATGAGTATCCCAAATGATGTAAGGTTTCCTAGTACATGCCAACAGATTCCAAGCACCACATCGAAACGAGCCAAACAAGTAATCTCAAAATCTTAACTCCTCAGTATAGCCTTGAATAGTTAGAGGCATCCCCACAACCTTGGCATCCCACAATGTGGAGTTAATAGCGTTATGTGAGGACCCAATGTCAAATAGAATCAAAACATCTCTACCACACAAGTGTCTACGCATAACAATTAAAGAAGTACAAGGAAATTGATACCCCGTATTGCGCTGCTCTGGATAATTGTGGAAAAGGAACCGAGTCCACCTTCCGAATTACTCACACATTCATAAGTTGTGAAGCACCTGAGGTTCCTCTTGCTCAAGATCTTCAATCTGCATCAAAGTAGCCTCTTCAACTTGTAGGTTATATGAGGTTCGTGAAGGGTTATGTGGGCACTCCCTCCACCTATGCCGCCCTAGACATCCAAAGCAAAGATTTTTCGTTCTTTTCCCATGCTCTTTGTCTTGTGGCGATAGCATCGAAAAGCGCTGGCCCCCTTGGACATTAGACATCCCATACCGCCTTTGCCTTGAGGCACTCGCACCTTTACTCTTTTTGGGACTCTAAACCTGCTCTTGTGTGGATTGACCCTTCCATTTCTCGAATTTCCTTGTTCCCAAAGGCCCAAATTCTCTTGCAATAGGCATTTCAGGCTCCTTGGCCTTTTTTCCGTACTCATAGTATTGAGCCATCTGTAATGCCTTGTGGAGAGTTGGAGCCTGCTCCTTCCTCACGAAAGGCCGAAGTCTATCATGCAAGCCCTCCACAAAATGGAATACCTGCAAGAACATAGGGACTTCCTCTGGTATTTGCATCAGGGCTTCCCTGTACTTGTCCACATACTCTTGCATGAACACATTCCCTTGCTTAAGATTGGTCTAGGATTGGTTCTTTTCGTCCAAAGGTACCCAATTCTCAACAAACATGTGCTTGAAGGATTCTTAGGTGGCAAGTACCAAATTGTCCTTCTCCATCTTCCTCCACAACGTTGGGCAGTTTCTTGCAAGCAGTAAGTGGCTTTGGCAATTCTCTGATTGTCGTCGTCAATGCCGCATATCTGAAAGGCTTTCTCCCACTTTTGAATCTTTTCAACATCTGTGTTGCAGACTACAACTGCACCAGTGAACTTTGGAGGCTTAAGATCCTTGATTGAATGCAATTTCCTTGTTTTCGATGAGAGTTCAGGTTTTTTGTCAACGGTCACAGGTTCAGCGGCTACCATAGCTATAAAGTCCTCAATCCAAGGATCCTATTCTAAGCATGCCAATCACAAGCAACACAAGGGAATCTGATGGTGGACAAACCAAACCTAGATCGAACGGATCTAGCCCCCAAGCTATGGATCAATCACAAAGAGGAATGAGGCATCACACCAGCAGCATCCTGCCACCGGTCATGCCATCAAGCATACACTAGTGAGAGCCCAATGGGTATACTTATACCCTCCAAGGCCCATGCACCACTAGTAGTGCACTATGACACCTCACTGGACACCTCTGCAGCCTATCTGGGCCACATCATCCAGTTCCCCAATGACTCACAAATAGACCCATACAAATCCACCATCAAGTGTTTAGGCCTACAACCATTAATTATGACCATGTACACATAAGGGCCCCAATTCCCTTATAGTCACAATTAACTTACGAGTTGTTGGTCTACCGGTCCCTAGAGTGGACACGCTACCCAAGACCAGTCATGGGCATGACATTCTTCCCCCCTTATTCAAGTTCTGTCCTCAGAACTTAAAATTGGGAAAGTTCCTCTTTAAGCTTCCTTCCTGTTCCCAGGAATCATCATCGTCTGTACATCCCTTCCATCGAACCAGATGCTCGATAACTATACGATTTCTCAATCGTTTAGTTCTTGTATCCAAGATCTTTCCAGGTTCAAGATGAGATACACCCGATGATTCATCCAATAGGTCCAATTGATCTCCAGATCCAAGATGCTTTCCTTCATGTAGACTCTTTTAGAGACGACTTACGTGAAATACGGGATGCACTTGAGATCCATCCAGGAGTTCCGATTGGTAAGCTAAGGATCCAATCTTTTTCAAAATCTTAAACGGTCCTCTATATCTAGGGGACAACTTATTATGCTTGCCGGTACGCATTACACTCGAATCCTTTGGGACTCTAAAAATTACCCAATCCCAACTTTCCAGATTCCCGAGACCATACCATATCATAAGAGTGTATTACAATTCTTAAAAGACACACGAGTTGTTCTTGAAAGTTCTTTCCATCCGGAAAGTTCCAGACTTTTCCAACTCACACACGGTGTTTATATAAGGATTGTAAACAAAGAATGCCCTTACTTTAGACATGGCACAAATTGTCATTCCAAAGTAAGGTCCCAATCTAGAATATGTCTAGATTTTCCTCTTAAGTTCTAATCTAGAATAACTTAAGATTTACCGGAACCTCATTACGTGAAGTTCTAACTTTTGGCAAACAACTATCCAACTCTCCTGAGTCTTCCAGGATAGCATTCCATCCTTTCCGAACGGGAAGAGATAAGTCCCAAAAGTTTTCGTGTATTCTATCCACACCCATCTGTAAATGAATCCAAAATGGCTCATAAATGTTGTGACTTATAAGCAATACATATCAACAATAATATCCATAAGTAAGATTTCTATGATTTACAACAACTAACTCAGAAGTAGCATTTCTAACACGGTTAGTTGTATCGGATTTAGAAAATATTTAAATGTCTAGGTGTGGTACCAAAACACCACATTTAATCTGATTCTAAATCAATCCTAGGTTAATAAGCAATTCTCAATGAGAAATTACTATAACCCAGCGAGAAATGTCTCAAACACAATTCTCATCAATATGCGTATGTACCAACAACTAGTTTATGCATGCGAATAACTTAGTTCATGGAATACTTTGTAGATCCACAGGATTAATAGTTTGTACAAAAAATTTAATGATTCCACAAAGATTCACTACATAGCATATCTCTACGGATAACTCCTGATCTGTACCCAACACTTTCATAACCGAGAATCCTGTAACTAGGTTATCCTCTAAGAGAGAATATTTCTCAAAGAGTGCTATTTCACATCCAAAAAATCTCAACCGGAGATTCACTCAAAAGAATATATTGTTAGCATGAATTTCTTTCCTTGCATCAACCCACGGAACTCAGTCCACACTAAGATCAAGTTGACTGCTTCTAGCAAGGAACAGGTTTCAACAAACCCCCATCTAGCAATAGAATTACCAAGTTCTGACACAAATCAATCGGACTTGTTATCAGCCACTTTCCTACCGCAAGAGTACTTTCTAGATTTTTTCCCCCTTTAAATCTTCAAACCAGAAATGTTTCTGATTTGTAAAACAGGTCTGTCATCTATAACAGATTCCTCCTGGAATCTCTGACAGATGCTTCTCCTTGATAACTCTCTTTTCTTCCTACCTCTCGCCCCCTTTTTAACAGGAAACGCCATGAGTTTCCAAGGGGTGCATATCATTCGTGATTTGCTCAGGAGAAGTTTCAAAGAAAAGATACGAGAAAATCTTGAAAGCCAAAGAAATGTTGCATGATTGTTAGCAAATACCAATGATGTCCCAACACAGTGACTAAACCAAAGATCTTCTTCGTTACCAAGCTTGAGAATTAACCCGTAAATCAGAAAAGGATTTCTTGAAGATTCAAGTAGAGAAAACAATTTCAGAAAACAGTTTCATTAACCATTTCTGTGACATCGCTAGGTCAACAGGTAATCAAAATTACCTTCCAAGGAATCACAAAAAATCGGGTTAATTAATGTGTTAAGAAATTCACCAATATATCCTTTGTAAAGAAATAGCTTACCGGGTTTCCGGTTTTGTAAATTTGAGATATCCAGAAAAGGGGTCATGACCAATATCTCAAATTTATGACAAAACACCCATTTTATGACCGATAGTATTTGGCATCACTAAGACTTACGGCCCTACCATGGTCAACTGATCCAGTTAGTTTCAGATCTTCATTTTGGAACCAGGTGAGTAGGCTGACATGCTTAAAACTTAAGTTTGAAGTTGTTCAAATCAAAATTTGAATTTTCTCAATTTAAATCAGCCAGTAACTCTGGAGTCTGGGAATGATAACAAGTCTTTACATTGGGAAAAATCTCTTCAACAACATGCTTTTTTTCATCCATGTGCATAGGAAGAAATGGCTAAAGTTCACTCGAAGCACTTGCACAAACAAGTGCATCTCCTAGTAATTGTGTACATTCATTATTGAGAAAATAAAATAAAAGGGGCAAGTTGTTATATAAGACTATATGACTACTACTACTAGATTGATATCAAGAGTTGCTTCGAGATGGAATGCAAGTATCTATTTCAAAAACCTAAATTGAGCAAAGTATCACATAATCATGTTTTCTCAATATGATTATATGTTTAACATGCAATTCCCATAAGATACCTTACTATTACCTCTCATACACTTCCTAACATTAAAAGGTGTAACCTTGAAACACTAAATATGTAAACTATTCTGAAATGGGTTGGAACCTAAACTAGGAACGTAACAAATTTTTTATCCATGCACTAATTTAATAAGTTCAACCTTTCATATCGAGATTCATTCTAACTGTGTAAAGTTCAGCCTTCATCCGAGTGCCCAATAATGAATATGCAAGAGCAAGATATAAATTTGCCTAAAATAGCACTAGAAAGAGCAATAATATTGTGATTGAAGATGTAACTGGGAGAAAAATGGATAGTGGTTGATGAGCTAGATGATCAAGAAATGGATTCTAAGAAACATGGAAAGGAGGGGAGTTATGATCAAAATCTCAGGTGTTAAATCAATGAAGCCTAAAAGACAGCAATAGACTAAAGCCCTACAAGCAATAGACAAGACAATAGGTTCTCCCACGAAGAGCCCAAGCCATACCAATCAATAATCTGCAAAATGAGTGTACAAATGCCCCTATAAATACCCTACCAATGAACCCTAAAATAGGAATTTAAAAGTAAAGGGAGGCAAAATGTGGAGGGAAAATAGTGCGCCCTCCTACGGGCCCCCACTCCACATATAACCATATAATAAGGGCCCAAGGCCAGTCAATGTCATAAAAAAGGACCCAGTGCGGGTCATAAGCATATAAAAAGGCTCTGGGGCCTATACATGACTAATATAAAATGCGTAACCAAAAATATACATAACCAACAGAAAGGACTGTAAAAACTGAAGCCAACGGTACTGACGATCACTAAGATCCTTTTGTGTATACAAATAACGAAGTGACTGGTGATCAGTAAAAACATCAAACGGAACACGATACAGATAATGACGCCACTTCTTTAAAGCAAAAATGATAGCAAGCAACTCTTTGTCATGAGTGGAATAGCGCTGCTCATACGAACGAAGACGACGGGATTCATATGCAATAACACACTGACGCTGACGTAACAAAGCACCTAATCTTGTGGAACTAGCATCAGTCTCAATAGCAAAACGCTGGGAAAAATCTGGAAGACATAAAACAGGGGCAGTGGTAAGCTTAACCTTCAAAGTATCAAAAGCTGACTGACATGCGGGAGTCCAAGCAAACGAAGTTTCCTTTTTCAACAGAGCATGCAAAGGAGATGCAAGAGTGGCAAAATGAGCAACTGGTTTACGAAGATGGATAGCAAGACCAAAGAAACATACGAACATCATGAACATCAGCAGGCACAGGCCATGAAAGAATAGAACGGACCTTACGAGGGTTGAGACGAACAGTACCATTAGTAACAAAGAAGCCCAAAAACTCGATTTGTACAACAGCAAAAGAACATTTAGAACGTTTAGCAGACAGATGATGAGTAACTAACAAAACAAAAACAGAACGAACGTGCTGAACCTGAAGAGAGAGAGTGGTGCTATAAATGAGGATATCGTCAAAATAAACAATGACTCACTTTCCAAGCAGAGGACGAAAGATGTTATTCATGACATTTTGAAAAGTGGGCGGGCCATTGGTAACACCAAAAGGAAGGACACGAAACTCATACAGACCAAAGTGGGTACGGAAAGCTGTCTTGTGCTCATCAGGAGGATGCATACGAATCTGGTGATAACCGGAACGGAGGTCAAGTTTAGAAAAGATCTTGGCTTGGCCTAACTGGTCAAACAGGTCATCCATATGAGGGATAGGGTACTGATTACGAATAGTAAGTTTATTTAAAGCACGATAATCAATACATAGACGTTTAGTACCATCCTTTTTATCAACAAATAAAACAGGAGCACCAAAAGGACTGTGGCTAGGAACAATAAGGCCTTGACGTAATAAATCGACACCTGACGCTAGACTTCCTTGCGCTCAACAATAGACATACGAAAAGGAGGACGAGAAGGAGGTGATGCAGAGGAAACAAGGTCTATATGGTGGTTGACATCTCGTAAAGGTGGTAATTGAGTCGGCTCTCTAAAAACATGCTCAAATTCACGCAACAGTTCAGAAAATACCTGTGGCAAAGGTGGTGCATCCGCAATAGGCTGAACTGGCTTAACAGAAAGAATAGTCGCATAGTGGGTCTTCGGGAGGCTCCGTATTAACTACTTGGAAATAAGCTGATAGTCCTGATGAGAATCAATACTAGAAAATATATGCTGAGTATCATCATGAGAGAATGTCAATGTCTGCTGCTGGAGGTCTACTATAACCGCACCAAGGGATGCAAACCAATCAGCACCGAGGATAAGATCGTACCATGTAAGTGGAATAATATGAAAATCTGCCTGACCAAGGAAGTCTCCAATCCGATATGAAAGCTGCTGATACATCTGCGTGCTAGGAAAAGAGTGTGCGCTGGCAACCTCAACATGCAGGGGATGAGGCGTAGTGACTGGCATAGCACGAATGCGTGTAGTAATATGATTGCTGAGAAACGAGTGAGTGCTACCCGTGTCAACAAGGCCAATAAACTCACGACCAGTGATACGTACGCGAAGACGGATATGGCGTGGACTCGGCTTACCGGCCCAAGTAGCATAAGCAAGCTGAGCATGGCATACAGCTAGATCAGGGGGATCAATAACAGGCTCAGTGGGTGTGGCAAACTAATCAACAAGTGGGTCATCATCAAGAATATGAAGACATATGGTAGAATTAGGACATCAGGTGTGTCAGCATCATGGAAATAGACGGCAGTAGCAGTGGCAGGCTGTCGGCAATCACGGGCAATATGATCAGGACTCTTACAATTGAAACATAAGTGCTTCTCACGGATCTCAGACATCTCAGGCTGTGAGTAGCGACAAACAAAAACAGGACGAGGAGAAAAAGGAGGACGTGGTGCAGAAGGAAGAGTGGACGAAGGTGAATTGACAGATGTGGGACTAGCAGAGGATGGAGAGGAAAAAATAGGACATGTGAAAGGACGCGAAGGACGAGAAACAGAGGAAGAGATGGGAGAGTACTTGTGCTGCAGTGCGGTAGCAAGGGAGATGGCGTGAGAAAGAGTGAGTGGAAAAAAAGAAGAAACATCATACCTGAGTGCGCCTCATAGACCAGCAACGTAGCGAGAGATGAGCTCCAATGTAGAAATATCTGGGAATAGATAGGAAAGCTCTGTAAACCGTGTCATATAAGCAGCCAAGTCACCAATGTGAGATAAATTGCGAAAGATGTCGCGCTGTCGAATAAGCCACTGAGGATCAATCATCGCTAGGCGGAGTGCTGTCATAAACTTTGTCCAACTAGCAAGGCCAGGGTGTGAAGCAGTCTGGCGAAACATGCGCCACCAAGTAGCAGCACGCTTCTCCAAATGTAAAGCAGCCAAATGTATCCGCTGAATGTCAGTCTTAGGAAACAGAAGGAAGTAGGTCTCAAGCTTAGAATACCAATTCTCGAGTTCATTCCCATCGGATGACCCAGAATACACAGTAAGCTGAACCTTATCCTTAAAGTCTCGTGGCAAAGGACCAGAAGATGAAGGAGTCTCGGGTGGTGGAAATGTACGCTGTGGGGGAACAGGTGGAGATAGTGGAGAAACATTGGACTGTAATGATAGTGTAGCGTAACTCCTGGCGTAAATCAGTGCGTACATCACTCATGGCTTCCCTAAGATGATCTCGGAATTCATGCCGTACTTCGTCAAGGTAAGTGGAAGACGGTATGCGAGGATCAAAAGATGTAGGGGAAGTATCCATGGTCAAGAGTTACGAATAGAGCCACAGCTGATCTATAATTAAGCTATGAAAGCATCACATAAGCAAGACTTAACCCTAGAAAGCAGGAAAGAGAGAGATTAAGGAGGCTAAAGAGAGAGATCAATATCATCAGCTGAATGACAAATGACACAGTTTCCCTACTTATAGCCAAGAGGAAGCCTTGAAAGGTAGCTTCCAGTGGCTAGGGCCCAACTGGGAGGGATAATAGTGCGCCCTCCAAGAAGGCCCCCACTCTCCAGTAATGTCCAAATGGCCTAATAATGAATAATAAGGCCAAAGGCCAACCATATAGTCTGAATGTCACTAATGAATAAAAAAGGGCCCAAGGCCTACTTATGCATAAAGTAAAGTAACTGTAAATGTAAATGGACGCGGCGAATGTAATGAGCCAAGTCCATAACTCTCCCCGACACAAATAAAAGACCCAACTGCCGAAAAGATAACCGGATCAAGTAGCAGCAAGCCCTGGTGCATCAACAGCTAGAGGAACATCTGATGTAGAGGAATCAACAAGTGCAGCAAGAGCACGAGCCTGATCCGCAAGTAATGGTGTATGATCAAACACATCAATAGGCTCCCATGTAGCCTCCTCAATAGGACGACCATCCCACTGGACCAAAAACGGAATCTGCCGACGACGTCGACTATGGTATAGACAGACCTGTAATATAGCAGCAGGTAAAAATGGAAATAACTCTGGAGCAGTAGGAAACTCAGCATCACAAGGAGCGTCATCCTCAATAGCAGCACGTAATAAACTGACATGGAATACATCATAGGCGCGTGTGGAAGCAGGAAGCTGTAAGTGATATGTAACTGGACTAAGAACCTCCACAATGCGATAAGGCCCATAATAATGTGGTGCAAGCTTCTCAGTAGAAGCATGGCCCTGGACAAAATGATGACGTGCAAACCGTAAGCGTAGATAAACCATATCTCCAAGCTGAAACTCAACATGGCGGCGGTGATGATCAACTGAGGTCTGATAACGCTGCTGAACATGCTGTAAATGAGAACTGGCCCGAGTAATAAGCTCTCGAGCACCTGATAGAAAAGATGCAAGTGTAACAGGTGTATCCTCAGGAGGAAGAGGAATGCCAGGTAAAAGAGGTGCATAGCCATGAGATAATAAAAATGGAGAGACACCTGTGCTGGTACTAACAGAGCTATTATAGCTATACTCTGCTAAACATAAATGCTGATCCCAATCCTTCCCTGAAGGAGTAACAAAATGGCGTAAATAATCCTCAAGGATCCTGTTAAGGACCTCAGACTGCCCATCAGAAGTAGAATAATAAGCAGAACCCATAAAAAGCTGAACATCCAAAATACGCATAAGCTCTGTCCAGAATGTAGATGTAAACTTACTATCCCGATCAGAAAGGATAGTACGAGGAAATCCATGCAGGTGGAAAATCTCTAATAGGAACAAACGTGCACACTGCTCAGCTGTGATAGTACTGCGAACTGGGATAAAACGTGCCTGTTTCGAGAACTTGTCAACTACCACCATACATGAATCGTGACCACGCTGGGTATGGGGAAGGCCAAGGATAAAGTCCATAGATATATCAGTCCACTGGCGATGAGGAATAGGCCAACTCTGGAGCAAACCAGCAGATTTAGAACGGGAGTACTTATTATGAAGACAGAAAGGGCAGGTACGAATAAGTACAGCAAGCTCAGATCGAAGAGAGGGCCAATAGAAATGGTCTTTGAGACGAGCATAAGACTTCTGAAAACCAAAGTGACCCCCAACAGGAGAGGAATGAGCATCCGACAACAACTGGGAACGGATACCCAAAGAACTAGGGATACAAAGAGAATCATAATGATAAAGATGATTGTCAATAATGGAGTAAGCCTGATGAGGACTGGACGAAATAGGTGGGGCAGAACTATAAACATCACGAAAATCAGAACATGTAAGGTATGCTGCAGGTAGAGCATCAAACCATGGAGGAATAGTAGAAACGAGTGTATTTAACAAAGCTGGAAGACGAGATAATGCATCAGCAGCAGTGTTAGCACGACCAGGACGATACAATATGGAGAAATTAAAAGACTGTAAAAACTGCAACCAACGAAATTGACGATCACTAAGGTCATGTTGAGAAAACAGATAACGTAAAGACTGGTGATCAGTAATAATGTCAAATGGGACTCGATACAGATAATGACGCCACTTCTTAAGAGCATAGATAATAGCAAGAAGCTCTTTCTCATGCACAAAATAACGTTGCTCATAAGAGCGAAGACGGCGCGACTCATAAGCAATAATACATTGTGAGTGGCGAAGTAAAGCACCCAAACCAACATTACTAGCATCAATCTCAACAAGAAACTTCTGATCAAACTGTGGTAAACACATAACGGCAGCATCAACAACAGCACGACGAAGAGTATCAAACGTTGTCTGACAATCAGGAGTCCACAGAAAAGTACTAGACTTCATCAAAAGTGCATGAAGAGGAGCTGCGATAGTGGGAAAATGAGGAATTGGACGACGAAGGTGAGTGGCTAACCCAAGAAACATACGAACATGATGAATATCAGTAGGTATAGGCCAATCCTGGATGGCCTGAACCTTATGAGGGTCCAGACAAATGTGACCATTACAAATAAGAAAACCAAAAAACTCGATCTCAGAAACAGCAAAAGAACATTTAGACAACTTAGCAAATAACTGGTGGTGTACAAGTAACTGAAAAATCGAGGAAAGATGGGCAACATGCTCAGCAAGAGACTGACTAAAAATAAGAATATCATCAAAATAAACCAAGACACAATGACCAAGAAGCGGACGTAAGACGTTATTCATCACATTCTGGAACGTAGGAGGGCCATTAGTAACACCAAAAGGAAGCACACGAAATTCATATAAACCAAGATGAGTACGGAAAGCAGTCTTATGTTCGTCAGAAGGGTGCATCCTGATTTGGTAATATCCAGAACGAAGGTCTATCTTGGAAAAGATTTTAGAGGTACCGAGCTGGTCAAAGAGGTCATCCATGTGTGGAATAGGGTACTGATTACGAATAGTCAACTTATTTAAAGCACGGTAATCAATACAAAGGCGTTTGGTACCATCTTTCTTATTAATAAGGAGAACAGGAGCACCAAAAGGGCTGTGACTAGGAACAATGAGACCCTGATCTAAGAAGGCAGTAATATGGAGCTCAAGCTCATCACGCTCAGATCGAGACATACGATAAGCGGGACGGGAGGGAGGAGCAGAACTAGGACGCAAATCAATATGATGGTTCACGTCACGTAATGGTGGTAGCGTCGTAGGTTCTGAAAAGACAAAAGCATACTGATGTAATAAGTCAGAAATCACCTGAGGAACAGCTGCTGGTGTAGAAACTGGAGGAACTCGTACTGCCCGCTGAACACATAATAAGGCAGCACAATGAGCCTTCGGCTGGCTGCGAATAAACTGCTTCCCAGTAATCAACTGGAAGTCTCCCTGAGAATCAATGCCCACAAGTGAGTGTGTAGCTGCATCATGTACAAATGTCAATGTCTGCTGTGTCAAGTCCAGTGTAACGGCTCCAAGAGATGCAAACCAATCAGCACCAAGGATAAGATCATAACGCTCCATAGGGATAATGTAAAGATCTGCCTGTCCAGAGAAATTTCCAATGCGGTATGGTAAACGCTGAAACATCTGAGAACTAGGAAAAGAATGAGAACTGGCAACCTCAACTGTGAGAGGCTGGGAAGCAAGAACAGGTGAAGCACGGATCCGACTAGTGATATAACTGCTAATAAAAGAATGAGTGCTACCAGTATCAACTAAAGCAATATACTCTCGACCTGTAATACACACACGTAACCGAATGGAGCGAGGACCAGGACGCCCTGTCCAAGTAGCATAGGCAAGCTGAGCATGGCAAGTAGCAGGAAGTAGATCAAGGGAAGGCTCAGAGGATATGTCAGGCTCATCAGAAATATGAATGTAGATATCGGAATCATCTGGAGTAGTGCCCTCATGGTAAAAAACAGCAGTAGTAGTAGGGAGAGGCTGGCGGCAATCACGGGCAAGATGGTCAGGACTCTTACAACGAAAGCAAAGACACTTCTGCTGAAGATCAGCGAACTCTGCAGACGTGTAACGTCGGACAAAAGCAGGTCGAGGAATCGGAGGACGAGGAGGCGAAGGGGCAATGGAGAGAGCTGGAACAGAAGGGGCCGGTGTAGGGGTGAACGTAGCGGGAAAAGATGAAGCAGAAGGACGGGGTCGGGAGAAGCGGGAAGGAAGGGTGTCAGAGTACTTATGCTGTAAAGTACTGGCAAGAGACATCGCCTCAACAAGTGTGGTAGGACGGAAGGAAGAAACATCATAACGTAAAGCACCACGAAGCCCAGCAATGTAACGAGAAATAAGCTCAGTGGGCTGTAGATCTGTGAAAAGATAAGAAAGCTCCATAAACTGATCTGTATAAGAAGCAAGATCACTGGTCTGAGTGAGACTACGGAATGTATCACGTTGGCGGTCAAGCCACTGAGGATCAATCATAGCATGGCGGAGGTCACGGCGAAAAGTATGCCATACATGGAGCCCTTCCCGATCAGGATCAACTCTATAAACTCGCCACCACGTGGCGGCACGTCCATCTAAATGTAAAGCAGCCAACTAGATCTTCTGAGGATCAATCTTGGGGTAAATCTGAAAATATGTGTCAAGCTTAGATAACCAATTCTCTAATAAGTTCCCGTCGGAGGAACCGGAATAGGTAGCAAGCTTTACCCTATCACGAAAGTCTCGAGCAAAGTGTGGCTCAGGAAGGGGGGGACGAGGAAAGAAACCAGGAGGTGGGTTAGATGGAATGAATGGTCCACCACCAGGCTGACTAGCAGAAGAAGATGGAAATCCAAATGTAGGAAAAACAGGAGCTTTACCAGGACCATGAGGCTGTAAAGAATCAATCTGTGACTGCATAGTAGCAAAGCCGGTCATAACTGAATCGAAGCGAAGAACGAGGCCAGAAAGGGTCTCATCTATGCGACGAAACTGATCGGATAAGGTTTCCTGAGTAGTCTCACTCGGGGTAGGTGAATGTGCCATAATGATAGTGGAAGGAATAGACGAAAACTTGAGGGAGCGGACTCTTGTCGTCACCCCAAATTAGCCTATTACAACCACTATTATCACAACTGAAAAAAAACAGACAACAATGAACAATGGAGAAGCTATATAAATGCGCTGGACAGCCAGGGATACAATGTGAATTTGAAAGAGTAAACGGAGTCAGAATTCCTGAAAATGTGGTGGAGAATGAGCGCGCGACAGCCTTTTGATAAGCTGTAAAAGATGGCTGGAATTGGAGAGAAAAAAAAGGCAAAAGTGACAAGCTGGGAGTGCTGAGGCAGCGATTTACAGGTTGAAGAATTTTAGCTGTTTGGAATAGCAAATGATGTCGGAATTGGGTAGTTTTTGGATGAGGATGGGCGCTGGACAGTCAGGGAACTAACTGTGGAAGATGGCTGCAAACTGGAAAAATATCAGACGAAAGTGATAGGTCGGAAGGCAGGGACAGCGATGGAAAGGAAGAGGAGGAGCGCTGGGCAGCAAAGAAAAGAGGGGACAAAACAGGGGGAACGCTGGGCAGGCAGGAGTGGAAGGAGCAGCGATGGAACAAGGCTGTCAAAATGGTAATGGAGCTGTAGGAACAGCGATGGAGGAGCAAGGCAAGGCAGCAAAGAAAAAATTCCAGATTGTGCTCAGAAAAGTGCTCTGATACCAAGTTACGAATAGAGCCACAGCTGATCTATAATTAAGCTATGAAAGCATCACATAAGCAAGACTTAACCCTAGAAAGCAGGAAAGAGAGAGATTAAGGAGGCTAAAGAGAGAGATCAATATCATCAGCTGAATGACAAATGACACAGTTTCCCTACTTATAGCCAAGAGGAAGCCCTAAAAGGAAGCTTCCAGTGGCTAGGGCCCAACTGGGAGGGATAATAGTGCGCCCTCCAAGAAGGCCCCCACTCTCCAGTAATATGTCCAAATGGCCTAATAATGAATAATAAGGCCAAAGGCCAACCATATAGTCTGAATGTCACTAATGAATAAGAAAGGGCCCAAGGCCTGCTTATGCATAAAGTAAAGTAACTGTAAATGTAAATGGACGCGGCGAATGTAATGAGCCGAGTCCATAACTTCAAGGAATGCAGGAAGTGAAGAGAGTGTAAGAAAAGCTTAATATCGGAAGGAGCGGACTTTTGTCGTCACCCCAAATACGCTTTAGGTACACAAACGACACTAAGAGCAAGAAAGGAAATGACAAATGTCAAGAAAAGGTGTGGAAAGCAAGGAAAAACCAGCAAAGATACCTCTCGATAGAGCTCCAAGCGTGTGCGAAGAGCTGGCTGGAAAATGTGACCACAAGGAGAATGAAAGTGAGCGCTGGACAGCCTCCAATCAATGCTGAAAATATGGCTGGAAATCCGTGGAAAACGTGATGAAATAGGGCGATGGACATCCTCCAATCAAAACTAAAATATGGCTGAAACTCTGTTGGAACAATGGCTGAAAAATGTGATGAAGTAGGGTGCTGGACAGCCTCCAATTAATGCTGAAAAGATGGTTGGGAATCCTCTCCCTGAATCAAATGGAGGATTCAAAAAAAGAAGGAAAAGGATTTGGAACTTGGGCGCCGGAAATAATCTGCCCAAAAAAAAAAAAAAAATTCCGGCCGCCAAATTTAGCGGGAAGTACTTCCGCTAACTATCTGCTAAAGCTCCGCCAAGGAAAATGCTCTGATGGGAGTTGGTCTTCCTCCAAACTGTGCTGAATGTTGCTGAAGCAAAGAGACGAAAGCCCTCAGCAAAGAGAGAAAAATCAGCAAGGAAAATGGGCACCCAATCAAAAAATCAGATCTGAAATTTAGCAATCAGGAAAGTGCTCTGATACCAAGTTATGATCAAAATCTCAGGTGTTGAATCAATGAAGCATAAAAGACAGCAATAGACTAAAGCCCTACAAGCAATAGACAAGACAATAGGTTCTCCCACGAAGAGCCCAAGCAATACCAATCAATAATCTGCAAAATGAGTGTACAAATGCCCCTATAAATACCCTACCAATGAACCCTAAAATAGGAATTCAAAAGTAAAGGGAGGCAAAATGTGGAGGGAAAATAGTGCGCCCTCCTACGGGCCCCCACTCCACATATAACCATATAATAAGGGCCCAAGGCCAATCAATGCCATAAAAAAGGACCCAGTGCGGGTCATAAGCATATAAAAAGGCTCTGGGGCCTGTACATGACTAATTTAAAATGCGTAACCAGAAATATACATAACCAACAGTAAATGTAAAGAGGCCTGCGGAATATATGCAGAGTAGGCCAGTAGGCCTGTATCTTGTAGTCCGTAACTAGGGGTCATAGTAAAATGTCTGCAAGGAGTGGTTCAACAACACAGTGAGGGAGACATCATATTTATAGCATGTGGAGCCAAAGTTGTGGGCCCAAAAGGGAGTCAAAAATGGTATGTTCACCAATGAGAAAATAGAGCCGTGATGAAGAAAAGTGAAGATTAATAAAAAAAAAGGTTTAGTAATAAGCATATAAATCTATCATGGAGAAACAAACAGAAGAAGAGGTTCTATCAATCTATCCTGCTTACCAAGAGGATGCCTCTAACATATATCTAAAATCTTCCTCTAGTTCTTCCAAATCAAGCCAAGCCTAATAACAATGTGTGTCCTCTCACTTTTCACACCATTGTAGTGGATCTTTACACAGTAAGGTTACTTCCAAGATAAATGACATGCTCATACAAAAACTTTACTCTAAGCCTTCAAAGCTTTGACAAGTCTTGACATGTAACCATTCAAGAAAAAGATCTATAATAAATTCAAAACAAAATTATCTTACATGGATCTAGAGCATTCGATCAAAAATATGAGGAGAACCTCCATAACATGTTGGAAGGAACTTTTATAGACAAAGCTACTAAATAAGGAAAAAGCCTCCATTGTAAAAAAATGCACATTTATACATAAGCTTAAAAATAGAAGATATTTTATGTGTTGTTCTATTATGTGGTTCAACTTCACAAGGATAACAAAAAAGCCATTAGAGAAGTACTTGTAAAAGAAAATTTGCTTACATTATTAGTCAACTTAAGCTGTTAAGCAAAGAATTTAATCTTTGTTCTAATGGAGTAAGTTCAATCCTTAACATACCCAATGTAAAAACATGTGGTGTTCAGATGTTGAACTTTTGTCTAGTAGAGAGACTTTAATTTCCACAGCATACATTTTGTCCACTTGTTCCACTATAGCATTCACCTACAAAGCACAAATGACCAAAAATCAAGAACAATAATCAAAATAGCTACAAGAAGCTTATGATCTTGCTTAGATTGAACGTTGAACTAAATTTGGGACGCCAATGAAACCAACATCAAAGTTTCACAAATGTCATGTGAAATATGGGAATGGTGCAAATTGCAAAAGTAAAAGGTAGACACATCTAGCAATCACAAGACCTCTCTCATTCTACTTTCCCTTTCCTCTTTACATTTTAACTGTAGATTGATGAAATGAATTATGCCAAAAAAACATAAGCTGTTGATGCAAAGATCGAATGTTGCTGTAGGTAGACAAAAATTTTCAACCTTTGGTGGAATAGTCTTGAATGGATTCAAAAACCTGGCGCTTAAAGAAGGAAATTTGTGACAAAACAAGAACGATACAAAAAATTTGAAATACTCTAGCTGGGCCTCCATAGCAAGCTACTCCAATAATCAGGTTTCAAGTCAATATTTTAAACTTTTTCCAGCAGCTCCACATTCAAACTTTTGTCCACTCTTATTGTAGTTTAAATCAATTTTTGATAATTCCACTAAAAGGATTTTAAGGAGAAGAAAAAAAGCAAATATAGATAAATTATATGTTGCATACCAAAAAACGCAAAGTCTAAAATGCAAAAAGCATTTCAGAACACATTCCAGAATGCATAATGTAACCATGACATTGATTCATTCTAATTTCATAATGATGACAATAATTTTGAGCATGGACTTTGTTCTAATTTTATAGCGAAAATTGTGATTTTAAATGCTGTTGAAATTTATAGAAGAACACTCACCAACGACCTCTAGCCCACAGCACAACCTAGTATAGTGCATTAGCAAAGAAAATTTTAGCTTCAGCAAAAATATCATCAATGAAACAGTGCTATGGAATAAGTCAAACCTGTCCACCTCCTTCTGTATGGAATAGAAACTTCTTAGCATTTGTAGAGATTGACTCCTTTGATAATAGATGCTTTTGACCTGTCCACATTACATACATTTCGATCGCAAGAATGTTAATGTGATAGTTTCTCCAAAACAACTGGCAACCTCACACCAATTTGGACTGACCCTACACAAGTGAGCTCCTAGATGTTGTAAGAATCTTCTCCTGCAAATTTACAATATAGAATGAAACAGGCTGCTTCTTACCAGGATGAACAGTTGAGATATTTTGGCCCTTCGCGTAAAGTTTAAAGCTTCCATTGTCATTTTGCAGTGTTCCTCTTCTAGCACGAATCAGCAAACTTGATGAATGGAAATAACTAGAAGGCTTTCTCCATTCTTCAAGATTGAAGTTTGTAGAAGCTTTCACAAATGGATATTGACAATCATGGCACAGAGATGAATAAACCTGAGAGCATTTCGAATGAAATGAATACCTAATACCATCACATGTACTGAGCATACAGTAAATTTGACAGCTCTAACTACTACTATAGGGTGGTCCCGCAGTACTGGGTACCGCGGATCCTGGTACCGTGGGACCATACTGGTACCGCGGTACCATATCGGTCCCGCGGTACCAAAAAAAAAAAAAAAAAATTTGCGAAAATAACACGGGAAAAAATTTTAAAATTTATTTTTTATTTTTTTTATTATGGTACCGCCCTGGTACCGCGGATCTGAGGGCGGTACCGTACTGGCGGTACCACCATTATGGTACCGGCAGTACCATAATGGCAGTACCACCAGGCACTATGGTGGCAGTATTATCAAAATATCCAGCAAAAAAGGGGGCTGTTAGTTGACAATTACCTCAAGGTCTAAAAATTCGATTTCAGTTAAATGCACCATAGACACCATATGAAAAAAACAAATTGTAAAGAAAAACCCAACAAAGGCTTACCCCTTTCTGTTCTATGTTCTTTGCTAGTGATCACACATATGCCTCTCCTACAAAAACTAGGCCCACTTGCGTTGCAATGTAAACGACTCGCACTCTTGTTCCAGCATTTCCACATGCTTTCAACATACATATACACATGTGGCACCTATTATTTTGTATCTTATGCAGCTATATGCCAAATTCAAGATACATGTTGAGCTATGATGTCAAACAATATTGGGTTAGTATTAATATAGTAATTTCTGAGGTATCGAGCAACAAGATAAGTATAGATCAAGAATAAATTTGCGGAAATGAAGTTTTGAAATATCACTCTTTTGCTGATATCATCCTATAGATTGTGTGAAGTTGTTCTTGTCATAGATGACTACAAGGGCCTGCATTATTATTCTCAACCTGTGAATTTTCACTTTTGAAAATCTATAGGTACTCTTTAACGTTGAAACTTTTGAATCACATACTAGCCAGTTTATGTCCTAAGAACTTGCTCGTCTATTTGAACTAATATCACTTGAGATCTGCAGAAATCAAAGTGATTGCTTGTTGTGTTTGTCAAGATGATTCCTGAATACCATCCAAGTCATAGTTGCTTGTTCTTGTGGTGGTTCTAGATCTGTCTTAAAATCAAGTAGGGGAGAGTTTAGCATGATCTAGTTTGTAGAAGAAAAGTTCTACTTGTCAGGGTGATTTCTTCATAGATAAGGTGGTAGATCCAAGTTTACGTTGCCGAACCCTAGAGAACACAGATAGGTCAAATACCACAGTCAGGGTCGGGTCCAGCGTACACGACCAACAGGGCAAGACAGTGTGAGTAATGTGCCCCCGCTAGCTATGGCGGGCCTAACACAGTCTAGGGACCCTGTCAGCAGGACAGGGCCCCCAGTTGGGTCCCGACGTGCAGTCGGCCACGTCAGTGACACGTGGCCGACACTTGGCAATTGCATGCTACCAGACCTCACACTGGGCTAGGAGGGGCTTACTCTATATTAGGGAGTAGGCAAGGTTAGGTGGATCAGTTAGTGTTTGCCCTACTGTGGTGTTAGGATCTATTACACTGGTATCAGAGCCATCTCCATCCTAGGGAGCTTAGTAGCAGCAGTAGAGAAAGCTATCAGAGGATAGGGAAATTCTCTTAGTTTCTCAGAAAGAGTTAGAGGAGGAAATTCGCTGTAGGATCAGCTTTCTAATCCTCCAATTTGCTGGAAATCTCAGTAGTTTGGAAGCATATTTCTTAGAATAGCTTCAGCGCTAATGAATGAGTTTCCCTCTCCGATTTTCGAGTGTAGTTCAGTGTAATCTGAGCGGAAATTCAAAGGGAAAGGAAGAGCAGATCCATCGCTGTATAGCTAGCCCTCAAATCTGAAATTTGTATCAAGTTTTGAGTAGATTAGAGTAAGTTCTAATCTGAAATAGAGTAGCAGGGTCAGCGCTGGACAGGGAAGAGAAAGGGTAAAATTTCATCCCTGTTTTTTGAGATTTCTCAGGAGTTTGAACTTCAAACTTGTTTGCCACAGACCAGCGACCTACCAGCTGAGGTCAACTCAGAGATTCAAGTGGAATTTTGAGCTTTAAATTGGACAAATCGGGCCAGACAGGTTGCTGTCCAACCAGCGAGGGCAGGGACATCAAAATTCTGAATTTCTTTTTGTAAATTTTCCGGTTTTTACTCGGTTTGTTGGAGCCTCACACCTGAAATCAGATCAGTCAGCTACTCAGCTCAAGAACCGGAAAATTTGGCACCATTTTGGAGCTTCAAACTGGGATTTTCCGGGACAAAAGGTCTGAAAGTAGTTGAGGAAGAGCTGAGAGGGCTTTTCTTGATTCTCTCTGTGGAAGTACAGTTCTCAGAAAGAGCTAAGTTTTCTTTCCTTCCCTTGTACAGTTGTAAATTAGTCTTTCTGACTTTTTTTCTTCAAAAGTTAAGGTACCTCTCTTTCAGTTCCGAAAATGACCACTCCTCAGGGACCTGATCAACCCTCGGAGAGAGGCTTCGACGAACTTGAAACAGAGCCTTGGCTTACAGTAAAGGGAAAGAACCTATGGAAACGGAAGAACAGGAACAGTTCGCCGAAAAACTCAACGAACTGGTTACCAAGGAGCACTTTCTCCACTTGGTAACAGAAGTGGATGAACTGAAGTTGGCATTAGCCAATTTCAAGTCCAGTGTGGATGACTCGTTCGCTGAACTCAAAGGCTTGATTTTGAGTTCCGCGAAAGGAAGCCTTCCCTCCACTTCTCAGTTATCCCCTTCTCCACTTCCATCAGTTTCGGGTGAGATTTTGCGGTCTCACCCCAGTGTCTTTAAAGATTTAAAGCCTCCTACTTTTATTGGGGAAGAGAAGGATAGAAATGCAAATATTCTACAAACCTTCCTCAGCAAATGGAAGAACATTCATGCTCTTAAACAGACCCCTGACCATTTGCAAGCAAATGAGGCCAATCTTTCCTTAGGGCCCATGACCTATAAGTGGTGGTTAAATCTCCAGGAGACTGGGCAGACTCCCCGGTCATGGAAAGCTTTTGAAGAAGCTTTCCTAAGAGAATTCCTACCAGAAAATGAGCTTGATAGAGCCTGGGAAGCCTGGGAAAGAACAGTAATGGACAAATCCCTCATCCAATATATCTCGCAGTACCGAGAAGCAATTTTAAAGATTAAAAATATGGATGATTATCAGAAAATCAGAGGGTTTGTCCGAGGCCTCAAAGATGAATATAAAGTAGAGGTCCAGAGAAACTCGCCTACTACCCTTGAGCAAGCTCTCAGATCAAATCTATGATGATTCAGTGGGTAGGAAGAGGGCGAGACAGCAGCCCCTTTCTGAGCAGCCTCCTCAGAAAGACTTTCAATTTAAAAAGAAATTTTTAAAAAGAAAGAAAGAAGATAAATTTAAAGGTGAAACTCCTCAGAAATGCCCTTCACTCATACAGCCCTTGAAACCAGAAGATTTTGAGAAAGCCAAACAAGAACGTTTGTGCTTTGTGTGTATGGGCAAGGGACACACAGTTAGACAATGTCCCAAGGGGCCTTTCACTAAGAAAGATAAGAAACAAGTTCATCTTGTTCAGACTGTAAGTTTCCCCAGTAACTTGGCAGCTTCCGAGATCAAAGTGTATCATGAAGACCATGAACATTGTTGCCAGCTAACCTCTGCAATGCTAGCGAGACCCTTCAGCTTTGGGCCACATGACCTAGTACGTATGCACGGGAAAGTTGGTAACCAGTCAGTAAGAGTTATGGTTGATGATGGGGCAACCCATAATTTCATCAACTACACCCTGGTTAAAAAGCTTAAACTAACAGAGGTACCTAGTCAGCATAGGTATATAGTTTCACTAGCTAAGGGTGAAGATAAGAAAAATCTGGGAAACTATGGTGAGTAGCTTAAATCTTGGTATTCAGGGGTACCAAGATGAAATAAACTTTCAAATAATGCACCTGGATCGCACAGACATTGTTCTCGGGAGAGATTGGCTCTACAGTTTAGGACCTTCCCTCCACAGAAATTATCAGGAGAACACCCTCAGCTTTCAGCATAAAGACCGAGATATCCAGTTGCATGGGGAGCATGATGTTCCCAACAACCCTATGGTCTGCAGTTCAGAGCTCTGTCAACTAATCGGAGACGACGACCATCAGGTATTCTTATGTGACTTTCAGTTTATTCCTGAAGTTTCTATTTCTAGTTCTATACAGCAGAAAATCAATAAATTATAAACTTTATTGTCTGAATTTAAAGATGTTTTTCCTGAAGATTTGCCACATGCTTTGCCACCTAGCAGAGAGGTAGATCATGTAATAAACCTAGTACCAGGTATAGCACCTGTTTCTAAACCTCCGTATCGGGTCAGCCGAACAGAGGATGAAGAAATAACTAGGCAGTTAACAGATTTATCTTGGGAAAGGCCAAATTCAGACCAGTAGTTCATCATGGGCCTCACCAGTCCTTTTGGTGAAAAAGAAAGAGGGGTCTATGCGTCTTTGCGTAGATTACAGAGCCCTCAATAAGGTCACAATAAAGAATAAATATCCTATGCCTCGGGCAGACGAGTTGTTTAATCAACTCGACGGGGCTAAATTTTTCAGTAAAATAGACCTCAGATCGGGATATCATCAAGTCCGTATAAAATCGGAAGATGTCCCGAAAACAGCTTTTAGGAACTTGTCACGGTCATTATGAGTTCAAGGTGATGCCATTTGGGCTCACAAATGCTCTAGCTACCTTTATGACCTTGATGAACAGTGTCCTCAGACCATACTTGGGTAAGTTTGTAGTCGTATTTTTAGATGACACCTTTGTCTACAGCAAAACGAGGAAGGAGCATCTAAAACACCTCAGAAAGGTGTTTCGACTGCTCAGAAAGCATAAGCTTTATGCTAAACAATCCAAGTGTGAATTCTTCGTTGAAGAAGTAGCATATTTGGGTCACATTATCTCGTCAGATGGGATTAAGATGGACCCGAATAAGGTTAAAGCTAAAGCCATACTCAGTTGGCTGAGACCTCAAAACATTTTGGAACTTCAGATCTTTCTTGGTTTGGTGGGATATTACAGACGATTTGCCAAGAAATATGCTCAGATAGCAGTTCCCATGACAACTCTTCTTCAGGGGAAGGGAAAGGAGTTCATTTGGGAGTCCTATATGAATGTCATGACAATCCTAGTGCGGGACACCCAGGCATACAGAAGACCTATGATCTTCTTCGTAGGCAATTTTTATGGCCCAGTATGAAAAAGGACGTCCAACAGTATGTAACCAGTTGCCAAAAATGTCAAGTAAACAAAGCAGAGCGTTTAAACGCAGGAGGGTTGTTGCAGCCCTTAGAAATACCAGCTGGTAAATTGGAGAGTATCTCCATGGATTTTATAGTAGGCCTGCCTAAAACCCAAAAGGGTAATGACGCTATATGGGTCACAGTTGACCGTCTGACCAAAATGGCTCATTTTATTCCGACCAAAACAACCGTTAGAGCTCCAGAGTTAGCGAGGTTGTTTGTAGACGGGCTATTTAAATTGTACGGTCTACCTTCCGGCATAGTCAGCGACTGGGACAGTAAGTTTAATGGAAATTTTTGGAGGGCAGTATTCCATCATCTCCATACAAAACTTAATATGAGTACCATTGAGCATCCACAGACGGACTGTCAAACAGAGAGGGTAAATCAGGTGCTGGAGGATATGCTTCGTGCATACGTCAGCAAGAAGCAGACTAATTGGGAGGAGTATCTCTCGACATTAGAGTTCGCTTACAACAGTACCAAACATTCAGCTACGGGATACATCCCATTTATGCTGATGTACGGTTTTCAGCCACGCTCACCCACAGCTGTAGGGTTTAAACAAGAAAAAGTTGAAGCAGCCAGAAACTTTTTAGAGGACCTAAACCAGATGATAGAACATGCTAAGCGTAGTATTAGGCAGTCCCAGGATCGAGCCAGGCATTATGCAGATCCACACAGACGGGATGTGCAGTTCTCCACTGGTGAGAAAGTCTACTTGAGAGTCCCAGTTGACTCTAAAACCCTCAAATTAGGAGTGTGTGCTAAGTTGTCTCCAAGGTATTGTGGTCCCTTTACCATCAGTAGGAGACTAGGCGAGGTCACCTATGAACTAGAACTCCCACACAATAGTAAGGTTTTTCCAGTCTTCCATGTAAGTCAGTTACAAAAAGCCTTAGCCAGATCAGAAAATCTGGTGGGGGACAGCATTCTAGTTCTCCCATTGGATCCTCATCAACCTCCACATGAACAGAAGAGATTCTTGATAGTAGAGAGACGCAGACTCGTCATACTCTATACCGAGAATATCTGGTCAAGTGGAATGATCAATGCCACTTGGGAAAGAGGCAGCGTCCTTTGCAAGATTTTTCCAGACTTTGTCTTAGAGGACCAAGACGGTTCTTAAGGGGGAGGGAGTGTTACGAGCTTGTGACCAGTGCCAAACCCTAGAGAACACAGATAGGTCAGATACCACAGTCAGGGTCGGGTCCAGTGTACACAACCAACAGGGCAAGACAGTGTGAGTAGTGTGCCCCAGCACGGTCCATAGCTATGGCGGGTCTAACACAGTCTAGGGACCCTGTCAGCAGGACAGGGCCCCCAGTTGGGTCCCGACGTGCAGTCGGCCACGTCAGTGACACGTGGCCGACACTTGGCAGTTGCATGCTACCAGTCCTCACACTGGGCTACTGTGGTGTTAGGATCTATTACAATTAGCAAGTTGTTTAGCCTCATAAAAGAAACAAGATTCATTTGATGAATAGACAAGTTATTGATCAGCTTCAAAAAATCAATATCAAGGCTTCATCAATAAAGTAGGTTGCCTTCATCAGCAAGGAAGATGGGCGTGCATACACATTAACTAGAAACTTTGACATAGTCTCATAGCACAATAGTGATGAGCTTGGGATACAAAGTGATGAAATAGATGTCATGTTGAGGGTGTTTTCTAAAGAGGAAAGTGATATTGAGGCAGTGATTCTTTGTGTAAGGTAGAGGTAGAAGATTTCCATAGTATCAGTACTTTGTGTGAGGAGTTATGGACTAAGCTCATAACATTCGCCACGTCCATTCTTTTATTCTTTATTATGCATAAGCAGGCCTATGGGCCCTTTTTATTCATGTACTGGCCTTGGGCCCTATGGTCACATTTTTAGGACTTGGTCATATTGATTTGGAGTGGGGATTCTATTGGGGGGGCGCACTATTTTCCCTCCAAATCTTTTGTCTCCCTCTACTTTTGAATTCCTACTTTGGGGTTCATCGTTAGGGTATATATAGGGCAGGCTTAGCCTCATTAAATATTCTCTCTTTCACGCTTTCTAGCCTAAGTCTTGCTTTCTAGCATAGCTAGTGAATCTTAGCTTGTAACTTGGTATCAGATCACTTTCCTGATCAAGTTTCAAGAGTAGATTTTTCTCTTCAGAAGGGCGTGGCCCCCATCTATAGTTTGAATCCTCAGCCTACGGATCTACTTGTCTTGCAGGTTTTTCATCACGAATTGGAGGAGGATCAGTGCCCACCTAGCCCTTCATTTTTCAGCATTTTCTCTTCTTCATCAGCCTCCCTTTGCTGCCCATTTTGGGCACCGACCTGTTAGAATTAATGGTTAATTGTAGAGGCCAGCCTGCGTGCTAGAAGGCCTATTTCTATTTTTAGTATAGATACCTAAGTTAGTACCAATTTTGCTAGAATAGTATAGAAATCTATTTTAACCAAGTTAGCATAGATTTCTGTTGTTAAGACTTCATAATTAGCATTTCAATTGCTATTGTAGTAGAATAGCTTTTGCTTTTCATTGTGGACAGCCTCTATAAGAGTAGATGGGCGCCCACCTCCATTGTTATCTCAGTTTTCAGTTTATGAAGCATAGCTTCTTGCAGTCTCTCTTCTTCTTCCTTCAGGACAAAGATTATTGGGAAATTGTCATGGGACAAGAGGTGATGGCTCACGGTCTCAATGATCAAGATAGAAGGGCATTTGAGAAACGGGTGCAACGTGCGCATCATATCATCAACTTATCTGTGAAGGATAAGGTGATTCCGCTGATCAAGAATGCAATTGGGCCTAAGGATGCATGAGATATCCTTAAAACACATATGAAACGGTAAGTAAGTCTCAAGTGTTGTTCTTGAACAATAAGCTTCATACCTTGAAAATGGAATCAGAAGAATCCATTACGGATTTTATTACCAGGGTGAAAGAATATGAAAGTTGAGTTTGACAATCGGAAGTGTCTCATCAAAGACAAAAACAAAGGTTGCAAAGTTGTGGTCAAAGGACTATTGGAAGGTCGACTTTACAAACTTGATGCAACTACATTGGATCATCATGTTTGTGCAGCTTCTGATAGTATGGAGAGCAGGATATGGCATGAAAGGTTTGGACATCTGAACTATAAAAGCTTACAGGTTCTAAAAGACAATAATATGGTAATAGGATTACCTAATATTGTATCTTCAAGAAAAATTTGTGAAGGATGTGTTATGGTTGTTATCTCAGTTTCCAGCTTATGAAGCATAGCTTCTTGCAGTCTCTCTTCTTCTTCAGCTTGTGGTTGATGTTTTGTGTGAGTACTAATAAGATTAGTCTACTCCAATTAGAGAATCTCTTCGATTCTAACACGACCTACTGCTCCTAGCACCCTATTTCACCTTCGGTTTGCCTCATTTGTTGTCCCAAAAAATCCGCCCATTACCACACATTTCCAGCACCCTACTCCACTCTCATTTTCCCGTTTCTGCTGTCCCAAAAACCAACATTGTTGCTTCCTTTCCAGCACCCTACTCTACCTACCTTCTACCCTCTCACTTCTGCCTATTCGCCGCGCCCTCTTACCTCTTCACTTTTGCCCATTTGCTGTCCAAAATTTTAGCCCATTTCCAGCTTGTTTTGACAAGATTTCGGTGGCTGGTTGGCACCTATATTGGCTTCATCATCTTCAGCTTTCCACACTACCGTTGGACGAAGGATCGGCAACCATCCGGTTACTTTGCTTGCTTCTTCACGTGCTTTTTTTACTCTCCTTGTAAACTTTTTGGCAGTCCCTTTTTTACCGCAGTCCTTCCCGCCAACTTCAGTCCTCTTTTCCACCCTCTTTCAACACATTTCCAGCCTTTTTCATCCCCTTATTTGGCTGTCTTATTCCATCTTTCTTGGCTGTTTTTGTGCCATTTTGGTGATTTTCGGAAGATAGACTAATTTGGGGTGACGACAAACATCCTCTCCCTCAGATTTTGTCTTTTCCTTATCACCTATGGCTACTTTTCCAGCGGACTATCCACCACAGAGTTCATTAGACGATCGTTTTATACGCATTGATGCTCGCATGGATCGTCTTGAGAGTCGTATAGATCATGTCCTTTCTAACTTGAGACCGCTTTGCCTCGAGGGGATACCACACTGCCAGAGACCCTTCATTGTCATGGCAAAGCCCTTTATTCCCCATACTGAGTCCGCCGACTACCACCTCTCCCTCTTCATCTTCAGGAAGTGCTTTTGGTAGTGCTTTTGGTAGTATTTTTGGCCACCTGGCCACCTGGATTTCCCTTAGTACCACCGGGTTTTCCATCCCCTACTTATCCTGGAAGTCATGAGCCACAGTTTGCTCGTGATTTTTGTGATCGCATCCAGCTTACCACTTACTTTGGCTCGTCTGATGGGAATATTTTGGAGAATTGGTTCTCTAAATTAGAGACCTATTTTCTTATGTATCCCAAGACTGAAATCTAGAAGGTCCAGTTGGCTGCATTACATCTAGATGGTCAAGCTCAGACTTGGTGGCGTGTTTAGCGTTTTGAGCCTGCTCGCGAGGGGTTGCATACATGGCCTACCTTTCGTCATGACCTTTGTATGGCTATGATTGACCCCCAGTGGCTAGTTTGCCAGCGTGATATGTTTCACAGTCTTACCCATACTGGTGAGTTGACTGCTTACTGAGCTTTCAGACCTTTTTGGTGATCTCCACCCTGCTAAGCTTCTTTCACACTTATTGTTGGTCTTCAAGGTTCTTACGATATGATGTGTCATCTTTCCGGCCTCCTACTCTCTTTGATGCTATTTCCTTGGCCACTACCTTGCAGCATAAGTACCCTGAGTTATCCACTTCTTCTCATTTTGTCCGCCCTCGCTTAGGAACGACTACTATTTCGGGTACTTCTTCTGCCCCGGCTTCTACACTGCCGCTCCTACTCGCCCTCCTGCACCCAACTCCGCCTTTGTTCGTTGCTATTCAGCCGCAGAGTTCGTTGAGATCCAGCAGAAGCGTCTTTGTTATTGCTATAAGAGCCCGGACCACATGGCCCGTGACTGTCGTTAAACTCCTTGCCCTACTACAGCTGTTTTTTACCATCAGGCTATTGCGTTTAACTTTAGGAACAAATAAATATGCTAGACATCCAAAATTTTGACATGCAATAACTTGGGCTTTTTCCCAGTCCAACATTCATAAGGAGTTTTCTCCTTATCTAGAGATTGTAAAGAATGATTCTGCAAGTAATTGGCAGTATTAACTGCTTCCGCCCAAAATTTAGCAGGTAATTTCGTATGAATCATCATGCAGCGTGCTGCCTCAACAAGAGTTCGATTCCACCACTCTGCAACACCACTGTGCTGAGGGGTGTACACAGCCGTAAACTGATGTAAAATGTTATTGCTGGTACAAAACTCCTGAAATTCTGTAGAAATATATTCACCACCACAATCTATACGTAGTTGTCTAAGTCTCTTGGAAATCTTAGAGTGCACAAAACTGAGAAATGCTAAACATAGATTGCAATTTGAAAAGAAAAATATCACAATCTGAAATTCCATCCCACTTTAAACTAGTAAGTTGCTCAGAAAGATATAAGGTTTGAGTTTGTGATTTGGACTCAAATCTTCGAGCAAGTTCATCCCACATCTCCTTTGTTGTAGCATTATCGGCAACAGTGAAAAAGATATCCTCCGAAACATTTTGGGGAATAATTACTTTAGCTTTTGAATCTGCATCCAACCAGGCTTGAAAGGTTTTCGAATCTCCTTCATAAGCTCTAGTATCCATTCCATCAGGTACATTTGGTTTGGGAGTGGTCCCATCAACATAAGGCCACAACTTCTCAGCTTGCAAGGTTAGTCGAGTCGTAGATCTCCATGCAAGATAGTTGGATCCATCTAGGATCGCTATCTTTGCCTGAAAAGTAGATGTAGAAGCCATTGCTCTGAAAGCATAATGTTAATGATTGAATATAGAGATAGCTAGGATCTATGAATCAAGGTTTACCAACCTAGGAATCCTTGATGGTCTTCTACAACTCAAAATAGCTCAAAACTAACAACATGCAAGCAAATATAGCAACATGCAAGCAATCTGAAAAATTCAAGAGACATGCATGCAACATGCATGGACTAATACTTGCACATGCAATAGTAAATTGCTAGCAAATGGTGAATTTGTTGACATGCAATGAATTAATCAAACTTATGTAGCAATTGGATCTTCCCAGCTATGGTGGACAGTGGAGAAGACAGAGAACGTGAGCAAAAAATTACATAATACTCACAAAAGAACTCGCTACAAGATCTAGAATGATGGTGGATCTATTAGATCCAAGTGTAAGTGTAGGTGTCCCACATGCTAAGACTCAAGCATGCACATTCTATGCATGGGTTTTCATATTCTACCTTCATGCAATGATTTTTGGCATGATTTGCCTTGGTACACAAGTTTCCATGCTAGGAAATGTGTGCCCCTCTTCAACATTAAAATTGATAAAGTTCCAACATATAGTTGGTAGCATGTGAAATTGCCCCTAGGGTCCCATTGACAAACCTTTTTGGGCCTACTCAAGGTAAAAACCTTTACAATAAATTATCTTATAATGTTTTACAAACTTGGAAAGCCTATTTAAACTTTGAGAGAAAAAACAATGTTGCATGGTGCAACTTAATATTGCATGGTGCCGAAATACATGGTGAAATTGACTCCTTAAACTAGTTACACATAAGACTGCGTTTCATACTCACTTAGGTTTGTATGAGTTTCGCGTTCTTCCCTCAGAAGTCCACCCACGTTCCAGAATGGTATGAATGATGTTTTACGTCTTCTTCTTGGTGTTTGTGCTTTAGTTTATATTGACATTCCTGTTTTTAGTACTTCTTTGTCTGACCATGTGTCGCATCTCTCATTTGTGTTTGGGTTGCTTGTTAAGCATCAGTTGTTTGCTAAATTGTCGAAACGTTCCTTTGTTGTTGCTGAGATTGAGTTTTTGGGTTTCCTTGTTTGTGCTTGTCGTATTCGTCTTGATCCTCGGATGGTTCAGGCTATTTATGATTGGCCTATTCCAACCGACGTTCATTCTGTTCATATGCCCATCTTTGTCGTCTTGTTAAGTATTTCACCACTATGGCTGTCCCGCTTCATTCTTTATTGAAAAAGTCTCAAAGGTTTGTTTGGACTTCTGTTTGTCAGACTGCTTTTGATGCTTTACGTCATGCCATCGTTTATGTCGCCGTTATCTGTTTGCCACAGTTTGATCAAAGGTTTATTGTTGAGACTAATGCTAGTTCTTTTGGTCTAGGCACTCTTCTTCGTCAGTCTGAGGGTGTCATTGCTTACGAGTCTCGTCATTTGCACTCTTACGAGCAATGCTACTGTGTTCATGAGAAAGAGCTACTTGTTGTTATCCCTACTCTTAAGAAGTGGCGCCATTACGCCATTATTTGTATCGTGTTCCTTTTGATATTATTACTAATCATCAATCTCTTCGTTATCTCTCGTCTTAGCGTGATCTTAGTGATCGTCAGTATCGTTGGTTACAGTTTTTACAGTCTTTCCATTTTGACATTTTGTATCGTCCAGGCAAATCGAACACGGCAACTGATGCTTTGTCTTGTCTTCCTGCTATGTTACATAGTCTTGTTGCTTATGTCCCTTCTTGGTCTGATGATTTACCGGTTGCATATTTGACTTGTCCTGACCTTTGTGATGTTTATCGTTCTCGTCCACTTCCTTCATCTCAAAAGTTCCAGGTTTATACTGTTGTTGATGATCGTTTATATCATTATGGTGCTTTGTGTATTCCTAGTTCTCTTTCCATTCGTTCTCAGTTGTTGTTTGATGCTCATGCTTCTCCTATTGGTGGCCATTTTGGTTTTCAGAAGTCTTATGCTCATCTAAAAGACCATTTCTATTGGCCATCCATGAAGTCTGAGCTAGCACATTTTATCCGTGAGTGTAAATTTTGTGCCCGTAATAAATATTCCCGTGCTAAGTCCGCTGGCTTGCTCCAGAGTTGGCCCATTCCTCATCGCCAGTGGACAGACATTTCTATGGACTTTATCCTTGGCCTTTCTCATACCCGGCATGGTAATGACTCATGTATGGTTGTGGAAGATTGCTTCTCGAAACAGGAACATTTTATATCAGTCTGCAGTACTATTATAGTTGAGCAGTGCGCGCGCCTTTTTATACCAGAGATTTGTCGGCTGCATGGTTTTCCACGTACTATCCTTTATCGGGATAGTAAGTTCACTTCTACCTTTTGGACAGAGCTTATGCGTATTTTGGATGTACAACTTCTTATGGGTACTGCTTATCATTCTAGTGTTGATGGGAGATTGAGGTCATCGGATCCTTGAGGATTATCTTCGGCACTTTGTTTCTCTTTCAGGGAAGGATTTGTTAGGAATTAATGTTCTTTTGCTACCCCTGATAATACTTAACACTGGCATCATTATAGACAAAATTTACATTGCACATCCGCATTCATAGTCCAAGCTCATTTTGGAGCCCGTGGGCTCCTCCTAGATGTCTCTATTCCACACATAGGCCAGGATTCAAGCCTGGGTCCCCATTGCCAACAGCTAACACTCTCATCCAAATCTTCCATTGCGAAGGACAATATAAAATATTGTCATAAATGGTTCGAACTAATTTCATGCCGAAAAATCAACTGCCCATTGATTAGTTAGTCATTCATTGTTCATTACAGCAACAATTGCAGATTACTGAAAAGTAGAAATGAGAATGAATGCCAAGCTGCAATCTTTGTGAAAAAAACAAAGAGTAGTAGTACCTTTGCTGTTGCGGAGCCGGGGTTGTACAACCAATTTGGGCGATTGAATTGTGGTTGCCACATGGCTGAGGCGGAATTCTTGAGCCCAGCCATCAACACCAAATGCAATGCAATGGAGGGGATCACGAAGCCAGAACAGCAACAGAGAGCGAGCCAGAGTGAGAGAAGAGACAGACAGAGACAGGGACGGTGTGCGCAATCTCCGAATCCATGCTTGTTCGGGGATTGTTACCTACTAGTCACAGACTGCCACGTGGAGATCGTTTTCAATGGTTGGTGATGGATATGTGGCCAAAATCTTGATGGTTCCTGAGAAATCCGACGGTGGCGGGCTGGAATCTCAGCGCGCTAGGGCCAATGTTGCTTTTGATGTTTTCAGGCAAGCACGGGGGTCCGCCCAGACGTGACACCTCCATAGCTTTCCATCTCGCGGAAAAAATCTAAAGTCGCCCATAAAACAAAACCTCTTCATATACATTTGAGGTCACTCTCTCCTTCAAGGCCCAAGCACGGGAGAATGGCCACATCCAAATTGTTTTTGAGTTGTGGTACTTGGCTGTAGTGAATAGATGTCTATTAGCTAACCTTTGAACCACCCTACCTGATCTTGCCACTATGAAGTTGTTAACATCTTACGCATTGAAGAACATTGTCGATTTTCGCACGAGCTTCTTAAATTTTATGTGGCTAGAAGGAAAAGCCAAGGAACAAAAATTGGTATACTTGTTTTGTGTGTGTGTCTGTGGAGAGAGAGAGAGAGAGAGAGAGAGCGAGCGAGCGCTTGGGGAAATCCAGTGAGCTCAAGCCTCTAATAGATTCAACAAGTCCCACCCTTGAATCATCTAACCCACCAATAGATTGAGCTAAATCCTTAAACAAAACCTTCAAAACTTAGCCAGTTACACTAGGTAGTAGTAGTTTGATTATTTTGTCTATTTTTTGTGAAGGGGTTACAAAATGGTGAGGCCATAACAAGTTTGTTGACATCAACACCAAAAGGCTACACCTATAATCTCATGGTGATGACATCAACTTGAAACCATCAAAACCCAACTACAAGATTTTATATCTAAAATCTCATCATGGTGATATCAGCTCGAAACTATCAAATCCCAACCAAATATTTAGTACTAGTTTAGGTATTTTTTGAATGGTTCAAAGGAAAAGTTACACCATAAATTTCATGACGTTGACAGCAATAGCAAAACAGCAAATCTAATGCTTTCTTAGAGGACTTGCAAGTGGTAACGTGGGATATCTAGGAATCAGCCAGATTCAGTGTGATTGATGCTAGGGCCTTTTGATCTTTGATCTTCCATGCCTTAGCTAATTCGTAATCAACCTCGTCAGACCCGTCCACAACATTCCAAAGATCTTTATCAATAAGCATCATCCTAAGTTTCAACTTCCAGATATAAAAGTTTGAGCCATTGAATTTGTCAATGATCCTGACTTCGTTGGATGATGATGAAGAAGATGGTGTTACTAGTGTGAAACATATTGAACTGATAATAATTGAAGAGGTGCAATAATCTCTCGGTTTTAATGCAATAGCTCTGATACCACCTCTGTTGGGGGAGAAGAAAAGATATAGATAATGTGGAATATGACGATAGCAGCATCAAGGTAGGGTGATTGTCAAAGTTGTGGCTTGACACTCAAGCGTTGTTATCGACTGATTCCCCCGATGCGGGCTGCTACTGACTATCAACAGGAACGATATCGACGACAACAAGGAGATAGAAAATGTCGAATAGAATCTGTTACGGCCATATTCAACTAAGGACATGGAATAGTCCTAATATGGTAGACCGGCCCTCCAGTGTTCAAGATTATTGGTCACGCCGAGATTTAATTCCACGTCAAGGCCAGTTTTTGACTAATAACCTTGAGAGGACCCATATACTCTAATTGAGACATATGGAGTAGTGCATGTAAGTGTGACAGATATAGGTAGGAGGACTGCGTGAAGAGATGTGACCTTTTTATAGTTGACTTGCATGGGAATTGCATGGGTTCATGCACAAGAATCTACTCTCTATATATTGAGGTAGGGATTCTCCCGTCGACAACTTGGTTCAGGTTACAAGTTGCTCTCTTCTCCTCTAGCATTCACATGGCATGGCTCGGGGGCTAGATCCAAGATTGATCTAGGTTTGGTTAGGAGGTTTTGCTCCTACATGTGGTATCTCACTATTTACAAAATCGGAAATCCTCAAATCTATTTCTCGCTTTCTTAATTAAATCCTTTACTTCTTAGTAATTTCTCGAATATAAGACATCAGACTGGTTTATATGATTCTTTCTAGCATAAAGTTATTCTTCTAGAAGACTGTTTTATCATATGAATTACTACTTTGGTGAATAGACTTGGAATTCAGATAAATTCTAAGGTGATTTTGTTTCAATTTCTTAAACCTAGGATATCTCTTTTGCATAAATGGATTTCAGTGGAATGATAGTATTGTCACTCGGGTTGAAAATATTTGAAGGAAAAGTCTTGTTTGTAATTGAGTGAATCCTTTTATGAAAGACACTTATTACTGACTTTTCATGGATTTAGATATTTTCATATATCATATTTCTAGTTAACTTTTATAGAAATTGATAATTTCTTAAATAGGAGGGGTGAAGTGATGGGATAAAATTCTATCTGAGGATCTGTTGATTGCATAGTTTTCAGAAGAGAACCAGCTGTGGTATAGAAATGAGATCTTTTTTAAAGTAATTTCTAATAGATTCAAAGTAAGATACCTAATTGGAATTTTTCGAATAAGAGAAATTCTCTAGGGATTGTGTGGAACAATCTGGAACTAGAACATGTTCAAAATTTGAATCATTATCTATAAGTAGTACAGTGAAAGGTCAAAAGTTACTAATTCCATTTTTATGAAATAGGAGTAAGTTTGATCAGAGTTTGAGTCTGGAATGTCTGTATTAGATCAACCTAATCTTAGTTTGAGTACTAGGATCAGGGAAGGGTTGATTGAGTGGGAGAAATTATGTTATTGGAGGTAAGCTGGGATGGTAAACTGGTGAGAATGAATATATTATTCATCTCAGAGGTTTCTCAAATATTTTATTTACTCATGAGAAATTAGAATTCTTTTGTAGCTGGGTTACAAAATTCTCAGTGAGATATGTGAGTAACATATGTGGATTTTGGAGGAATCTACCAGATAAGAATGTGTTTATGTACTGGGTCATAGTGAGATTATTCTCATATGTGCATGATTAATCTTGTATGGATCTATTGTGTATTCCCGGTTTCTAGGGTTATTTGGTGCACTTAACCTAGTCGGTGAACATAGACATATGAGCAAGTATTGTGTTGGACAATTACTTGCAGAGTTAAGAAATCTTGTTTTGAAAGATTTATTGGTTAACTTAAGAATGATATGGCCTAAATAACTGACAAACCCAAGAAATGCCCTCGAGTATAGCATAACGAAACCAAAATCCACTATACAGTCTAATTTCCTACCAAAGTGGCTACTCGGCTAACCCAAATAGTTGGCTACGGGATCAATGCCCAACCAATATATCCTAACGGGTCACATCCCGATCACAACCATATACAATAAACCAAATTAACTATACACTAATTACATGATCACAGTTAGAGCTTACACTAATGAATCATATCACAACCTGATTTCTAACTCTCTGTCTCAAGCTCAAATGTGATATGGATAAAGAAATACAAACCGTAGCAATGTTTGTCTGGAGTGTCCAAAAGATGTTATGCATGTCTTGCTACACTGTACTTGACTCACACTCAAGCACACCAACAAACCACCAGGTTTGACTCTGACGTAGCAAATGCACAACCACATACAACTCCAACTCAAATCTAGACCCTCGTGACAAGGTAACATGCAAGCCCACACACACTCGTGCAAACCAGCACAAATGATAAAGCGTCAAATACATGAACATGGCCTGCCCATAAGTGGTATCCTGTAGTATCAACACCTATGCCACCTATAGATCTACTACTACACTACTGGTCACCAAATCAGGTCTTCAACCATGGCTCTGCACCTGTAACCAAGATGCCCTCATGTCCAAGCATATCCAACTATCCAATAAGCCCTGAAAGCTGATCTCCATCCATTCCCCAAGCTCCAAGCACAAGAGTCTACCAAGGACTCAATGAATGAATGTATACAAATCTCACCATAGGCTATACCTGAGTAGCTTGCCCATCTCCCAGAGATACTAATGATGATCTGCCTGTGTTACATCCCATGTAGGCAACTTCCCATGATTGATGTTGCCAACTCTGAGCCTATCTCCCCAATACATCCATCATGTAAACCAAACCAAAGCAAATGCAAACTAGATCCACCATCGTGATGTGAAACTCACACACGATCTTGTAGCATATCAGATAGGATAGCTCCATCAGAAACTTGTACCTTGTACCATCTATTCACTAAGTATCCATTACCCACTGATAGCACCCCAAGAATCTATCCACACCTATAGTGCAACTAGGCTTCAACTGGATCTAACCAAAATAGTTGCATCTTGCTTACCAAATAATGATGGATAAAAACAACATGTGATGCCAACCTGGAGACTACCATCCATATAACCATGTAGCTCACCTGATCACTCGCCAAAGTATTAGTTGTCACTCCCTGAGCAACCATCTCCATCCATGCTAATTAACAACCATGGGCATGCTGGATCCACATCATCCCGTAATGCACTCCATGCCCTCAGGATATGTACCACCACTAGGTACACTCCATGACACCTACCTCTAAGTAGGCTTGACCCATCCCTAGGTCACCATCTTGTTATCCAAGCCAATCGCCAAAGCATCACCTGCTTCTCTTAGCTCCTAGTAGTGTCGCTCGCTCTCTCTGGGTATGTCAACAATGCAAGCTCATCCATGAGTCGCCGCTCACGGAATCTCGAGACCACTGTCTCCCTTATCGTACCGAAGACGTATATGGCTCAGAGTGACTTCCTCTAGGCTTCCTGATCTCACCACCTGTGGATCTGAACCATACAAGGTCAAACAACTGTACCAAGCCTAGTATTACAAATGAAGTCAAGAAGTCCTCCTAATCCGAAGGTAGTGCCTCCAAAGGTCCTCCAAGTAACTTGCAAGCTCCAAGATGCTCTCCAACTCCAAGCTAGGATGCCTCCACCGATAGCTAGCTAGCACATGCAATCATGCGAACCAATTTTCCTTTATAATTCAAAATGGTCGACAATATCTAGTAGACAATTTATAATGCTTCCCTGTACGCATAGTCTTAGAATACTTAGGTATTCTAAGATATACCCATTCATCAACTTTAAAATTTTTGGGAGATCTCTTAAGATCGGCATAGTGCTTAGCTCTATCCTGAGCACTTTGGATACAATTACGGGCCACTTGCAACATTCCATGCATATCATGCAAGAAATTTACAACTTTCTGGATCTTAACAGACTTCGTCTACATTTACCGGAGATCTAGGTTGAAAATCGTACATCAGCATAAATGGACTATAACCAGTAGCAGAATCTTTCCTACTATTATAAGCAAACTCAATCAAAAAAACGTAATCTTCCCACTGAGATTGCCTGTGAGACACATATGTTCTCAACATATCCTCCATAGTCTGATTAGTTCTCTCAGTCTGGCCATTTGATTCAGGATGATCTAAAGAACTAAAATAAGCGATGTTTCTAGCTTATGGAATACAATTAACCAAAAGTGACCTATAAATTTAGGTTCTCTATCACTAACTATGTCACTTGGCAGTCCATAAAGCCTAAATAATCTCTCCACAGTTCATAATGACCGAATCTCGTCCGAAAACCTGTCTTTTGCACATCATTCGGATGAATCCTAATCTGATGATATCTGGTTCTAAGATCTATCTTTGTGAAGTATTTAGCTCCACCTAATCGATCTACCAGATCATCCATACGAGGCAAAAGATATTTATTTCTAATAGTTACCTTATTCAACCCCTTGTAGTCCACACACAACTTGAAGCCTCCATCTTTCTTCTATTTAAGAAGAACAGGAGCACCCCAAGGTGACTTACTTGGCTAAATATGACCCATCTTTAAGTGATTTTCAATTTGCTTAGTAATCTCTATCTCTTCTTTATGAGAGAACCTATAAGGTTGTTTAGAGATAGGGTGACTTCCTGGAATTAACTCTATCTTATGGTCTACCAATCTGGACGGCGGTATTCCATGAGGTAATTCTTCTGGAAATACATCTTTAAATTCAGACAATATCTTATTCTTCTCAATTTGCTCATAATTTAAGTCTACAGAGTTAAGAATCTTTGACAATTCACAACTACTTAGATACATTTCAGATAAATCCAAAATTGGCTCAGCAAATAAAGAATAAGCTTCATACTACGAGTCAAAAATTTTCATTACATTAGCAAATGAACTCATCCTAGATGGATGTACATATTTGTCTCCAAACAATGTAATAAAATCTTGCAGGTACGAGTCCAAACTCCGAGTACCTATTTTGTAGTAACAAATCTTTGGTAGAAATTTGAGTCATCTACAACCACAAACGACTTTCTGAACACTTTCATAAACTCATCCCATGTGGTAGGTTTTGGTTGCAGATCACGCCACCACGACGAAGCTTTCCCACAAAAGAACAGAATTACACTCTCAATCTTTTTTTCTTCAAGAATTCCATGTAGATTAAAATAACTGGTCCACTTGGTTACCCAGTCATCTACAACTTTGAGTTTTTTTCTTTCTTCTCCCCCAAAAAAGGTTCAGGCTGAAAGCCCAAATTCGGTGCTGATAAAGTTTTCACTTGATTCAACAGTACTTCCATTTGTTGATCCCTTAAAGTGTTCCTGTTGTTTATTTCATTAAGCGCTTGGCTTAATGACTGGCAAATTTGCAGATAGGTAGGCATTGGCACCTGACCATCGAGAGCTGCATTTGCATTATCATTTGCCATATTGATTTTATGACACACAAAATTAGCTCACTTGGAGACTTAGGATCTCAGTCAAAACAGAATAGTCGAGATCCAATCATCAACTAATAAGTAGAAAGTTCAGAACCTCATAAACTGGTCGATATTATTCAGCAAGGTCTTTCACTCATTTAAGCAAAATTTTGCAAAATCAATATCAAACTGATCTAAAGAACAACAACTTTTAGGACCAAGTCTAAAAAATTTACGAAAACCTAGAATTTTCGAAATTTGTCTGAAATGGACCAACTGTGAAAATCGATTTAACATATTCACAGGCACTATCCCATTCCAAAATCATTTCGAAACATTCTACATGCTCTAACTTGACATGCACTGACTTTTTCGAAAAAACAAAAAAAATTTCGTAGATAGCTTAGTTACTAGGAAATTTGCTTTTTGATCTTGAATTATCAAAAATAGCTTCATGCAAGAAATCTACTAATCAATCTACTGATTACGCATGCAACATGCATCCAAGCATGCATATAGGTCTATCCATACATTTTCATCAACAGACAAGCACTACACTGAATTACAAACATGCATGCATCAGAACACTTCCAAATTTTTTGCAAATTTCAGTTCAAAAATTGCCAAACTTCAGACGGCCATAACTTTCTCTACAAGACACCAAATTAGTTGCTATAAAGTACAATACAGAGGTAGATGGCTCTACAAGGCACTTGCCACATCACCCTGCCACCTAGGCTTCACACATGTGATCAGTAAATGGCCAAAATTCAGGTAGTAGGGTGCACTTTGGAAAGGTGGTATCATAAAAAATTCTACTCCAACCCAATAAGCATCCAATCAGAGGTTACAAGCACTCTAATAAGGTTCATTAGAGATGCATAGAAGCCTATAATAGGTCCATCAAGCAATCATAAGCTCAAATCATGCAAAAAAATGCAGTTTTGGCCTCTTTCAACAAGCAAAACTTCAAGATGATGGTGTCTAATGCTCACCTATTCAAATTGGCTGCATGATGGCTCAAATCAGACGAAATCCATCATATTTTTAAGCTTGTAATGAGAACCAACAGGTTCATATCCCCATTTGAAGGTTTTCATGCCTAAAAATCACCAAAAATACACTATTTTTTGATGTTTTGAGCCCCCCTACTGGTGTCCAATGGTGTCCAATGGTGACCAATGGTGTCCAATCCAATCGTTGGTAAGCACATTTTTAAAGGTGTAATGAAGTTGTCCTAGGGCTTTCAAAGGCTCAATTAGTTATCCTGATTGAGCCCCCTAATGGTGTCCAATACTAACCAAACTTCATGAAAGCCCTAGGATAGCCTCATTACACCTTTGAACATGTGCTTACCAACTATTGGCTAAGAATTTTGAGATCTACCACAAAATCAGTCCAAAAATCATCGAAAAACCATGTTTTTTGACCAATTTTGACCAAAATTTGTGGGATAAATCCACAGGTAAGTGAAATCTGATCCTAATCCATGTAAATCCATTACATGCAAGCACTAAAAGTTCTGATTTTAGTCAAATATGGATTCTATATCCCATTTCTAGTCCAAAAACCCCAATTTTTGGTCCAAAATCACTATCAAATCATCGTTTTGACTATTCAAACATCATGCAATCATTAGATCCCATCATGAATAAGTGTAAAACAATAGTACAATTTGGAAAATGTACTACATCAATGTTGAAAATTTCCAGAATTCACACGTGTTGGGAATGTCCACAAGAGTGACTGATCTTAATTAAGCTTTGTGATTGGCACTATAACCTGATTCTAGATTGATCAACAAAATCTAGTTCAGAAGAAATGGCTAATCCACAATCTAGAATGCTAATCAACAGAATATAATAGCAATGATCAAAGAATGAAAAAATACAAGATTTCAAAGTATGAGCATTAGCCTCAACACGAGTTAGAGAGAGAGAGAGAGCTAGAGAGATAGCAAGCAATATTTGTTTAGATCCAAAATGCTTCTTGGTTTCCAAGGGGAGGCTCGAACCTGGGACCAAAGAAACTTTGGATGCCAAGCTAACCAGTTGAGCCAACCTCGTTGGGTTTAGATCCAAAATGACATGAGATAGCTACAAAACTTTGGTTCTTCATTACTTTGTGAATGAGAATGATATGTACATATATAGGAGAGCCAAAATTCGTGGTACTCTTTGCATTCAATGCACATCCTACACCTATTCAAGTGCAAACAACTATTAACTTGACACCTAACTACTAGCATGCATAGGTTGCACCTAACTTCTACCTATTTTCTTCAAATGACAATTTCTCAACTAGCCATGTACAAATCTACATGCATGTGTCCATTAGAGTGATTGCATGCTTTGCATGTCACTATGGAAACTTAGGACATTATGCATTTATTGTGGCTTGAGTTTCTACAAGGTCATAATTGACCAATTCCATGTGAATCTCTATATGCATGTCAAACTAGACATTGTCAACATTATTGCATATCATACTAGACCAACTAGACTTTATGCATGTCATTGGAATTTGATCTACCTAACCCAAACTCGTCCTATTCTACAAGGATATGTGCTCAATTCACATACCTTGGATATGTACAAAATATTTACATGGGTAGGATCCCCCAAACATTAACAACAGATGATAGATATGTTTTATAATTTTTAACTCTCCTCCTTAAAATATACTATCTGATGTTGGTGAAGATCCTTTGAGTTTGGATTCTTTGCTTTGCATTTGAAGTGAAGATGAACAAAGAATCCATCATAGCAGTATGCTTACCAAATCCATGATAAGTTCTCTTTGATAGAAATCTTTTTGCATGATGGAACATACACATGCACCAAAAAACCTGAAGAGACTAGACACATCCAAACGTAACTTGTGGATCCATCAATAGTACATGCAAAGCAAGAAACACCTTCCTTGCTTACTGATAAAGAAATATGAACATCGGAATGTTCCAACTCCATAGAATGTTTTGTCTTTTTAGAAGACATTAAATATGGATCCATAAGTGATTTTGCCATAGAATAAGCCACTCTTGGCTTGATCTCCTTGACTATAATAGGCATAGACCTGAAGTTGGAAACATACAACTTCCTATGCCATAGCTCCTCCTTGGAAACATAAGTCATCAATGCAGCATCACATAAACTTGAATTTTCATGCACATCTAGCTTGAAAAAACCTCCATATTTAGATCCACTTGCAAGGATCTTATCTTCTTTCTTCATGAAACAACCATTGATATTGAAATCCAGTTCATAACCATCATCTAACAACTTTCCTACACTAATCACACTCTTTGTGAGACTAGGCACATAGAGAACATTGGAAAGTGTAAAATTCATAGAAGATGTAAGTTTTAAGGAACAACTTCCAACACCTTCAATTGCACATGTATCACCAACTGCTATGTATATTGATTTCTTAGGATCTAGAACAGATTCAATAGAAACAAAAGAATCTTTGGAGCAACTCATATGAGTTGTTGCTCCACTATCAATATACCATGATACATCATTAAAAGGTAAAGAAGAAAAACTAGACATCAGAAGAGATGCCTCTCCACAACTTGCATGTAAGTCTTCTATGATACAACTGGTTTGAACTTCTTGTGTCTTCTTCTTGAAGTTAGAAGGATGAGCTGACTCATCTTCTACTCCACCATAGTCTTTGTTATTTGCTCTTTTCTTGGTGAAGGCACGAGAGTACTGGTTCTTAATCCTCTTTCTTGACTTGATCTTGGCTTCTTGAAGGTTCTTCAGAGTCTCCCAAGTCTCCTTTGCTGAGATGCATGAACTAATCTCTCTCAACATCTCATCAGAGATGTTCAATTTGATGATATGTAGAGCAATTCTTGCTCTCTTCTTGAATCTCTGAGCATCATCAAAGGCTACAGGTTCAACTTCAGTTCCAGTTACAATATCCATTACACCATAGAGAATCAACAAGTATTCTATCCTATCCTTCCAAACTGAATAGTTAAAGGTGTATAGTCTTTCACTAGCTTGAAAGAGACAATCTCCTATAGATGCCATGAATGTGAAGATTCTTGTAATTGGACTGCAATATGTTTGAGCTTGTTCCTATCTGACTTAGAGTTGCTGCTCTCTTTCACTATAGGTATTTTCAAAAAATGTACTACCTTCCTATGTGAAACACATGCAACTGTATTTGAGATAGATCTCAAATATTCCACAAGACAAGCTAACTAGATCAGATACACAAAGTGGATTGTGACACTTTGGTTAGTTTGAATCCTACTTTTGGCATGTGTCAAATGCAACAAAAGAAAACACTATTGACACTCAAAAGGCTCAAAGGGTATTCAATTACTTCAAACTCAGTCTTGATCTTTAGTTTCTTGTGTAGGATGTTCAAAACCATGAATTCAGAACAAAGTAAAAATTGATTCAAATCAAAATGTTGTCACTCGGATTTTGGACCTATCCTAATCCTCTTTAAGAGCTTATAACTCTTTCTAGACACTTCAGATTGATTTGGTTTCAATTTCTATGGAAAATACAGATCATAATCTTTCCATCAAGCTATAACATTGCTATCTTTGGATCTATCAGCAAGGAAAACAAAGGGACTGAAAATCTCTGATTTTCACACGTGCGAAAATCCAGAATTCCGTACTACCTCAATTCAGGTCTGAAAATTCAGTTCAGGTCCGATTTGATCCAATTACACTTCAGAGAAATGTTAGAAAAGGTGAAAAACCGCTTTTTTGTTTGTTTATCTCTCAATTTCTTGTACTATCAGGGAAATTAGCATGCAAAGCTTAATGAGGCTCTGATACCATGGTGAAAATTTCCAAAATTCACACGTGTGGGGAATGTCCACAAGAGTGACTGATCTTAATTAAGCTTTGTGATTGGCACTATAACATGATTCTAGATTGATCAACAAAATCTAGTTCAGAAGAAATGGCTAATCCACAATCTAGCATGCTGATCAACAGAATATAATAGCAATGATCAAAGAATGAAAAAATACAAGATCTCAAAGTATGAGCATTAGCCTCAACACGAGTTAGAGAGAGAGAGAGAGAGAGAGAGAGAGAGAGAGAGAGAGAGAGAGAGAGAGAGAGAGAGAGAGAGAGAGAGAGAGAGAGAGAGAGAGAGAGAGAGAGAGAGAGAGAGAGATAACAAGCAATATTTGTTTAGATCCAAAATGACATGAGATAGCTACAAAACTTTGGTTCTTCATTACTTTGTGAATGAGAATGATATGTACATATATAGGAGAGCCAAAATTCGTGGTACTCTTTGCATTCAATGCACATCCTACACCTATTCAAGTGCAAACAACTATTAACTTGACACCTAACTGCTAGCATGCATAGGTTGCACCTAACTTCTACCTACTTTCTTCAAATGGCAATTTCTCAACTAGCCATGTACAAATCTACATGCATGTGTCCATTAGAGTGATTGCATGCTTTGCATGTCACTATGGAAACTTAGGACATTATGCATTTATTGTGGCTCGAGTTTCTACAAGGTCATAATTGACCAATTCCATGTGAATCTCTATATGCATGTCAAACTAGACATTGTCAACATTATTGCATATCATACTAGACCAACTAGACTTTATGCATGTCACTGGAATTTGATCTACCTAACCCAAACTCGCCCTATTCTACAAGGATATGTGCTCAATTCACATACCTTGGATATGTACAAAATATTTACCCCCAAACATTAATAACAGATGATAGATATGTTTTATAATTTTTAACAAATACCTATGATCAATTCCACGCAAAAACCATGAATTCTAGGTGAAAAATTCACTAAAACCATAAAAAATCCTATGATTTCACAATTATGATCTTTATGTTGAAAGTACACCAAGGATCTAAGAAGCCACCTACTTGGAAATAAATTCCACCACCTGGAAGAATAAGCAAAGAGATACACCAAAAAAACTGCAAAAATCCAAGATCCTCAAGCCCCACCTCCTGGTTGATGTGATCCAAGCTCTGATAGCACTATAACGATTGCCAAGTGAAGATCTTCAAGAATCCTGTTACATGCAAACCAAAAGGACACATATGGAGCATAAACCACCCAATCAACATGAAGAGGCTAGTCAATACCCTAACCCTTCACCCCCAGGCCACAATGAATGGATACAAGAGAGGAGAGAAAATCTGGCTCAAGAATCTGAAATTCCAATAGGAAGATGGGCGAGTTTCCATGGTATGTATTCTCTCCAAGAGGAGAGAATATTCTCCTTAGGATCCCATGCAACCTATATTAAGCTATCTTGCATTAAAGTAGTCAATCACCATGCAAGTGCTCCTATGTCCAATTATAGGTTTGGGCCCTCATATGATTATTAATTACTTGTAACGACCATGCCCGGCATGCCAATAGCATAACTAATAACAACATACAACTGGAGTGACCGGCTATCCACATCAAAAATTATTCTGATTCCCTTATATAGGACATGGACATAACATTGCTCCCAAAGCTTCACGCTTTGCCCATTTTCGGTAGCTTCCTGATTCCATCATAAATCGTCCATGCAAGTCATGTCCAATGAATCAAGTCCAATATGAGATAGCTGCCCTCTGATGATCATCCCATGTCATCCTATAGTCCATCCCTATCAGGCATCCAATGTCATCCCTAATCTCGAAGATCTGAGCGTCTACCCTGTAGTGCCCCACCTGTATTTCTCCAAGCAAGCTCCAAGCTACTCCTGTGAATGGTTCCAAACCACTTCTTGAGAATACACTAAAATGTGAAATCCAAAGCCACCATCAAGTCCCTCACATGACGTGACATGCCAATATCCCTCCAAGTGAACTTGTGAGATCTTCCATGGCCCAAAACGAACGATCTGCACCTTGCTATCACTGGAATCTACATCTCTGATGTAATCATGATACGACAAATTGACTTGAATAGGCAGTTGAAATGTATCTCCTTAATGACAAACCTGGTACACTGCTCCACAACTACTTTGACTTGATCAAAATTGACTTACCAAGTGCAAAACTACAAAATCATCACACTTACCACTCACCACGAGCATCCAAAGTGTGATTATTGACCCGTTTTTCATCCTCCATGTGTCCGACACACAGCTCATTCAATGCAAGTCCGCTATCTTGCCCAATGGCTTCCAACTAGCACCACCTCGAACTTCCATCACCCGTGACTGCTAAAATGTGTGTACCTCCAAGCTAGCCCATATTTCTCTCCGAACGAGAAATTTCCAAGCTACAGATGCATGGTCAATGCATCTATCACCTGACTCGACAATGTCATTGCCGATCATGCCTGTAAGAGCGTTCCTTCAAAATGCCACTTGATGTTGGTTGGTTCGAATTCCAAGAGTTCAACTTGATCATGAGAAATTTTCACTTCATGCCTACCTCTCACATGTGGTTACTTGCTCTCTCAAAATTATCGCCAATGATGAGTAGTCACGTCGCCAAACTGCACTTCCGTCGCCAATACTAGCTTTCTCCACACAAATCCGCTACTATTCGTCCCCATACCACATTTACCGCTTCCAAACAGTCTATTACCCTATCAAAAGTAAGCAATAATGATTTAGAAGTGATTATGCCTCATTGTACCACCTTGTAGCAGGTTTCACCAGCCAAATATTGTCCCAAATTACCCAAATGGCAATGTAGCCCATCACTAGGTCACCCACACTCCACTCGATGGAATGATGATGAAAACTCTCCGAAACGCGTTTCTCCCTATTCTGTGATGTCGCTCTGTCCGTTGGCTATGAGCATCCAGTTTCAGGAGTCATTTTGACATTTGTGTCTCAGCCATGGCCTTGAATCTCTTGAAGCATTCAAAGGCTTCAGATTTGTGCTTAATGAACATGACTGTAGACCATCTAGAATAATCATCTATGAAAGTGATAAAATAGATTGCATCTCCTAAAGACGGAGTTGGCATTGGACCACAAAGATCGCTATGTACAAGATCCAATACATGCTTTGTTTTGATGGAATGTGATTTGGGAAACTTGCTTCTAGAGTGTTTGCCATAGATGCATGATTCACAAAAGAAAGATTTTTTATCTAATGAAGAAGGGAAATACAATCCATCAACTAAATTATTACAACACATATAAGAAAGTGATCTTGTATTCACGTGTCCAAATCGAATATGCCACAGAATAGCATTATCGTTTACATTTTCATTAGAGATACTAGCTAATGCAACTGAATTAGAAAGTACATAAAGATTTTCGACTCTAGTGCATATAGTCAGAGTAGTATCTTCCTTGAATATTGTACACTGCTCGGATGAGAAAGTAACAGTGTAGCCCTCATTAGTTATCTTAGAAATTAATAATAGGTTCTTTGACAGCTGAGGAACGTGAAGGATGTTGGGAACACAAATAGATAGATCGTTGTTGAATGTGATCTTGACTGTCCTTTTGCCTTCAACGCATATGGTGTTTGAATCTCCGAGGTAGATGAATTGATCTCTGTTGTAAGCTGCATACTTGGTAAACCATTCCTTGCGAGAGGTCATGTGTTGGGTAGCGCTGCTGTCCAGGTACCAGCTATCACAATCTTTGTTGCTGTTGTTGAAAGCCAAAACAAATGTGTATCTTGCTCCTTGAATTCCGCCGTGTTGGAGGAGTCTGGCTACTGTTGTTGTTGCTTCTTCGTCTCGTTGTAGATCTGGATATGACACTCCTTGATGTTGTGATTGACTCTCTTGCAATATCTGCAGAAAAGCTTCTTTCGTGATCCACTATTCTCACTTTGAGTGTGAGGCTTCTGTTGTTGCTGCTGCACTTGATTCTTGCCCTTGGAATAGTATTTCTTCTTGGTTTCAGGACCATGGATTTGTCTTTGATGGATGGGTCGCTGGTCTTTCTCCGCATTTCTTCTTGAAGAAGATGACCGATCACCTTTTGAAGAGTGAGGTCGGGTTGTGTGGAGATCATCACCACAAAGTGCCCATATGAATTTGGAAGAGAAGAAATCAAGGTCATGACGGCATCATCATCTTGAATAGAACATCCTACAGTTGATAACTGATCCAATAAAGACTTGAAGCTGTTGATGTGAGAAGTGATGGTAGTAGAATCAGACATGCTAAGAGTAAAGAACTTCCTTCTCAGATGTAATCTAGTGGTTACATCATGCGTCTCATAGAGATTTGATAACAAATCTAATGCATCCTTAGAGGTTTTTCATGTGGTAACATGAGATATTTGGGAGTCAGCCAGATTGAGTGTGATGCATGCTAAGGCCTTCTGATCTTTGATCTTCCATGCCTTCGCTTGATCACCATCTTCTGGTTTCAAGTCAGCACCTTCAACTACATTCCAAAGATCTCTATCTATCAACATCATCCGGAGCTTTAACTTCCAGATGTAGAAGTTAGAACCATTGAACTTGTCAATGATTCTAGCTTTGCCGGATGATGAAGACGAAGAGCTACCTATATGAGACATACTAACAGTAATACAAATAGAACACACTTAATCTCTCGGTTTATATGAGCTACGTTTTGATACCAATCTGATGGGGCAAGGGAGATAGAAGAACGCGAACGGAGAAGAGAGCAGGAATATTGTGGAACAGCTCTCTCGTTACAATCAGCTACTAAATGCTAAAACAGTCTGATAGAAAGCTTATGATAAATAAGATTACAGCTTTAAGTGTTCTAATTTCCCAACAAGATCTTAAAAATTAATTCATACTCACCAAAACAAAAGAGTACAGTCCACCGAAGGGATTAGAAATGGTTTGTGTGTGGTATTACTGAAAAATAGATTCAATGTGAAGTTTGGTTCTGAAATAGATGGAAAGTGCAGTATGATATTGCAAGTTCCTCAGGTGTCAAAGACAGCCATCGTCTGGTCAGAAATGAAGGAGTCGTAGGTGTCTGTGTTCTGATCAGAGTGAGTGAACAAATGTTATCAAACGACAATAAAGTACATTCAATCACAACAAGCATTTATCTACGTTATACACAGATAGAAAAGCATGCTGCTGCTATATTACACTGAAGCACAATAAAATAGCAATTGCAACCAAAATGACGGCGTAACTGGGAGGCTCAAATAATACGTCTCATGGACGAAGCTTCACATAGAGTGTGCCTAGATGATCCATTTATAGATTGCAACCGTGTATTAAGTACATTAAATGTTTGTAATTAGGTAAGCCATTGTACTTGAAAGTATATGGCTTTTGTGACAACTGTACATAGTGTATACTGTCAACAAATTAGAAATGTTGACGCGGACAAGGACGTTGCAAATTCTCTCAGTTCGCATTTTACGTGAAGTAGTTTTCTCTCACTTTGCAAATTTTGAGAAGTGGCTGGGAATGTCCTTCATTCAAAATAGACGACCTTCACTTTTTCTCTCTCTTCGGGTTTTTCGCAAAAAAGTTGAAGGTGCCCTAAAAATGGTTGAACTTTGAACTGTGCCTAAGTGTCGCATTTCGAAAAAAGGCGAAAAAGACGAAACTATTGCAAACATAGCTCATTTTTGCAGATTGTCATGACACTTAGAGTATTTTTGCAGACTGTCGCGAAAGTAATGTATTTCTACAGACTTGTTCTAAATGCTAATTTCGCGGAAGTCCTTGAAGATGTCCAAGTCTTCAATGACTTCAAATTATTGAGCTTAACATCTGAACTTGGAGATCAGCCGGAAGCCCTTCGTAGACATTCTTCAAATAAATTGGTTGTCTAAGTTTGTGATTCCTACAGGTATCAGATGAGCAGACATAGAACCAAAGTTGGCTTCACCTGACCCTAGATCAATGATCAATAAACGTGCAGGAAGAATCATGAAATAGAAATTAGTCATTCACCAAGGAGACAACTGTGGGCTTAATTTCCAACAATTTTTATCACTACTGTTTTGCTCTAGGTGTAGTCATGCATTGGAAGTAGGAAGTTTCCGCTATTCCATTATCTATCCTATTTTTGACATGGTATCGGAGCATTCTAACATGGTATCAGAGCATTATTCCATGGTATCAGAACATTCTATGATAGTATCAGTGCTAGATCACTACTTCTATATTTGAACCATCACGATATCAGACTTGTGATCTCTATCAGCTATTTCGATATCAGAGCGAAAGCTCTAATACTTGATATCTTTCGTGATATCAAATTGATATCAAAATCTTCAGTTCCTTTCATCTTTGTAGTATCAGAGAATTGATTTCCTATTGTTGGCATCACTACATCTTAGCGTCATTGATATAATTGATAGACTAAGTTCCAGATGGATTCTCAAAGTAAAGCTGGTCTTATCGCAGACAAGCTGAATGGATCCAATTATCATTTGTGGAAATTTAAGATGAAGACCTTGCTAATTGCCAACGAGCTATGGGATGGTGTTACAGGTACAAAAGTAAAACCTGAAGACGACACATAAGACTCAAAGTGGAAATCGAATGATGGTAAAGCTTTCGCGCTTATTATCCTCAATATATCAGATACACAGATTGGACACGTAGCTGAAGCCAGAACTTCAAGAGAAGTTTGGGACATCCTAAACTCACTATATGACATGAGGGACATAACTACTAAGTTACATCTACGAAGAAAATTATTCACATTATCAATCATAGACGATCAAGACGCAGTTATGACATTGCTTTCAAGATTGCCCTCTACATATGAGAACTGGGTGATGATCATATCGACACACTCAGATTTAACTCTTACTAGAGTTATCACTATGTTGCTGCAAGAAGACAATAGAAGAAGTCAAGACACTTTGTTTACTTCCTCCTCTCAAGCTCTATATGTCAACAAAGGCTCTAAGCGACAGAAGCAGAAAAGCTCCAAGAAGGCTACAACGAATTAGATATACTAGAATAATTGTCAACATGATGATTGATCCTCCCATTCCTTCAAAGATTGTAATGCCATGTTATTATACTGACCTACTCGACAAGATCAAGGTTGGAATGAAAGCAATCACATTCTATACAACACCTACACAACTATGTATAGATGCCAAAAACATTGAAGATCACTTAAGGGAATAAGAGTTACACAAAGTCTCTTCAGTTCTGGCATCATCAAAAGAACTATCAGAGCATACAACTTATGAAAAATGTAAAAGTTATCTACCTTGAGTTTTGGCTATGCCAAATCCACTCCATGTCCACTTGTAAATATGTTAGGGAGAATATAATTTTGCTTAGCTCGAGCTAGTGTAGGTTGTTGACACTTGGCTTGATGGTAGAGGGCAAGGACAAAGCACCTCATGATGTTATTTTTCCATGTGGACCAATCATATGAAGAGGTGCATCAAAATGGTCCAATCAAATTAAGAGGTGGTTTGTATGTGGTTCAATCATTATAAGAGGTGCTATGAGAGTGGTCCAACGATTGATCTTCATTCCCACCTATCTTGGATCTCGAGCCACTCTATGAGAGTGTGCGAGCTTGATTCTACACTTGGTTTTTTTATGAGAGATAGAGTACTTCCAATACTTAGAATTTTTTCTACATTCTCTCTTGTGTGCTCTTGCCTTGAGATTGTCAAGCTAGATTGTTTGCATCAATCAAGAGATAGATCTATGTGCAATCACACACACCTTAGAAGATCAAACACATTGATTTGTGTGTCCTCACATTTGTAAAAAGTATACATGGTATCAGAGCTAGCCTAAGGATGGATTTCATGCATCAAGTTTGATGGAAATTTTTGCTTGAAAACTTGGATTTGAGAGTGTACTTGGATCTTGATAGCTATTAAAGTGATTTTTGGATCTAGAAGGATAAAAAAAATATTGATTTGATCCATGTTGGGTATTGTACGAACTGTAGTTCTCATACATGTGTGAGATCACCCAACTTTGAATGGTTGGTGTTTCTCCAAGGTAGATCGAAATCTAGTACATGATAGCTTATTGGAGAGCTTGTGACTCTAGTTTGTGATGCAATTGATCTCGAGTCAAATGGGCTTGTCTTGAGAAAGTTATTGGCATTCAAAGTGAGGTGGTTAGGGCACCCAATTTGGTGGGACATGCCAAGATAGGCTCACATCTAGCTTAGATCATCAAAAAACTCATGATTTTCATTGCCAATCTAGTGTGGGGTACATCTAGATGTGATTTTGACGCCATAGCCACATAGTTTCACTCAAATCAAGTGTGATTGAGTTGTTTGTGGAGTCCTTGATCATTTTTCAAGTGTCTTGCAGCTCGTGGAGAGAGTTGGTTCAAAATCTTGATGTACTTCATCTTTGGAGAGAAGCAAGATCTAGATTTGAAGGAGATTGACATCACTTGTGAGATTGATCCCACATAGATATTGCAAGATCTCAAATTGAAATTGATTGGACACCATTATTGTTTATTTGTCCATTGCAAATCAATTTCTCAAGAACCGTTCTCAAGAACCATTCACAGATTGAGTTCGTTGCGTCGTTTCCGTTGCCTTAAAACTGTGTTTACGGACACAGTCGGGACATTCCACATGGTATTGGTTTTTTACTTTACAGTCAGCCATGAAATGTCCTGTTTCACCACAAATAAAGTAGCGGTTGCTCATTGGGCCTGTGGCAATGGCATAACCATCTTGGATGGCTAGCTGTGCTGGATTTTCTGGTGGTGTTCAATACTCATCTCGTTTGCACGAGCATGAGTTGTCGGTTTGATAATGTTGAGAACTAGCAGATGGAAGTGTTGTATCTTGATTGTAGGACTGATCGTAGGAGTTCTCAACAAGATGTGTTTGTGTAGACTCTCGAGGATTTCTATGTTTTTGTGGTCCTAGATCTGGTTGTCCTCTTGGAGGTGGTCCTAAGAGTGCTAGCTGTGGTTGAGGTTCATGTCTAGATTGTCTGGGCAACTCTTGTATATGGACTTGGTTGTTTCGTGGTTGGTAGTGTGTGTGTTGGTTTTGTGAAACAAACGATTGTCGAGGAGGTTGAGTATGTTCTCCCGACTAGTTGTGAGGCTGGTTCCTCGGATTATAATAGCAATGAAGAGAGTTATGCCCCATAAAGTCGTAGATTTCACATTTGATCAAGGAAGTATCTGGGACCAGTTGGTATGAAGTGCACTCATTGCCAGTGTATGCACCTCGATAGTGAGGGCACCACGTGTTCTCTCGTCTATGGTGGATTTGGCCAGTGGGTAATTGACCTGGCATCGAACTCTGGATAGACTTAAGAGTGTTTTGAAACTCTTTCGTGAGTTTCTCCATCTGTTGTTGGTGTTGCTGGTTAAGCAACTCCATTTGTGTTTTCCACAACTGTTCTCGAGTTTCGTTGTTTGGTCGAGCTTTTTGGATAGCACGATGTTCTCTTCGTTTGCGTGGTTCATCGACATCAGAGCCCTCGTCTTCCTCTCGAATGGCGTCAGACATGGCTTGTTTCAATGATGTATATTCACCATTGGAATGAAGTTCACGTCTTATCCATCGTGGGAGTCCAACAAGGAACCAAATTATGAGCATAGACTCAATGGGTTGTTCTTGTACCTGACTTTTTAATCTTTTAAATCGCTCAATATAGTCACATACTTTCTCGTCTTTTGTCATTTTGATGTTACTTAGTTTGACATAAGAACTTTCTATCAAGCAAAATGGCTTGAAGCGTTTGATAAAGGCCTCCTTCAAGAGTGACCAATCACGTTTATCTTCACGATCAAGGTTAAAAAACCACTCTCGTGCTCGATCGATCATGGTCATCGAAAAGAGCTGTACCATGGCTTCCGGTGATGTCTCGCCATAGACGTCACATGCGTTCTCAAAGACTTGAAAAAATCTTTGAGGATCAGTGTTGCCATCGTACTTAGGTAAATATAGCTTTGGGGTGCGTTTTTCAGTACGTGGAACATTATTCGCAAAAGCTCCGTTTAAGTGAGCTTGTGCATGTGAAGATTCGGCAACATGAAAATGTGGTCGTTCATATGGAGCTTCATAACGCATGGGTTCCCATCTGTCGAATGGGTTGGTGGATTGCTCTTGGACTTGGGATTTCATCCAAAAATTCTGTTAAATTGAACTTGTTCGGTGGATGGGGAGACCATCTCTGGTGGATAGTCCTCCGTAGAATTCGGATCGTAAGGGCGATTCATAACAACTTGTAGAGTATCGTAGGATTGTGTAAATTGGTGAATGTATTTTCTACGGTTGGATGTGGTTCCCACGATGCAGAATTTGTATATGGACTATACGGTCTAAGGAGCGGTTGAGATCTGAGAGTATCCGTCAGTCGAGCACTAACGCGAGGACGTTGGTCGAGATCTGATGCAAGGTCGTCGGTCGAGATCTGACACGAGGTCGTCGGTCGAGATCTGACATGAGGTCGTCGGTTGAGTTATGATGCGAGGTCGTCGGTTGAGTTCTAACGTGAGGTTGTCGGTTGAGTTCTGACGCGAGGTCGTCTGTTGAGATTTGTTGCGAGAGCGTTGGTTGAGATGTGATGAATGGATCCGGCTCCGGTTGAGATTGAAGTAGGTCGTCGGTTGAGATGTCAATAGAAGATCTGGGTTGAGATTCGAGAGAAGTGCATCGGTTGAGATCTGACGGAAACGTGCCGGTTGAGATCTTACTAAACACTTTGATTGAGATGGGAGCAAGTGCTCTGGTTGAGATTTAAAAAAGTGCTCTGGTTGAGATCAGGACTGAAGGGTCCGGTCGAGATCTAATTGAAGACTTCGGTCGAGATGCTAGCAAGTGCTCCGGTTGAGATTGAAAGAAGTGCACCAGTTGAGATCAGGACTGAGGGTCCAGTCGAGATCTAACTGAAGACTTCGGTCGAGATGCAAAGGAACGCTTCGGCGTGGAATTTGCTCTTCCACTAAAGGTCACCATCAAAAGGTGGCTCACTCTCACTTTAAGGAGGGGGGGGCGTCTACATTTATTTACAAAGCCTAGGAAATATGACTAGCTCCTACATAGTCGTTCCTTCTCTGGGATACACCATGTAGGCTCACATAGATATTTCTCTGTCATCCTAGCTAGTAATTTCTCGGCTCTCAGTTTCTTCTACTCTCCTCCTTCTGACACCTCCTCGGTCATGGGTGAGAGGTAATTTGTGTCTTCGGCTTGGCTCGGCATCTGGGGATTCTCTGGAATCTGCTAACATATGGGGATTGTTTTGCAACACAGATGAAAGAGATATGGCTTGGTTTAACGTTTGTGTAGCTATGGAATGGTGCCAAATGTTCACAGATTCTCTGAATCTCTGAACACGGTTCTGTGATTTCTTTACCTCTTCTTTAGTTACGATTTTTTATGGTTCTTCTTCTTATTAGAACAGTTACAAAGCATAAGCGTTACTCAGATTCAACATGTATTTTCCAACTTGTCAATGAGAGACACAGTTCCGATGCCCAACTACATGTGAAAACCGACCATGTAACCATCTTTAGCTCAGGAGGATCAACGTTTTGGAACAGGGAGCAGACCTACCACTATCTACTGAATCAGAAATCAATCAAGAACAAGATTAACTACTGAACAAGAAACAAGAAACTAGAAACCAGAAACTAGATTCCTAACAACATTTGACAGTCCAAGAATCAAGAAACACTCATTTCTTGATGCTTAGAATGCCCAAGAACAATCAAGAACTGGAAAGTAAGAGAGTATGCAAGATCTACACCACTATTCCAGCCTATTTAGTTTACTTGAATGCTGATTTCTACCTAATTCCATAAACAAGAAGTGAATCCTAATCCACAACTAAGCAAGAAACTAGAAAACAAGAAACCAGTTAATCCACAATGCAAGGAATTCAAGCATGCTCTTAGAAATTTCACTCAAGAACATTGCCATGAACAAGGAGCTTAGCAATCATCAAGAACTCATGGTGGATCCTCTTTATTTGCTCAAGAGAACTTGACAATACATTCAAAGCTCCCTCACAAGAGAGGGGGGCCCTTAAATAAGCAAGAAGGCTACCCATGTGGAGCCCAAGTGGCAATTCCACCAGATTAGAAATTACATGTGGAATTTGCCCTTTCACTAAAGGTCACCATCAAAAGGTGGGGTCTACATTTATTTACAAAGCCTAGGAAAAATGACTAGCTCCCACATGGTCGTTCCTTCTCTGGGATACACCATGTAGGCTCACATAGATATTTCTTTGTCATCCTAGCTAGTAATTTCTCGGCTCTCAGCTTCTTCTGCTCTCCTCCTTTTGAGACCTCCTCGGTCATGGGTGAGAGGTAATCTGTGTCTTCAGCTTGGCTTGACATCTGGGGATTCTCTGGAATCTGCTAACATCTGGGGATTGTTTCGCAACACAGATGAAAGAGATATGGCTTGGTTTAAAGTTTGTGCAGTTGTGGCATGCGCCAAATGTTCACAGATTCTCTGAATCTGTGAACACGGTTCTGTGATTTCTTTACCTCTTCTTTAGTTATGGTTCTTTATGGTTCTTCTTCTTATTAGAACAGTTACAAAACAGAAGCGTTACTCAGATTCAACATGTATTTCCTAGCTTGTCAGTGAGAGACGCAGTTCCGATGCTCAGCTACATGCAAAAACCGACCATGTAACCATCTTTAGCTCAAGAGGATCAACGTTTTGGAACAGGGAGCAGACCTACCACTATCTACTGAATTAGAAATCAATTAAGGACAAGATTAACTATTGAACAAGAAACAAGAAACTAGAAAAAAGAAACTAGATTCCTAACAGCATTTGACAGTCCAAGAATCAAGAAACACTCATTTCTTGATGCTTAGAATGCCCAAGAACAATCAAAAACTTGAAAGTAAAAGAGTATGCAAGATCTACACCACTATTCTAGCCTATTTAGTTTACTTGAATGCTGATTTCTACCTTATTCCATAAACAAGAAGTAAATTCTAATCCACAACTAAGCAAGAAACTAGAAAACAAGAAACTAGGTAATCCACAATGCAAGGAATTCAAGCATGCTCATAGAAATTTCACTCAAGAACATTGCCATGAACAAGGAGCTTAGCAATCATCAAGAACTCGTGGAGGATCCTCTTTATTTGCTCAAAAGAACTTGACAATACATTCAAAGCTCCCTCACAAAAGAGGGGGGCCCTTAAATAAGCAAGAAGGCTACCCATGTGGAGCCCAAGTGGCAATTCCACTAAATTAGAAAATACATGTGGAATTTGCCCTTCCACTAAAGGTCACCATCAAAAGGTGGCTCACTCTAACTAATTTAAGGGGGGTTCTACATCTATTTACAAAGCCTAGAAAATATGACTAGCTCCTACATGGTCGTTTCTTCTCTGGGATACACCATGTAGGCTCACATAGATATTTCTCTGTCATCCTAGCTAGTAATTTCTCGGCTCTCATGCTCGGCTCTCAGCTTCTTCTGCTCTCCTCCTTCTGAGACCTCCTCGATCATGGGTGAGAGGTAACCTGTGTCTTCGGCTTGGCTCGTTATCTTTAAGAAAGTCAATCTCTAATCCTAGAATATAGTGAATTTTTCCAAGATCTTGCATCTACAAGATTTGTCTTCAAGAGTCCATCACAACACATGTCAAATCTTTTGAGATTTTTCATTTGGAAGTGCATTGTTTGGTTCAAGATGGAAAGATAGATGTCACTTTTATGAAAGTAACTTGGATTTATTTTATGTCCTTGGAAAGTATTTTGCTTGGAACTTTAGATAAGTTCAAACTTATTGTTATGATCCAAGAGAAATCAATCAAGAATAAGGAGCAGCAATCACAAAATGAAAATACTTTCATTTATGATATCATGTCAACTTATGAAGAACCATTTTGCTTTGAAGAGATTTTTGTATCTCAAAGGTGGATTAAGGTTGAGGGTGATGCCTTAAAAGATAGCAAAATATGTTTTCCTTGTAAGCTTACATTAGTTATGAAGTCAAGAAAATGGAAATATCTACATAATGTATGATCTTTTGGTTTCAATAAGATCATGAATGATGTGTTCATTCATAAAGATGAAAATTGTATGTTTTCAATCCTAAAGGCAAGTTGTAAACTTCTTATGAGAATAAGTGAAGCATCCAAAGTGGACACTTATATCCATAAGCAAGTAGTTAGCCTTATTGAGATGGGAATACCTTTTGATTTCAATATTGAAAAAATCATGCCAAGTTGTGGTGATTTTTGGACTTATGTTTCTAGCATAAGTAATCTTGATAATCATAGGAAGTGCATATTGAATGGTCATACTTGTTGTGATCATTATGAGACATGGAGGTCCCGGATTTCCATCAAAAAGGAGCACCATGAAGAGGATCTTAAGGAGTCATCTCAAGGTTTAAATGTGCCAAGGATTGAGGAGGAGAATCCTGCTAAAGGTTCAAGTGTGCCAAGGATTGAGGAGGAGAGACCTTCTCAAATTGTGATTCCAAAAAGAAACTCAAGAAATATGGTTGAGTCCATGTGTCTCACATTTCAAGGGAAAGAGGAACATATCTCATGTGGTATACATCTCATACTTACTTCTCTTATGTCATTTGATAAGTCAATTTGCTTTAGTGAGATCATTGCATCTCAAAATTGGAGTAAAGCCATACTAGTTGAGTATGAAGTCTCTCTTGAGAACATAGATGATGTTCTTAAAAGATTGAAATTTATTTTAAATCAACTAGAAAGCAAATGGTTATTTCATCAAATGTATGCTCTTGAGTCATTCAAGAGCAAAAGTGATTTGTTCACTCATAGTTTGAAAATTTGTATTGAGGCAAATTGTAAACTCTTTATGAGAGTAAGTGAATCATCTTCTAAAGACACTTATTTCCATAATGAAGTATTTAGCCTCATTGGATCTGAGATTAGCATGGTAAACAAGCATGAAGATATGATGCAAACACTTTGTTATTATAGCATGCATAGTCTTGCCAATTTGGATGAGTCTAATTCTCTAGATCGTGGGAACATGATGTTAGATCTTTGTGATCCTAATAAATCAAGAATAAATCTTTATTTTCTCATGAAGGAGCATGCACATGAAGAAGGAGCAAGCCTCAAGGTCAAGCATCTACATGAAAATTGGAAGGAATCAATTTTGGAGGTGCTAGGATGGTGCAAAGCTCTCAAATTCATCAAAGATGTCAACATCAAAGAAACACTATCATGGATATGGTGATTTCAGATCAACATCACGCTCATTGGATGATCTTCACAACTTTTGAACCAGCAAAGACCAATTCAGCCCATGGATTCAAGTTCAAGATCATCATGTTTTCCATTAAGCTAGATTTACCAAGCTAGATTTTTTATGAGGAGTGTGAAAAATGCAAAAATAAGCTTGGTAGAGGCCAAAAATCATGTATATAGATAAACACACATGTGTGGAGCCTGTTCCCACGTGTGAAACTAGTGTACTTGTCATGTACCATAATCATATATGTTGTACATATGATTTAATTCAAGTTCTAGTGGCTAAAATGGCCAAAAACTAGTTTTCTAGACATATGACACATGGCATCAATCTATTAATTGCATGAGCCACATCCTTTGATTAGATGTTATATTTCATGTGTAGAGGACAGCTCACAAGTGTGGAATAAGCTGAAGTAGACGAATTTTGACTTCTAGAAGATTTTCATGTAGATCTCCATATAGAAGGAAAATAGACCAAAAGTGCTCAAAATAGAAAGTTTTGTCCAAGTGTCAGTTTTGCATGATGAATCATCATATGACAAAGCACCTTCACACATGTGGGATCAGAGGGATGATCAGTACCATGAGCTCTCACTTATTGTATATATAGAGCCACATTTGGCCATAATCATTGTGAGACACCAATCTTGGTTTTGGAAGCAATTTTGAGTGATTCTCTCCACTTGTCTACATTTGTTTTGATTGTTTTGAGGTTCTATCAATGTGTATTTGATTTTCAAGTTGGAGTCTATACTCAGACAGTGTTTCACACATGTGAAACTAGAAAGTACACCTATCTTCAATTAATGATTGTTCTTGTTAGGATTTTGTGTCTAGAATTGATCTAGATTGATCTTAATTTCAAGTAGATTGATAGTTCAAGTAATCTGACAACCAATCCCTCTTGATGATAAGATTAGGATCCACTCTTGGTCCTTTTTGTACTTTTTGCACAAAATACTCTCGCAACCAACCGTGCTTTGTACTTGATGAGTTGCCCACCAGCTCCATATTTGATCTTGTATATCCATTTGCAAGTGATAGACGTCTTACCATCAGGTAGCTCAACCAAGTTCCACGTCTTATTTTTCGTTATAGCTTCCATTTCTGTTTCTATAGCTTCACGCCACTCCTTGTGCTCCTTTTCTTTATGAAAAGTTTTTGGTACTTGAGTCTTGAGCACAGAACCCATTAGGGCTAGATTCATCTCTAATCTTGCAGGAGGTTTTCGATTTCTACTTGATCTTCTAAGCTCTCCCTGCTCACTTGATTCGGGAGTATCTCCCTTATTAGCATCACTTGTTACTGACAAGTACCACTTAGGCACTCTCCTAGGAATCTCATTATTGACCCTGTCTTTTTCCATTGGCTCTTCCATATCGACACCAACTTCTTCCTTCACTTGCACTTTAGCTTTATCATCAAAGGGATCAATTGTCAATTTTATTTGGTCGTTTTGACCCATCTCATCAAAAGTAGCATCTCTGAAAATCACGATCTTTTGTGCATCTGTGTCATACATCTTGTATGCCTTGGCTCTTTCATCATATCCGAGGAAAATACACTTAACAGCTTTTGCATCCAGCTTCTTTTGTTTTTCATCAGGTACATGAGCGTAAGCATCACAACCAAATACTCATAAATGAGAAACATTAGGTTTCTTTCCAGTAAAAGCTTCGTAAGGTGTCTTACCCTCCAGGTACTTCGTAGGACACCGATTCAAGATATGAGTAGTTGTGTCGCATGTTCTGTCCAAAAAGTATTTGGCAAACCCTTGCTCTTAAGCATTGACCTAGCCATCTCCACAATGGATCTATTTTTCCATTCTGCAACTTCGTTCTGTTGTGGTGAATAAGGTGTAGTGGTTTGTCTCTTGATCCCCTGATCCTTGCAAAAGTTTATAAACTCTGTTGAAAAATACTCACCGCCACCATCTGATCTGAGGGTCTTAATATAACAACCTGTTTGTTTTTCAACTAGAGCCTTGAACTCTCTAAACTTGGCAAAAGCATTAGATTTCTTGCTTATGAAATAAATCCAGATATGCCTACTATAGTCATCAATGAATGTGATGAAATAGTAACAACCACTAATGGACCTAGTTTGTATCGGTCCACACAGATCACTATGAACAAGATCAAGAATGCCATTGGCTCTTCTTGCTCCATCTTTGGGAAATCTCTCTCTATGTTGTTTTCCCAAAATGCAACCCTCACAAATTTTTCCTTCAAAAGAGATATCAGGCAATCCAACAACTAGATTACCTCTTTTAAGAATTTGCAAGCTTTGAGCACTGATATGACCAAACCTTTGATGCCAAAGATCACTTCGACTATCAACAGTGCTTACCATAACTTGAGTAAAAGATCTCGCATTCAATTTGTAGAGTCGATTCTCGTTGACTCTAGCTCCTATAGCAATCACTTTGTAGTGATTCTTGATGTCTTTGACAAGACATTTGTCACTGTCAAACTCAACCTTGAGTTGTTGATTAGCCATCGTCCCAACAAATAGTAGATTGTTAGCTAAGCCAGGTACATATTGCACATTGCTTATCTGCTTTATCTTCCCGCTGGCTAACTTCACTGGTACCACTCCAACTCCTTTAACATATAGCAATTTGCCATCAGCTTGTCCAACTTCATCACCATTGTCAGTTTCCTTGAGTTCTGAAAACCACTCTTTCCTTGAAGTCATGTGCTTGGATGCACCACTATCAAATGTACCATGTTTTCTTGGCTTCATCACTTGTTATTAATGTTGTAATAAACAATTTTGAACTCTCACCAGTATCATCTTCATATTGATCATCATCATATTAATGTTGATCAGTATAATTGTCTTCATAATAATAGTCATCAAATTGATGTTGATCAGCATAATTTCCCGCTTGCCATTTGTCTTTTCTTTGTTCCATCTCCTTCTGTTTCTTGAAGCATTCACGCTCCCAGTGGCCAGGTTTGTTGCAGTATTTACAATTTACAGGTTTATTTTGTCTTGAATAGCCGCGTCCTTGACCTCGGCCTTGATTCCAATTGTCTCGATTCAGACTATCATTGACTTGCTCATGAAATTGTTGAAATGATCCCCGGCTTGAGTTTCCTCCTCTTGATTGATACCTTCCATGGCCAAATCTTCCACCTCGTCCTCTAACTGCAAGAGCTTGATCATAGCTCCTGTTACGATGATTCAATTTCTCTTGACGTTGCTCTTCTTGCAAAAGAAATCACCTAGTTCTTCATAGGTTGGAAGATTTTCTCTTGTGGCTATAATCGTCACAAACATCTGATGTGACTCACTTAGACTATTCAATGTCAATTACACGATCTCGCGATCTTGTACTCGCTCTCCAACTGTTGTTAATTGGTCACGGATCTCTTTGATCTTCAGTATGTGATCGGCAATAGTTGCACCATCATCCATCCACAATGTATGCAACTTCGTCTTCAGAAACAGTATTCGAGATGTATTTGTCGTTTCAAACAATGCCTTCAATGTATCTCACGCTTATTTTGGTCCTTCTGAATCTGAAATATAGGGAATATGCATCTCTAACTGATAAGTTGATGACATTCTGGGCTTTTCGTTTTCTCCTATCAAATGCCCGCTGATCTTCTTCAATCACTAACCTTGTCTCTTCACCTGTCACGATCTCCCACAGCTCTTTTTCCATCAAAATGTTCTTCAGTTTGAATTTCCAAACTGCATAGTTCCGGCACCTTCCAATTTGCTTGACTCATTAAGGACACTCTCGCTTAGAGTTGCCATTACTGGATAGATGAGTCTGGCTCACAAAATTTATCACACCAAAGAACTGTAAATTTTTGGTCGGACACCTGATATCGGTACGACGCGCGGGTGCACGAGCGTGTGGATCCGATATTGGTACAGATATGCAATATCGGTATGACACACAGATGGACGACTGCTCTGGATTTTCTTTACCTCTGGCATGTCGCTCCAATATTGGTACGGATATGTGATATCGGTATGACGCACGGATGTACGACTGCTCTTGGTTTTCTTTACCTCTGGCGCATCGATCTGATATTGGTACGGACAAGATGAAAAGTAGAGTGAATATAAGAACTTTCAGAGAGAATATTTTAGATTCCACACTTCGGCGCGGCGGTTACGCCACCTCCTCTTTGCAAAGATTTCGAAATGTGTGATCGTTCAAAAGACAGAGATCAGTAATGTGAAAAGTATGAAGCTTCCTAACTCTGAATGACAATACTAAACACTATCTAGTGTGATTTGTGGTACTCCAAACAGACAAATGAGAGATTTCTTGGCAAACCTCTCACACAAATAGCACTTTCCACAACAACTAGGAAGTATTGTAAGAATCTCCCCCACTCAACAGATTTTCAATCTGTCTGATGTTGCCCTGGCCTTTTGGATGCCTCCGGGACTGTGCTTTTCACAACAACTAGGAAGTATTGTAAAAATCTCCCCACTCAACATATTTTCAACTTGTTTGATGTTGTCGTGGCCTTTCTGATGCCTCCGGGACTGTGTCTTCATTTCCCACTGATGATTCTGAGCTCCAAACCTGCAAAATACACCAAAGAAGGATTTCTTCCAGCCATTTTTATCTCTCCAAGCTTTCACCTCCCGTGAAGGACTTTCTTACTTCGTTGTGGAGCAGCTGTATCCACTGATCAGACACGCAGGACTATTGCTGCTCTGATACCATGTCAAGAATTAGATATGCAACATCAAGCATTCACCATAAGCAATCACCACAAGATGGCGGAAGAAGAACACGCACTGTCACTCTATCACACTAACTCATACAGAATGTAAAATGTACAAATAAACCCTGAACCCCGAGTAGACTAATAGACTAGCCTACGGCTAATGACACCTAGTCACAGCTGTCAACATTAATGTACCTTGCATTCACCCTTGATCCTTCATAGCTACATGCAAAGTTTATATGTCTTCAACATGTATCATGTTAATGTCTCCTTAGTAAACATAGAATGAACACATTACTCTTGGCTTGAATCTCATTGATCCCAACAAATATGTGATTTCATAGTTCATTTGGGGGTCAAAATAGACAAAGAAGTTATGGACACATGATTAAAACCAATAAATATACTAACAGGGGCTTTTAGTAACTAATTTGACCGGTCAATCATTATCATTCACATGGTCATTCTCTAAATGGTCACAATTTATTGTTTAAAGGATAAGCTTAGGCTGATTGAGCTAAGGTAGGGTGTAGACTCCCTTGAGACCCGTACTATTCTGATGATCTAATAATTTGCTTCCTGACTAGGAAAGACAACCATTTCCAAAATGAAAAACATGTCTTGTAGTAGATTTTTTGTCATCCGTACTTCCGCCCAAATCAACATTTGAGTAACAAAGCAAAATAGGCATACAAGTGCATCTGTAATAGACTAACCAAAGCCAATAGTGCTTTTGACATAATGTATGATATGTTTTGCAACTTTTCAATGATCTTCTATAGGCGTAGCCATGAATTGACTAACTAAACCAACTGCATAGCTTATGTCAAGTGTTGTAGTTGTTAGGTATATTAAAATCCCAACCAATTGTCTAAACAACGTAGAATCAATTGGTCATTTGCTAATGATAAAAAGAGAGAATTATTTAAAAAGGAAATTGCATATTGGGATTTTATAGTGTTAGCTGATGGGATAAAACCAAATCCTTAGAAAGTTGTTGTTCTTCTTGCTTGGCCTGCTCCTACAAACTTGATAGCATTAAGAAGCTTTCTTGGATTAGATGTGTTTTATCGTAAAGGTGTGAAGAATTATTCATACGTAGCTGCGCCATTGACCGATATGCTACAGAAAATAAGTGGAAAGGACGGAGGTTCAACAACAAAGTCCTGTATTTCATGTTCCTAGATTAAAACAAATTTTACATCAAGGTGATCACTTGTTGTTTGATGGTTTGTTTGCGTTCCAAGAGCAAGGAGAAGTGTTGTGAGGGTATTGGATAGGCAGGAGAGGCGTTTACGCAATATTACATAGAAAATTAGGACACAACAAAGCTTGATCCCAAAATGGTTTTGGAAGATTAGCACCTAACCTCATGGCTTTGGCACTTTCACATAAAGTCCTATTCTTCCTCTCGGCCACTCCATTTTGTTGTGGTGTCCTTGGAGTTGTGTAGTCCCTCTTGATCCCATCACAAAAGGCCTTGAACTTGGTAGATATGTACTCTCCACCATTTTCACTCCTCAAGCATTTGATCTTTGTGGAAAATTGGTTTTCCCTTACATTCTTGAACTTGACAAAGACATCATACACTTCATCTTTGCTCTTTAGTAAATAGATCCAACAAAATCTACTAAAGTCATCAATGAAAGTTACATACATCTTAGCTCCACTATTGCTAATTATAGTAATTCCATGAATATCCGAATGTACAACTTCAAAAGGCTTTGCAAATCTAATATAAGGTAGTCTATGTGACTTTGACAAAGCACAAGACTCACAAACATGATTGATGCTTTTGAAAGAACTTGGAAGACCAATCACAACTTGCTTTCTAGCCATTACCTTCAATGACTTGAAGTTGAGATGCCCCATCCTTTTATGCCAAACATCTTGAATAGATATTTGCTCACTTGCAACACATCCAACTTGGTTAGCAATAACACAAGCATCTAGTTTGAATAACTTCCCTTGCATTTTATCTTTTGCAATCAAGACATCCTTCCTTTTGATCAAACAAGCATCTCCATCAGACTCCACTTTAAGACCATTTCTTTAGCAATTGACTCACACTAAGTAGGTTCTTAGTAATATATGGAATGAACAAAACATCCTTCAAATGGACCTTCCTATTTGTAGAGAGAGAAACAGGAATTTTGTCAATCCCTTTGATTGCACACTCACCATCATCGGTCATGTAGATCACCCTCTTGTCATCTTCATATGCCAACAAAAAACTGAAGTACTCTTTGTGAAAAGTCATGTGTGAGCTTGCTCCACTATCAATCCACCATGGATCAATATCTCCAACAATAGAACTCAAACATGAAGACATCACAAAAGCATCATCATTTGCATTTTGATCATCAACACCATTCTCATCAAGAGTTAGATTACCTTGTCTCCTTGATCTCTCTTCTTCTTGTAGCAATCACTTGCAAAGTGATCTTTGATGCCACAATATAAGCATTTCAACTTTGAACTATCTTCTTCTTACCAAGAGAAGAAGACTCACCATGATCTTGTCCTTTAGACCACTTGCCCTTAACTTTACACTTGAACTTGCCTTTGATGAACATTGCCTCCTCACCATTTTGAGATGTCGATGTAGATCCACCTCTTGCTTGAAGCCTACATCCCTCATTGATCAAAATCTCTTGAAGATCCATCAAACTTGGAAAAGTTTTTTGAATAGAAATACTTTGTACAATGTTAGCATGAGCATCCAGCAAACCATTAAGAATAACTTGAACAAGCTCTCCTTGCTTAATGCTCTCATCAATGCAAGCTAATTCATCACTTAAATCCTTAACTCTTAAAAAAAAAGGTATTAGGGTTCACTTCTCTCTTTTGAATACTTTGAAAGATTTGTCTTCTTAAAGTCAACACTCTAAAAATAGACTTGGATTCAGAAAGCTTCTTCAAAGCTTCCCAAGCATCATAAGATTAATTGCACTTACCAATCTCCTTGAGTAGCTCATTGGTAATATTCATCTTGATCATGTGTAGAGCTTTCTTAGCTCTCTTGTCATACCTCACTTGATCTTGATGAACCAAGGATCTCTCCTCCAACCCTACAAAAATATCCATTAACTCATGCATTTCAAGAAGTGATTCAATCCTCACCTTCCATGTAGAGTAGTTGCTTGAGGTAAGCCTATCATTGCTTTCCAACATGAATCCACTTGATGTAGCCATGTTGCAATGACCTGATCCTTTTCTTTCAACATGTTCCAATGCACAAATCACTCTTTTGAAATACAACAAATGTTTTTAAAAAGACATCACAAAGATATAGAACCTCTCAATTCTCTTCTAGCAATTATCACTAACAAATCAACACATAGAATGGTGAAATCTTGATCAACCTATGATCCACCTACAATCTAATGAATCTTGCCACTTAGTCCAAAAAACCTCAAAAAATAGAGATTCAATCCAAATTAGGGTTTTGACAAAATCACAAAAAATTGATTATTTCAAATTCTACATGCGATTGACTAAAACTTGATATAGAATCTTGTAGCCATCATTGAGTTGAAATTTCGATAGAATCTAGTGCAGTATGCAGATCACATCACACAATCACCATAGCCACTCCTCACAAGCTCTCAAAGATGGCACAACAAACGTTAATAGATTACAAAGAAACACTGTACATATAGAGTATTCACAAACTGCATGAAAAGGCAGGTGTCCTAAAATTGGCCTACCACCTGTCAAACTAAGGTCGGGCTCAATATGGCCAAATTTGACAGACAAAATTGAGACATGCCCCCAAGTATAGCAAGTACTGTAAATAACTCTGTACATGCTAATTCTTCCTATGTGTGGCTACTCGGCTAATCCAAGTAGCTGGCTACGGGATCAATGACCGATCAATATATATTTTAATGGGTCACGTCCCGATCACAACCATATACAATAAACCAAATGAATTGTACAATAATTACATCATCACATTTAGAGCTTATACTAATGAATCAGATCAAAACTGATTTCTAACTCTCTCCCTTAAGCTCAAATGTGATAAGAGTGAAAAACAATAATTTGTAGCAATATTTGGAATGTCCAAAAGATGTTATGCATGTCCTGCTACTATGTACTTGACTCACACTCAAGCACAACAACAAACCACTAGGTTTGACTCACAAAGTATCATGTAAACACAATGTTCATATAGAGAGTCTACCATACTCTCGACCAACTGACTTGTCCTCATCCAACTTGAAACACAAGTGGACCACATGAGCGACATGGCTCAAACTGAGAAAATCCCACTACCACCATGAGACTTACATCCTCCACCTAGCTAGGCTGACATCCTATCAGACACTTACAAGCACAAACCTGTAAAGCTGACATAAATGAGCGACTGAGACTCAACCTGAGGAAATCTTACTGCCACCATAAGATTGTACCCTCACCAGATAGACAACTAGTAGACACAACGACAAGTCAATGAGCATACAATGACTACTTTGTTCCTGACGTAGCAAATGAGCAACCACATACAACTCTGACTAAGATCTAGAATCTCGTGACAAGGTAACATGCAAGCCCACACACACTCATGCAAATCAACACAAATGACAGAACTTCAAATACATGACCAAGGTCTGCCCATAAGTGGTATCTTGTCATACCAACACTTGTGCCACCTGTAGATCTGCTGCTACACCACTGGTCACCAAATCAGGTCCTCAACCATGGCCTACACTTGTAACCAAGATGCCCTAACGTCTAGGCATATCCAACTGTCCAATATGCCCTGAAAGTTGATCCCCATCCATTCCCCATGCCCCAAGCACAAGAGTCTACCAAGGACTCTATGAATGAATGTACACAGAACTCACCATAGGCTATACTTGAGTAGCTCGCCCATCTTTTAGAGATACTAATGATGATCTACCTGTCCTACATCTCATGTAGACTCAAATTTCCATGCTTGACGTTGCCAACTCTAATTTGACCAGAATATAGGCCTCCCACCAAGGAGCCTATCTCCCCAACACATCCATCATAGCATCCAAGCCAAAGCAAATGCAAACTAGATCCACTATCGTGATGAACAACTCACCCACGATCCACCGCATATCAGGTAGGATAGCTCCAGAACCCTGTACCTTGTACCATCTGAACACCAAGTATCCATTACCCGCTGATAGCTCCCCAAGAATCTGTCCACCTGTAGTGCAACTAGACTCCAACTGGATCCAACCAAAAGTTGCATCCTACTTACCAAATAATGCTGGATAGACACAACATGTGACGCCAACCTGGAGATCACTATGTATATAACCATGCAGCTCACCTGATCACTCGCCAAAGTATCAGCTGTCACTCCCTGAGCAACCATCTCCATCCCTGTTGGATCACAACCATGGGCATGCTGGATCCACATCACCCCGTAATGCACTCCATGCCCTCAAGATATGTACCACCACCGGGTACACTCCATGCCACCTACTTTCAAGTAGGCTTGACCCGTCCCTAGGTCACCACATGATGCACCAGCTAAAGATCATCGTCCATACATCAATTGACATATCATACCTGAGCAACTGTAGCATCTCCCTGAGTGCCACCCCAATGGACTCGTCATCCACATGCTATGCTCACTTGATGTCTCCGATCCTGATCACCATCCTGCTAGACAAGCCGAACTCCAAAGCATCACCTGTTCCACCTGGGTCCTAGCATCTGCTCGCTCTCCCTGGCTATATGCCACCCGACTCCATGCCAATGCAAGTCTGTCCCTGAGTCGCCACTCAACTCATGGGATCCCGAGACCACTGTCTCCCTGATCGTATTGAGGTATATGGCACTGAGTGACTCCCTCTAGGCTTTCCCATGATCTCACCACCTAAAAATTTGCACCATGGAAATTCCAACACCTGTGCCAAGCCTAGACTCCTGCAAATACATCCAAATGCATGAAAGCTATAGGTAGCTTATCCATGCCCGTGATGGTAGATGTTTCCCCATTGATGCCAATCTCCAAAACTAGCTCCATGTTGTAATGCCAACTTGTACTCCCAAATGAGCACACCATGAAGTCCTCGCCATCAGTGTCCCCTCCAGTAGATCACTAGCAAAACACTCATTATAGTGTTTGCCCTCTGATCACACCTCGTGCAATCTCCATAAGCTCTCCAACCTAGAGCTGGCTCTCAAAGCTTCACGCTTTGCCCATTTGCATTTGCAGCATCTTGATTCCATCATGAATCATCCCTGTAAGTCCTGCCCATGCCAATGACTCAAGTCCAATATGAAATAGCTGCCCCCTGATGATCATCCCATGTCATCCTGCAGTGCTATCCCTACCAGGTATCCCAATGTCATCCCTGATCACAAAGATCTGAGCATCTACCCTGTAGTGCCCACCTCTTGTGAATGGTTCCAAACCACTCCCTAAGAATACACTGAGATGTGAACTCCAAAGCCACCATCAAGTCTCTCACATATTGTGCAGGCCAATATCCGTCCGAGTGAACTTGTGAGATCTTCCATGGCCCAAACCAAACGATCTGCGCCCTGCTATCACTGGAATCTACATCTCTGATGCAATTATGATATGGCAAATTGATTTGACTTACCCAGAATAGGTAGTTGAAGTGTATCTCTTCGATGACAAACCTGATACACTGCTCCACAGATAAAATGGCTTGATCAAATTTGACTTACCGACTGCAAAACCGCAAAATCATCACACTCACCACTCTCCAAGAGCATCCAAAGTGTGATTACTGACCCGTTCTTCATCCTCTATGTGTCCCACACACAGCTCTTCCAATGCAAGTCCGTTATCTTGCCCAAGCGCTTCCCACTGGCACTACCTTGCACTTCCATCACCCGTGACCGTCAATATGTGTGTACCTCCAAGCTAGACCATATTTTCCTCCGAACGAGAAATTCCCAAGCTACAGATGCATGTGTCAATGCAGCTATCACTTGACTCGACAATACCATCGTCGATCATGCCTGTGACAACATTCAAAATGCCACCTGACGTTGGTCGGTTCTAACCCCAAGAGTTGAACTTGATCACAAGAATTTCTCACCTGTAACCAGCATACCATGCCTACCTCTCACCTGTGATTGCTTGCCCTCTCAAAATTGTCGCCAATGATGAGTAGTCACGCCGCCAAACTGCACTTCTGTCGCCAATACTAGCTTTCTCCACACAATTCTGCTACCATTCGTCCCCATACTGCATTTACTGCTTCCAAACACCCTGTTACCCTGTCAGGAGTAAATAATAATGATTTCAAAGCGATAATGCCTCATTGTACCGCCCTGTAACAGGTTTCACCAGCCAAAAATTGTCTCAAATTTGGCCCTACGATATCCAAATGGCAAATGTAGTCCATCACTAGATCACTTGCACTCCGCTCAATGGAATGATAATGAAAACTCTCCAAAACGCCTTTCTCCTTGCTCTGTGACGTTGCTCTGTCCGTTGGCTCTGAGCAACCAGTTTCAGGAGTTATTTTGGCCCAAGGATGGCCAAAAAAGGTGCTTTCTAGCCAAAGATAGGCCCAAAACCAATATGCCTTGCAAAATTGAACTGATTCTTCATAATGAAGATTTTTCATGAAGTGAAGTCCATTCTGGACTTCGGGTCCCTTTCAGTATTTCAAACTGAAAATTTTCATTGAAGTTGAAAGCCCAATGGCCCTTCGGACCCCTTCAACCTTTCATGGGCCATTTCACCTATCATCCAATGGTGAATCCCCATCGTACGATCCCTGTTGCTCCCCGAGCATTCAATGTTGACCATCCATCGCTATGCCCATCAATCTGATGGCCCTGCACTCATCTGCGCACTGAAGGAGGCTCCTCAAGCCACGATTCCCTTCCGAATGCTACGACCTAATCCCTTTTGGTTGCACGTGAGGCCCGCGGCCACTCCACAAGCTCCTTCTTCCCTTCTTCTTCAGCTTTGCAAAATAGCTATGGCTTCCAAAGCCCTAACAACCGCTCCTTCAGCTCGATCATGCACACAAACCAGGAAATGGCAGTCCACGGCCTCTTACAGGTAGGCTCACAGCAGCAAATTGCTTGAACTGTAGATTTTTACAGTGCCCAAAATAGCCTCCTATAGTGCAAGATCCTTGGTTTTTCTGTATGAAACCCTAGTTGTGCTATTTCCTGACCTTTGAGAAGAATGTATAATTGTTCCTCTCCTGCTTCTTGGCTGTCCCTGACAATTTACCACAAGCTTGGCCCCTACTGTAAGATACTAGGTAGCAATTTATAGTGCCCACTTCCGTCAAGCAGAGAGAAAGATCCACAGCTTTACGTTTTTCGTCAACTAGCCGCTTTTTGCCAATTCCCAGAATTGCTTCTTTCTCCTCCCACTGTAAATGGATGTCAAAATCCTCTCATGAATGAGAAACCACTGCCCTGTTTTTCCTTACGATCTGCTCCACTCAGCAATCGATGAACCACTGAGAGAATTCTGGCCGGCTTTCCGTAAAAGCCGTTATGAAGCCATTTTGAGCAATTTTTTCGTGAATTCTCCTCGGAATCCACCTATGACGATCGTTTTGATCTTCTCCGAAGCTCCGATCGAAGGAACTTTGTTGTCTCCTGCCATCCGGACTGCTGATATCCTGTATGGAGTCCTCTCTCCTGAGACGCTTTGAGTGCTATTTTTCCTGGTGAAAGACGCTATCCCATAGCTCCACCGGATCGTGCATACTTGCAATTGTTAAAATTGGCAAAAGCTAACTTGATCAAATCTTGTAAATACCATTATGAGTAGTACATATCATCATTAGACATGTGTGGAGCCTGTTCCCATGTGTGAAATAAATGCATTTATCATTTAGATGAGTCATATAGGTTGTACATACCATTTCAGTTGAGATCTAGTGGCTAAAATGGCCAAAATCTAGTTTTCTAGCTATATGCCACTTGGCATCATTTTATTGGTAGAAAAAGCTATTTCACATGGATAGGGGTGATCTCACACGTGCCAAGGACTGCTCACATGTGTGAAAACATCAGTAGTAGGTGAGATCCAACTTGTAGTAGATATTTGTGCAAGTCCCTATAAATTAAAAAAATTGGCCTAAAATCAAGGGAGGTGGCTATAAGTTAGGAAACTTGGTTTATGTGTCATATTGATGATTATTGGTTGATCCTTTGATGAGTAGGCACTCTAAAAGTAGCCAACGATGAAATACCATTACCTATAATAGACTCCCTTTTCATGCAAAAATACTCCAAACATAACCCTTGCAAAAAACCAAGCATCCACAAAATTCATGCAGCTTAAAGGCCTTAGCACAACCCCCAATCAACGGCCACCATATCCACACAAACCCTAATAGCCGCGATCCTAACCGACTTTTGAGAGCCTCTCATCGTCAAACCATTGAGAGAGAGCGCCAAATCTCCAAAGCATGATCATGCGAGGGCGTGAGGACAGGGGAGGGAGATCCAGACAGGTCGCTATTCACAGATCCATCAACCGGTTTGAATCTTCCTAGATCGATCCAGAACAGCCGTTTCTGACCATGCAGTCCTAGCGAAGCACTCCTTGGCTGACTAATCCGCTGTCAGACGCGCTCCTTCACCAATCCTTTCCAACGACTCAATTCAAAGCTGGGAATGAGCTGGATTCATTTCTCATGCAACTTCTTTGAAGAATCCCAAGTTTCTGTGGAAACTAGTTTTCCAGGGGATGCTTCAAACTCAAATCCAACGTAAGAAAACGAGCTTCCAGCTACTCTTGAAGAATCCATTGGATGAGGAATCGAGTCTAGAACTTCAAGGAGGTCATTGTCAGAATATGGGCAACAAATGAAGGCTTGCCAAAGGAGGCATGTCAGTTAGCACTATTCCTGCCTTCCACGTATCTTACGCCTTCTGACAGTCCACACCGCAGGATTCAGGGCTCTATAAACCGCCTGTCTGTTACGGCATCATCCATCTATAACCAAAAGACAGAGACACAAGTATTAACAAAGATAACAAATAGCTTTCTTGGTCCAACAGGGTTATCTTCCGGTGAATCAACCCCATGTCTGTCTTGCAGGGAACAGCAATTACAGGGTGATGGTAGTTCTTCAGTTCACAAAACACTTTGCACTCTATTTAAAAAAAAGAACTTAGACTAATACACATCCAATCTATGTTCCAATCATGCAGGTCTTCTTGGAGGATTCTTATAAGGAAAAAAAAAAACTTTCTTTCCTCAACATGCAATCATTTGAATCATGTCAGTCTGATAAACTGATCAATAACCAATTTATGTTTGAACTTAAGCAATAATCCACAATTCAGAACATTATGGCTAAACAGAGTCCAGCGATGAAGCAAGCAACCAAATTCTCCCTTGCTAATCATTCTACAATTATTGAAAGCTTCATCAACCAAAATAGGGAATTGCAAATGATTCACACTAATTTTGAGCATCTTTACACAAAATTGAACTTGTAGAAGTGCACTCTACCACCAATTTCGAAAAGCATGCCTCAAGCCGGAATTAGTGAATCCACTCCCATAATTCTCTTAAGAATAAAGCACTCCAACTAGGATGTAAATCCAAGTGCTTCAAATTTCCAAATCGATGTAAAGCTCGTCTCCACCTATCCAAAACCGCATCTTAGTCGGGCTCTGACTTCAAAAGAAGATCTATCCTAGCCAGCAAAAATATCTAGAAAATGTTTTAGAAAAATTTCATATTGATTGCAAACCGATTAATACACCAATGGATCCAAGTACAATATTGACTAAACATTTTGTGCTGAGACCGAAAGTGAAGTACTCGACTTAGTTAAGTACCCTTTTCATTCACTAATCGGATCTTTGATGTATGCCATGCTATGCACCAGACCATATTTAGCATACACTGTTAGCACTTTAAGTCAATACATATATATTCCTAGGATCTTGCATTGAAAAGCATTAAAGAGAATGATGAAATATATTTCTTACATCACACTCAGTTTTAGCCTACTACCATTCAGTGTCTGTATTTCAGTGTCTTTGAATCCTAGATTTCATGGCAAGTCAAGGCACATTGAAATCCTATATCATTTTATTACGAAAAAAAAAATTTTTAGGACAAGTGATTCTTCAATACTGGTCCACAACATAAATGGTTGCAAACATATTCACCAAAGTTCTTCCCAGGATCAAGCACCACAAGTTCTTCAACATGCTGAACTTGTCAAAGACATTCAAGGCACCAACCGTGACCTTAAGGGGGACTGTTGGAAATTAAACTCATAGTTTCCTCCTTGATGATACTATTTCTATTTCAAGATTTTTCCTGCACATTTTTTATCAATGATCTAGGGTCATATGAAACCTCTTTTGGGTTCTATGTCTGCTCATCACAAATTGGAAAATGAACAATACAGTAGTGAGACAGAAAATTGCACTCTGATTAAATATCAAACAGTGGGTACAACGCGTGAAGTGATAACTTCAGCTTGATTGTTGAGCGTGATTATGCTAGCTACAAAAGAACTCTGATAATTATGTAAAAAAAAAAGTACTTCCATTGCTTGATTCAACTTAGTAGTATATATTTACAAGTGTCTTAAAAAATATCTTACAAGCATTGAATGCTATTTAAGCCAGTCTTTGTATATGTACAAAAAGTAACCGCTCTTGGGATATTTGGCTGTCCAACTGTTTTTAGGGTTGATGATAAGTTGGCGACATCGGTTCGCCACTATTGAAAACCCGAAAATCCGAAAGTGCCTTTGAACAGGGAAGGTACGCAAATCCCGAAGGTGCCCAAAAAGACGAAGGCAGAGAAATGCAAAAAACTCGAAGGTAGGCCTGAAATGGATTCCAAGGCATTCTGGCCAATGTGTCGCATTTTTCTCAAAGGTGCGAAAAATGCGAAGAAGGCGAAAAAGATGAAGGTGCCCTAAAAACAGTTAAGGCACAAAATGGAAGAGTGAAAAATGCGAAGGTCCGAAACGATTTGCTAAGGCTGAGCATAAGAAATCTAACAATTTCTACATGACCACACAACAAAGTTGATCCTTAAATATAAAGAGAAAAAATGATTTTGTCGTATATTGTACTTGAAATGATGCCATATATACATATACTCTTTTTGTCTGATATTATGAAAAATGCTATGAGTTGAGTCTTGCATCAATCTTATTTTTGTGTATATTTTTGTCTGAATTTTTGATAATTTGTTGATCTATTTTTGTATCGAATTTGAACACGTCTGTAAAACCATTGAAATAGCTGGATGATGTAACTACTTTTTTGAGATGTTCCACCGTGTTGTGTATTTTGATGAAATGTTGTTCTGGCTTGCCAATGTGATTTCTACATTCCTTCTGATGACCAAATACTTAGATTGTCGTAAGCTTTTGCAAAAAATGATGCATGATGTCGTAAAATGTGCTACAATATTAGGGATACAAGCATTAATATATTAATCGCTTTAAATTATTATATGTGCAATGAAATCATAATTCTAAGAGTTACATTGAAAAGACATTTACTATATAATGCGTAATATGATCTTCACCCATTCTAATCATTGAACCATGCTGGGGGCATGGGGGTTGTTACTAATAAATTGAGGCAGACATAGGACTTGATTCATGAAATCATACCATGTGCATGAAAAGTTAACCTGTAACTAGCCTGACAATTTCATGATAAAAATGGAGCGGTTCCTTTAATTGCATCCACAAACTCAATTGTTGATTTCTTTATTAGTAGGAAATCAGTATCAAACAATTTATCTTTTCTGAGCAATTTGACCATGTTGTCAAGACTTCAACTTTTTTAATCCTTGTTGTTCCTTTTTCTTCAAAATCCTTTATGTGGCATTGAGTACATCTGTCCAAATTGAGTATTGGATTTTAGTCGGGTTTTCGGAATGATTTGATAAGAAACGACGAGCTTTGGATCCTCCTATGCTTGGTTTGCATGGGATGTTTCCCATTTTTCCCGGAAGCTTCTCATCCTTTTGTATTTTAAAGTGTCCTTTATGAAGACTTGCTTTTGATAGAACTTCCTCCAATTGTGCTATTGCTTTTTTGGCTAATGATTCTGGCTTAGTATTCCAAGCAAACCAAATATAAAGGTATATCAAATTTTCTATAATTCGTACATCTCCATGTAGTGTACAAATGTGGACATTTTTAAGTGGAATTGGTACGGGTTTCCAGTTTGGGTCTTCTATACCCCTTGAAAATATCGTGCTCTTTGACATGTCTTGTGTAGTTTTCATGCAATAGAGGCATGGATGTTGCGAATTTGCTCCATGTGAGACGTTGAACATGCACTTCAATGACTTCAAGTCTCCAGCCAAATGCCATTCCACCTTAAAATCACCTACTCCAGGAACATTGAGTGGTGGGTCGTTCATATGATTCTTAATTATCTTTGGATAATCCGTTTTATAAAAAATCCAAAATAAAATGTCATGATCTTCTTTTAAAACTTGTTTGAAACACAAAATTATGGACTATATTAAGAGAATTGAACAGTATTACTCGATCAAGTATATTTAAAACTTCGACCTATAATAACAAAACAATATTACCTTGAAACACATCATAAAATGAATTAGTTTCTAGTACTCAATAAAGTAGATTTAAACATGGAAAGTTGCTAACCACCAAATGTTATTTTTGGACTGCACACTGAAATTAAAACTCTTCGAGTTTATTCGTATTGCTTAATGCTCCATTCATAAGTGTAACACTAACCCTTTCCAGCTTTTGTCCCTTTATTATTTCTGATTCATCTAACTTGAGAACTAATATCAACTTTTCAACACTTTCATTTGTGATTCCATAAAACTTTACAATAAATCTCAATAAATGATTCAAATCTACAAACATGTTGTTGTTGGAATCATATGACAAAGTGCCATGTTTTGAGTTATAAATTTCATTGATATGGTAAGGAATATCAATGATGTTTTGCATATTCCTGTTTAACACATCCCTCTCTAATTTGATTTGAAATGGTGAAAGAATAGGAATTTTTTTATATGTACTTGTCCAAATGCCTCTTTGATAATTTTAAACATTGTGTCACATGCATCCCTGCTAATACCAAAAGTCACAGTAGACATTTCAATAATCTGCATTTCTACTGCGGATTATCAGTCTTGTTTCTACCAAGATGTCTTTCTAGCAAACACGCAGCCAATAGTGTTCCGACAATCATTGTTTCTACCAACGATCTCGTTCAACCAGAATGGATCCATCATCTAGTGCATCTCTCAATGACAAACTCGATGGAGATAACTACCATCTCTAAAAATTCAAGACGAAGGTCATACTACTAGCCAAAGAACTGTGGGACATAGTTGATGGCACAGAGCTCAAACCAGAAGGTGATGCAGCCATCATCACCAAGTGGAGACTGAGAGATGGCAAAGCATTTGCCATGATCACCCTCAACATCAAGGATACTCAAATCAACCACATACGTGCTGCTCAGACTGCTAAGGATGCATGGGACATCTTAGCAACTCTCTACAATATCAGGGATATTACTTCTAAATTACACTTGAGGAAGAAACTCTTCACCCTGAGGATGTCTGACGTAGAGAGTGTTTTGAGTCACCTCAACATTTTCAAAAATCCTATGGAGCATATGACTACAACTAGCTCAGTCATAGAAGATTTTGATGCACTCATGACTCTATTATCGAGTCTACCTGAAGCCTACGAAAATTGGGTAATGACAATTTCTACCCAGGAGAACCTCACTCTATCAAGAGTAATTTTGCTACTCCTACAAGAGGAGATCAGAAGATCTGCATCCTCCTCAGGCTCAGGATCGGATCCTCAAGCTCTATATTCAAAAAATCAGAAGTTTAGATCCAAGAGATTTACAAATTTAGGCTATACTGACAAGAAGAACAACATGCAATCTGGACCAAATTTCGATTCAAGATCGAATTCAAGTTCTTCATCTTTCCAACTAGTGTAGAAATTAGCAGAATCACGGATTCAGGTCGGAGGGTTGAATTTGATACAAACGGCTGCACAATTCTTGACAAATCCCAGAAGGTTCTAGCCTTCGGAAGAAGAAGTGGCTATCTTTACAAATTCAGCCACTGCTACTCTTCTAACAGTCAATCTCTTTACACAATCATTTCTGAATCAACTAATATGTTGTGGCATTTCAGATTTGGTCACCTCAATCTCAATAGTATCCAGCAAATGTCTGCTCAGAGACTAGTACAAGATCTGCCTTCTATCAACAAGCCAACTTTTCCATGCGAAAGCTGTATTATCAGCATGCATGCAAGAAGCCCTTTTATTTCAGACTTAGTTCATACTTCCAAAGGCTTGCTTGACCTTGTATATAGCAACATTTGTGGCTCGATGCAGACTACTTCCACAGGGGGAGCTCTCTATTTTCTAACCTTCATTGATGACTTCTCTCAAAGGACTGCTACTTACTTTATGAAGAACAAATCCAAAGCATTCAAATTCTTGAAGCAGTTCAAAGCATTTGCAGAAAACTAGACCTAGAGAAAGATCAGGGCTCTAGGCACAGATGGAGGGGGAGAGTATATCTCCACAGAATTCAAGGAGTTCTACAAGGCCAGTGGAATACATCAACAATATACAACCAGCTACTCACCTCAGTCCAATGGTGTAGCTGAACGGAAGAATCAGACACTCATCAAAAGTGCCAAGAGCATGTTGGCCCATGCCTCTCTTCCAAAAAAATTTGGACAGAAGCCATTACTACAACTGCCTATTTGTATAATCGATCCATTACTAAAGCCTTGAATGGCAAGACACCTTATGAGATGTGGACAGGATTGAAACCATCACTCAAAAATATTCGAGTGTTTAAAAGCATCGCTTTCGCTCAGATCCCTGAAGATCTAAGAAGAAAGCTGGATGACAAAAGCAAAAAAGGGATTTTCATTAGCTATTCCCCAGACCACAAGGCATACAAACCCTACAATCTGGTTACCAAGAAGGCATTCACTAGTAGAGATGTCATTTTGTGGAAGATCAGTTCATCAAATGGGAACAGCTGCTAAAAAATCTGACCCAAGGATCGTGCACCCAAATTTTGATCCAGGGATTCAACTACAGAAAAGCGACACTGACTCAGACAATGAGTCAGAACCTCAACGAGTCAACCCACATCAGAGGACTGAAGTTCAACCCAGAAGGTCGAACAGGTCCAGACAGTCTCCATCTAGATTTATGGATGATCCGGCCTGCTACTTCATGCAGGAACCAACGATTTGAGGCAATGTCTACTCCTGATGCTGACCAGTGGAAAGCAACGATGGACACTGAATTCGATTCTCTGATAGAGAATCAAACATGGATAGTCACAGAGTTGTCAAAGGAACGAAATTTGATTCCATGCAAATGGATATTCAAGGCAAAGTATGATGCTGAAAGGAAAGCTAAATCACTACAAATCCAGGCTAGCCGCCAAAGGCTACAACCAGATTCTAGATCTAGACTATTCAGAAACCTTTAGCCCAGTTGTCAAACATGCTTCAATCCACCTACTTCTCTCCTTTACAACCACAACAGATCTTGAAATCCACCAGATGGATGTCCAGACCGCATTCCTCAATGGAACCATCGAAGAGTAAATCTATATGTCACAGCCAGAGGGATACAAACACAAAGGCAATCACAAGCACCTTGTATGCAAAATCCACAAGGCTCTCTAAGGGCTAAAACAATCGCCTAGAGCCTGGTTCCAAAAAATCAACGTATTTCTGATCAAGAATGTGTCGGAAAGAGGTATGTGAAAGATAGGTTGAATAAGATTCGAATAAAAAGAATTCGTAGGTCGAATAAGATTCGAATAAAAAGAATTTAAATGACAAGTAAGAAAAACTTATCGTCCGCAGCGAAAAAGACTATCTTCCTCTTTCTTCATGCATGACTACGCCTATCAATTTCAAACAAAACAATAGTGATAGAAATCACATTCAATCTTATGATAACTAACTTTGAAATCATCAGTACTACAATGATTACGTAGCCAAACAACAATGCATTGAATTATTAGACAAATAATTAGTCGCGAAGAACTACAGAAACGTATACATTTTGAGACGGACCTGAACGCAATAAAAGATAGTATTCATTCAGTATGAAAACGAAATAGAAATAAATGAGTACAATAAGTTGCGGATCGAAGCCGCGTACTCTAAGTTATCTCTGAACGGCTAAAATGAAAGTTTGAATTTAGCGCAATGCTAATAAGCAGTAAGTGCAATAGCAATCTCTAAACAACTCTAAGAAGTGAGCTAGAATGCTCAAGAGTGTTCAAGCTCGCAGGCTTGGGAGAGAGAGAGTTTACTATTCAATACTTGTTGATCTATTGATCAAAAACTTCAAAACTTGAAAAGAGATGTATGAACAGCTGATTTATACTAAGTAATTAGGTCGTCAGATGCGATTTCCAGTTGGCTGGTGTCCGCTGGCATCCAGTCCTTCTCAAAAATTGATTGCTGATAAGCGGTGAAAATTGGCCGTAAATAGTTTGTCTGCATAAATGAACTAAAACTGTCACTCTGCATAAATGAACTAAAACTACCACAGACGACAATGTCACAAAAAGGTGACAGTGTCAGCTTTTTGCAAAAAACCCGAAAGTGTCCTTAGATCTCATTTAGGGTAGCCCCACAATTTGCTAGAGTCATTTTCGTAACATTTGAGGCACTTTGAAAAATGCGACTCTGCAGTTTTACTCTCAAATTCTGACAGGCAAAAAAAGCGAAGAAGATGACACTGTTGTCAAACTCCGTGTATATCTGCAGATTGTGTATCACGCAAGTACCCAGAGGTACAGTAATCTGGTTTGATGGCATGACATCAGCAGATACTCCCTAGGTCATGGCTAATCTACCACTCTTGTAATTCTCTGGTTAGTTGTAGATGCTTAATCACTCTGATCTTAGACTTACACAAAGAGACCGTACTTTTGGGGTTATACTTGACATATAGATCAAAAACAGAATACATACAGTGTAATGTAAGAGTCTGATGCTAGTAAGCAATCAAGACGATATACAGAATACATGTTCGCCTGTGCGCGAAGACAATTTTATCTAGGATCAGAAGATCCAATTGTCGGCTAGTGAAGCGAGACTACTACTCGTGAGAGAACCATGTTTCTTTCACGCCAACGCACTGCGTGGATTTGCATGCAGTGCTTGAAGAAATTCACTGGAAAATTAATATAGATTATTTTCTTGTTGTGTCTGATCTTGAATGTTGAATGCTTATGCTAATATTTCATATTTCTGAGTTTTTCTTGTTCATTTGAATTTCGCAATTTGGTTGAAACTAAGTCGAATACTGTATTAGTTTTATGAACGTAGATCAACAGTGACTGACTACACTCTAGAGGATTGTAGGAGCGATTCTCTGGCTACACTTGACCTGGCTACACTCTCCAAAGCTAAGGAGATGTGGGATGCATTGCTCGCAATATTTCAGATGAAATCAAGAGGTTAGATCATGATGCTGGAAGATCAACTGACAAATCTACAATGGGATGGAAAAGACCTCACCTCCTTCGTGAGAAAGGTGAAGGACAACTCTGGAACAGAGAATGCAGTATCAGCTGAGAAGCAGCTCACGTACCTGTTGAGAGCCTTACCCAGATCTTTCCAGACGACACGAACCCTACTCGTGAAAAATCCTACCATGAATCTCGAAAAGGCGATTGTCGAGATTCGAGAGGAAGTCGAGGCCAGAGAACACCTTGATCACAAGGATGGTTCTGACCAGGCCCTCTATGGCAACAGAGAAAAATCCAAGAAACAATTCAAGCCTAAGAGAGAGGCGAACTAGAGACAAGATCGTGACCAGCAACCAGAGGAGACCAGCAAGAGCAACTGGAAGACCAAAGGGAGGTCGAAACAACAAGATACAGACAAGAAGACCTACGTGAGATGCAGAAGAGACGGGCATACAATAAATATCTGATGACTCAATCCCAAGATTGAGTGTATCCATTGCCAAAAGAAGGGTCATGCAGCCATGGATTGCCACCAAAATCCAAGAAACAGATCAGCATAGAACAGACAGGAGAACAACAATAGTTCTTCCTATGTCAATGAGCCCGAGAGCTTGAATATGGGCAAAGAAAGAACGAACAATAATTGTTCGACCGCCTACACCTTCTTCACAATGATCGGTGGCTCTGATACCAACTGTTAGAATTCCATCATCATGCCGGTCATTGCTAAAGCACAAATAGGTGACGAACACTACGTTACCACCCAACCATAGAGGTACTGCCACCTCACCTCCATGCACTGGAGCTACAGACCACCATCAAGCAAGCTTGGATCTCATGTAAGCCATGGTGTCCCATACCACCATACCTTACCCTTGACCCTCGCCTACCTACATCCTGAGGCCTAGATACTCTTCCTGACCTAACCACCAATGGAAGAGCTCTTCATTCTTCAAGAGAGAATGAATAATAAGCTCATGGAGATCCACCTCTATATACATAGTCCATGTGTGTGCAGCATCAACGTCTGACACACATGAGGTGATTTTAGATTCAGGAGCTACCTCACACTTTGTGACATCAAAACGAATAATGTCTGATTTTAGAAGTGTGGATCCCTCAAGATTCATAGTTCTTGGAGATGGATCTAGACATCAAGTGAACAGCATTGGTTCATTGTGGCTCAACACCAACGGCAGAAACAGACGACTCGAAGACGTTTTGTTCGTGCCAACCCTGCAGCAAGACTTGCTCTCTGTAGTTACAAAAATGAGAGGAATCCCACCTGAAATAGTCGTCCATAGGATTCCTTTAGAAGACAATGCTAAGCCTATTAGGCTAAACACTATCGATCTAACCCTGTCTATCGTGAGAGGATTGACGAAGATATTAAGAAATAGTTGGATGCAAGCTTCATTTATGAAGTTCAACATACTGATTGGGTATCACCCATTGTGGTTGTACCCAAGAAAAACGGCAAGCTTTGTATCTGTGTCGATCTCAAAAACCTTAATGCGGTTACAATAGATTTTCCCTTGCCTTTAACGACTCAAATCCTAGAGGAAATGGCAGGAGCTGAAGCTTTCAGATTCTTGGATGAATTCAACGGTTATTTCCTTGTTCAAATAGCCCCTGAGGATAAACATAAAACGGCCTTTGCCACAGAGAATGGGGTTTACGCTTATACCGTTATGCCTTTTGGCTTCTGCAATGACCCTTCAACGTTCCAAAGGGTCATGCAACTGGCCTTTCAAGATCTGTTACATCGGATCTTGGAGATTTATCTCGATGATCTAGGTTTACATTCCTCTGCAGCTACACACTTTGAAGCCCTGGAGAAAATCTTCATTCGATGTCGTAGATTTGGAATCTCACTAAACCCTGATAAATGCCAAATATGGGTCACCCATGGGGTCATACTCAGGCATATAATTTCAAAGGACGATATTTCTACCGACCCATCAAAAATCAAGGTTATAGTGGACATGCCCTTACCTGCAATAGTGAAGGAAGTATATGTCTTCCTCTGTCATACCAATTATTATCACATCTTTATAATCGACTATGTCGGCAAGGCACGCCTCGGTTATTTAGTTGTGGTAGATCCTTGCTGGATCGAAGAACGAATTAAGGCCTTTGAGGAGTTGAAAACAGCCCTCACCATGGCTCCCATACTCCGCTTGTCAGATTACACGAAAGAGTTCCATGTGCATACTGACGCAAGTAGGTATGCCATTGGAGGTCTTCTTGCGCAACCGGACAAGTATGGCAAAGACTTTCCCATACATTTCTTGAGCAGGCAACTGGTGCCTGCTGAAGTAAACTATACAACTACCGAGAGAGAAGCATTGGTGATGGTCTATGCGGTACAACAACTATGACATTATTTACTACGCCAAACCTTTGCATTCTACACAGACCATCAAGCACTTCTATATAATAGCTCGATGGCTGCTGCTTTTGGAGGAATTTAATTTCCGTGTAGTCGTTCGGAAAGGGACCCAACATTTCATGGCGGACCACCTTTCCAGACTTCTAAGTGCTGAAAAAGCAATTGCACCAGTCAACGATAATCTTCCTGATGCATGCCTTTTTCAGATCAATGCTACACCCTTATGGATTGAGGAGATCACTCAGTTCCTTATTATAGGCAGACTAAAAGAAGGCCTGAGTACAACGGGAAAAAGAAAATTTCTACTAAAAGCAGCACCCTTTCAGTTAATAGTGGGACAACTTTACAAAAGGGGCATTGACGGCATTATTCGACGACGTGCTTATGAATCTGAGATACAACCAATAATATCTCAGGCTCATGAGGGCATTGGGGGTGGCCACTTTTCTGCTGAAGCCACAGCGAAGATTATCCTTTGAGCAGGATTGTGGTGGCCACCTTTGTTTAAAGACATGTTTGTTGTCATTAAAGCGTGTGATGTTTGCCAACGAGCAAAAAAAAATACCAAAGCAGACTTCATGCCACTAACTCCCATTATAGAAGGTGAAGCCTTCCATATGTGGGGGATTGACTTTTTGGACCAATCAATCCAGCAGCAAAACACACCCAAGCTCGCTACATCCTCATAGCCACAGGTTACGCCACTAAGTGGGTTGAGGCTCGAGCAACGAAGGATGCCAACGCAAAAACAGTCGCACGTTTTCTTTACAAAAACATTATTACCTGTTTTGACTGTCCCATAGAGTTAGTTAGTGATCGTGGCATGCATTTTTTTAAATGTTGTCGTTGATAACCTCCTATGCCATTACCTTGTTGTTCACAGAAAAAGTACACCGTACTACCCTAGATGTAATCGCCAAGCTGAATCAACTAACAAGACGATATGCAAAATTTTGACTAAGATAATTGAAACCAGTCATTCTGATTGGGAAACAAAACTTTTCTCAGTTGTTTGGGCTTACCGCACCACCCCGAAGAAAGCCACTGGGTGGGTTACCTCTTTCCACTTAGTATATAATCAAGAGGCGGTAATGCCAGTAGAATTCTTAGTCCCATCATTACGAGTCATGGAAGCTTTTTCAACAGATCTCTGAGAAAAAGCTGTAATCGAACAACAACTCAAAACCAGGCTATTTACGTTAGCCCAGTTATGCAAGACAAGACTAATATCTTATCACGCACAACTAGTTAACAAACGATGCCAAAAGGAATGGCATGACCGTCTCCTGCTCAATAAAGATCTACACTTAGGTGACCAGGTGCTTCTTTATACATCAAAGAAGCACCCCGGCAAGTTGAAATTCAGAAGTGAGGGGCCATATGTTATTAATAAAATCTTTCCTAATGGTGCAATCCAGTTGCAAACACTTGATGGGATACTCCTAGACACTATCGTAAATGGTGGTCATCTGCGGTGGTATTACGAAGAGTTGTTCTTTGTTGACCCAATTTAACATCTTTTCCCTAGTATATATTCTACATTTTTATTTATTTTTATTATTTTATTTTATTTTCATTCCTTGCTTGTAATTCTCATTTTGCATGCCTATTGTTCACCTCGTTCCTTGTTTATACTTCATACAGTTACTTATGTACTTTTTATTAATTTTCTTTTCCCTATACATACTCATGGGTCACGGATGTTTTAGATCAACACCATAGGCAATGATTCTCACACTTTAGCCACCTCATCTCAATCTCGACCGGAGCACTCCGCTCAAATCTCCATCGGAGTACTCCGTTCAAATCTCAACCGGAGCACTCAGTTGAAATCTCAACCGGAGCACTTTTTTCGAATTTCAACCAGAGCATTTCGTTCAAATCTTGATCGGAGGACCTAAATTCAAATCTCACGAACCGGCACGTCCCATCTCGCTTGCCACCAGAAGACGACGTCCATAAATGCCCTCACCACGACGCCATTCGCACCTCAGTGAAGTGCGAACTCTAGCTTTTTCTGGCGACGATCTGCTGGCGATTTCCTTGCTCCTATGACTGATCCTGGAGCTCAACTATTCAATCCTTCTATTATCGTCTTCACACCATCTCTACATACTATCAACCACCATTGTAACCATTCCATTGCAAGCGCCATCACTAAAACCTTACAACCTAATGTCGCCGGCAGAATACATCATATTATGAGTCTTCGCATGCTGAGGGGTAGTGTCACGCGAGCACTCATCACGCTCCCGTTACATTATTGAACATCATCAAAATCAACATCACAAAACATTTGTTTTCTGCCCAGTCCATTACTCACACGTATCCACCTTCACAAAATCACCATCCTTGACAAACACCTCCACTTTCTGATATTCCACTTTCCAGCCTTCTAAACCCCACCTCATTCTGTGCCCACCTTTTTTTTTTACATCATATTTCGTTTGCCACCCACATTCCACATGGTTCTGTCCAACACAACCCACTTCCACACACTTTTCATTCCAAACCCTCCATCTTTCACAACCCTTTTTCATACAGCATCATACATCCCTCCCCACACATATTCCAAACCCTTCTACACCGCCATTTTTTTCCTTCAGACTCGACCAACGCCAATCCTTCAAACTCGACCGACGCCAGTCCTTCAGACTCGACCGAAGCCAGTCCTTCAGACTCGACCAAAGCCAATCCTTCAGCCTTGACCGGAACCACTCTTTCCATCTCAACCAAATGGGCCTTCTGAATAGAGGTGTGGTCCTTGATGAGGATGGACCTGCTTGTACTGCCGGTAGGATTGGCGGTTGTTCTACTATATCTGGAGCTCCCCACTAGTCCATGCTCAAAACTACCCCTGTATCCATTAGTATAGCTTCTTGGCGTGGAGGGGAGAATTGCGGCATGACCGGTACGAGGATTTGTGGTCCGGCTTTCAACACTTGAGCGACGGCTTTTTCATAGGCGGTGATAGTCTCTTTAGCCTTTGCCAACTCGGTTGAAGCTGCTCCTTTGAACCTATCAAAGCGGCCTTGGAATCCCTAAAGGGACACTTTGTATGTCTCCACTCTCTTGAACAGATACGCAATCTCCGTCGGTGTGACCGGATGATCTGGTATTTGCGTTCGAAGATATGCATCACGTTCAAGGGTGGTCGCATCCAATTCACATTGAAGTCATAATGGTGCAAAGAATCTTATTGGAAGATTCGGCTTGGCCATTAGCTTTGGGACAATAGGGAGTACTAAATCTATGTATAACGAAAAAATCTTGCAGTAAACACTTTATTGTTTAACTAACAAAGTGTGTATCCATGTCACTGACAATCTCGATCAGACATCCAAATCTGATTCTGATATTTTCATATAGAAACTTGGCCGTAGATTTCGCATCAGCAGCTTTGACAGCTTTGGCTTCAACCCACTTGGTAATATAATCAGTTGCTACGATAATGTATCAGGCCTAAGATCCTTGTGCGACAATGTGAATAGGTCCAACATAATCCAGCCCCATTTTTCAAACGATGCTTGCGATAAAACCGAATGCAAAGAGTTCATAGTTCTGACGAGTAGGTCGTCGTGCTCGCTGGCAAACATCACATGTCTGAATAAAAAATTTTGTGTCCTTGTGAAGCGTAGGCCACCAACAACCTGATTGCAAAAGTTTGCGAACAGTAATATCTGTAGAGAAGTGTCCTCCACCCATGCCATCATTTGAAAACATGATTAAATCTGGAACTTCATGCGATAAAACACATCTTCCCAAAATATTATCTGATCCACGACAATACAATTGTCCAGCAATTAATTGATAAGGTTGAGCCTTATGAATCAATTGTCTCTTCTGTACTTTTGTCAATGAGTCATTCGGTTGTCCTAGCATTAGGTACTCAACAATATCTGCTGCCCACTCAGGTACTGCTTCAACATAGAACAACGCGGCATCTAGCAGTTCATCATCCACTTCAGTGTTAACTGGTGCGGATTCGATTCGCGAAACGTGATCGACTAGATAATGTTGCTTGTCCTTTCGAACCACAACTCAAAAGTCAAATTTAGTCAATAACAATAACCATCTTGCAATACGTCCAATATTGCATGTCTTGTTTACCAAGTAAAGTAACGATTGTTTCTTCGTCATCGATCATGTGATCCTATCTTCCTTCAATATAACTGCTTTAATCGGTTTTATTGTTGGTTCATCAGGAACATTACACACTCCAAATCTAGTTGGATCCATATGATTTAGAATCTGCTCATCCGTAAGTTCTGCATTGCCATCATAAGTCAAGGCATGACTCACAGGAATGAGTTCATCCTCAATCGAATCTGGTATAGGTTCTGTTCATATCTAGGCTACATTCAGCACATTTAGTAAAAACATGATTGGTGTATCCAAAGTTCGATCTAACAAGAAAATCTCACCCAAATATGATTGATTATCTTGTTGACACATATATCCTACTATACAGGCAATCGTTGCAAGAGCTTCATTTCAATTGACAGTATCCATTTGAGAATCGTAATGAACTCCCAATTTTTTTGCTTGTCGATCACAAGTGTGATCCGTTGTTGATGAATCGTCATCCTATTTTTGAGCCACTGGTTTGATAGTCCATGTTGTAGGGTCAACCTTAACTACACGTTCATGATTTTTGAAAGTGATTTTTTCGGTACCGCAGATATGAATTACTTGCGCAACTCGTAACTATGGACGTTCCAATAGAACTCGGTAGACATTTGGCGCTTCTGGTAAATCCATCACTACGAAAGTAATGACGAATTGTACTCCCGCAATTCTGACAGGTATATCTTCCACCATTCCTCGTGGATGAACTGTCGTTTGATTAGCTAGCTTAATAGAAAAAGTAGCAGGCTTAATCTTTGTAAGGCCCCATTTTGCACATAACTTTGTAGAGATTAGGTTAACTCTTGAACCGCCATCTATCATGGCCGCTTCTTTAGGGAATTGTCTATGTTGTATCGGCAGAGTGATATTCTTTTGTTTACTTTCCCAAGCGGCTCCAACAAGGAGTACTTCGTTAGATTCCTCAAATCCAGCACAAAAAAGTGGCTCCTAATGGACTTTTTGTTCTTCTTAAGCTAACTTTTGCGCTAAGAATTCTTTTGCTTTTGGCACCAACTTCAGGAACTCTCCTAATGAGATATTGATCTTGCTAGACAAAATGTTCATGAGCAGTTCTGTTTGCGGTGCTTCCAATTCAGTCATCTTGAAGAGTTCTTCATGATGATGTGATAGATCATTCATATCTGTACGTATCGTGGAGACTGCAATGGTGAAGACTGAACTTCAACTATTGCTTTAGCAGCTTCAAGCTCCTCTTCTTCTTGCAGATGTTTGATCCACTGCCTCATATTTTGATATCTTCGTTTTTTTGTATTAAGATTTGGATAGACTCCAGATGTTGTTGGTATATCGTTCAATGGTATAGAATCAGCAGGTACTGGATCCACTACTGTTTCTTTTTGCTTATGTGGTCTGGTGACCACTATCAAGGGTGCACTTGGTTTATTCAGAGCTATTAGTCTTTGCTTGATTGTTATCAAATTTACAGGCGCTGTAGCTAGTGGTGGCTTTGGTCTTGCTGGACAGTCTTTATAGCAATGCCCATAACCACAATCACGACAGAATGGTACAAATTTTTCTTTATTTGGACATTCTGCAACTATGTGATTTTCTCCAATGCAAATGTTGGGGGTATTCCCAACAAAATGTAAATAAATAAAATCCTCCAATAAAATGTGTTGTGAGGGCATGGCATCCTGCGTGTATAAGCCCATGGCCCAATGAGCACGCAATTAAAGCTGTAAATAAAATAAACTTGACTTGGGCCTTGGAATTAAAATAAAACTAGAGGCCCAATGTCATTTTTAAACTTAGAGATTACTTTTTAGAGTTGGGTCCAAATTGGGACTCACATGAATCTTGTGATTTCTAATGTACTTTTTGTGGACCCTTGGATCAAGTTGGGTCCAAGATGAATGGATAGGATCATTGTAAATATTAGCCAATAGGATTGAGGGGCAAGGGCCTTCCCCATTTTATAAAAAGACACCATTTGTACACTATTTCCATGCTTAATGAGGAGGAGGAAACTCTACCATTTTTGGAAGAGAAGCATCCTCATTTGCTATTCACTACTTGCTAATGCTCTTGATTGTGTTTTCCATTGCTTTCTATTTTCATGTTTATTTTTTGCCATAGTGAATGCTTTTCCATTAGCAAGCATATGGAGCATTTGAGCTAACCTCCACTCTCTATCTCTCTCTCTTTCTCTCTTCTCTCTTCTCAACCTCTTCTTTTCTATCCCTTCCCTTCACCCAAATCATGATGAATTAACGTTAGTGTAGGGGAGTAAAGTTAAAGGAGAGTAGTGTTAGTGGTGAGTAGAGTTAAGGGAGAAAGTAGGAAATCAACTAAAAGTAGCATCTATGCATAGTTAGGTACCTATCCAGTGATCTAACCCTTGTTGACAGGCGGGAGGGCTATACTACGAGAGATCTTCGACCCCACAGTGGCGCCGATGTCGGGGATAGGTTTCCACTAACTAGTTTAGCTGCATTTTAGCTATTTTCTTGCTTTTTAGAGTAGTTTAAGTAGATTTGTGGGAGTTAGAGTTAGTTTCTGTATTTTTTTGTGTTTGGACTATTCACAGCTAGTGGAGGAGGTGTGAGAGGGTAGAGGAGGCCCTAAACAACCTCTAAGGGCTTGAAACCCAAACCAACCATCCAAAAAACTCCAAAAGCACACCAATCTACATTTGGAGAAAAAAAGAGCCAAAAAACTCATCAAACTTTTATATCTCCAGAATCAATGAGAATTAACCCTTGCATGACTGACAGCAGGTCCAAGGTACTGTCCCAGACCTGCATAGAAGCCTGCGAGAGTTAGTTTCAAGCAGATTGTAAAAATCAGAGAAAAATCATAAAAAATTCAAAAAACCCTTGGAAAAATCCAAAAAAATTCAAATCTTCATAAGAACTCTCGTAGAGCCCTCTGAAGTTCCATCTCAGTGAGACCAGGAGACAGAGATGCTTGCGAGAGTTAGTTTGAGATCTAAGTGCATGTGCGAGAGTTCCTAGTGAAAAAAAGACTAGAAAGTACCAGTGAACCCCGCAAACAGCAAAATTTTCAGTTCCAGTGATCAAGAACTCTTGCAGAGGATTCTGAAGTTCCATCTCAGTGAGACCAGGACACAGAAGAGCTTGCAAGAGCTATTTTGATTCCAGTGAGCAGAACATTGGATTTAAGTGCTAAAAAATCACTAAAAAGTGAAGATCCAGCAAATCCTTCCAGTAAAAACTCTCGTAGACCCTCTCAATCGATTCATAATGTCAATTTACATCAGTGATGAAGCCTGTAAGAGTTAGTGTGAAGATCTGGTGAAGATCAAGCGAAAAAATGGTTTAACCGTAAGACGAATGTCACAACAGTCCCGATGAAAGACAACAAGGAGGAACCCACCAAAATGACAAAAAAGAGCAAAAAAAAGTTGTTGAATTTCTTAAAATCAATCTAGTTGGACTCAGATACAGCGTCATCTTCTACACAGGTGACAGAAAATAAAAAAATGACCAGTCGGGCCAAGATCAATATGCTGAAGGAGGAATCTCGACGAGCTCTCGTTCACGAGATGATACTTTCAAGAATTATATATTGGACGACGTGGTAATCATGATGTCGCAAGCCCAACAAGAATCTGATCAAAGTCAAGCACCAGCGGAACAAGTCTTCGAGGGACTTGCGCGAACACAGCTGATGAATCTTGCGGAACCAGGAGAAGAAGAAAGGATAGTGCATGTGGGAGAGCAATTAACACCCACACAGTTCAAGAGACTACGATCCTTGTTGGTGGAATATAAAAACTATTTTGCCTGGAGCTATAGTGATCTAAAGGGCATTCCGCCAACAGTAGTCCAACATACCATATCCTTGGTGGATAGAGCAGTCCCCAAGGTGAGCCATTACTACCGTTGCAACCCGAATTATACAGAACTGATCAAGCATGAGTTACAGAAGCTTATGGATGCAGATTTCATTTACAAAATCGAGCACACGGAATGGGTATCACCAATAGTTATAGTACCCAAGGAGAATGGCAAAATGCGGATCTATGTGAATCTGAAGGCGCTTAATGCAGTCACCAAAAAGGACCATTCTCCTTCACCATTTACGGAAAGTGTCCTCGATAGAGTAGCTAGTGACGAAGCCTACAGTTTTTTGGACGGCTTCAGCGGATACAACCAGGTGAAAATGGTCCCCAGACCAACACAAGACAGCATTTGCCACAGAATGGGGAACTTATGCCTATAAAGTGATGCAATTCAGACTTTGCAATGCCCCAAGCACTTTCCAACGAGTCATGCAGACGGCATTCAAAGATTATTTACAAAAAAATTTGGAAATTTTCTTGGATGATCTGTGCGTGCATGGACCAAATTCTGAACACTTATCCAATTTGGAGAAGGTGCTACAAAAATGCCGCGAATACCAGATCTCCCTGAATCCAAAAAAAAATTGTCAATTTTGGGTGACACATGGCTTCATACTCGGCCATATAGTGTCAAGACACGGGATCGCCACAGATCTATCAAAGATCATGATCATGATTGATCTACCACCACCGGGGACGATCCGCGAGGTCTAAATTCTCATGGGTCATGCTAACTATTATAGGATCTTCATTCTTGATTTTGCGGAGTTAGCCAGACCAATTTACAAGCTCACAATGGATCCACATTGGGATGAGGAAGCTCTAAAGGCTTTCCAAAAGATTAAGGATGAATTGGTCTCAGCACCAATCTTATGACCACCCAATTGGTCCATTGAGTTTCACGTGCATATGAACGCATAGAAGTATGCAGTTGGACCAGTCTTAACCCAGCCATGTGGACACAAAAGATTTTCCAATCCGGTTTGCAAGCCGACAACTCAGTGATACTGAAATGAAGTATTCAACCACAGAGCGGGAAGCACTGGCAATGATCTATGCGGTTAAGAAGTTTCGACACTATTTGATGGACACACATTTTGCTTTTTATACGGACCATCAACCCTTGTTATATCTCGTTAATAAAACTTGCAACACCGGGAGAATTATCAGATGGCTCCTTCTGTTGTTGAAATTTGATTTTTGGATAGTAGTTCGCAAGGGAAAACAACACTACATGGCAGATCATGTGTCACGAATCAAGGGAAAGGAGATTGCAACCCAACCGGATGATGAGCTGGCAGATGCTGTCTTATTCTACGTAGACACAGTACCAGAATGGGCTGCCGACATTGTTGAAAATACATTCTAGATGCAGTAGCGGCCAAAGCTATTCTGGCAACGAGTAATACACAGTTGTGAGCATGCCTCACCAAGCTGCAGCAAGAGCTGATTCTGGCTCTACAACATGAACAAGCAAGGCACCAGGAGATTGCCAAGCTGCAGCAGAAGGAGGAGGGCCTAAACAAATATATTCAAAGCCTCTCCAAAGGGCTGACTGAGGCCTCCACAAAGGTGCGGGAGTTTCAAGCTAAAGCATCCCAACGGCTTGCCCCCATCCATGCGCAACTTACACTTTTGGAAGCAGATGACACGCGCCTGGGGACGAAGGTCAAAGCCTTACAAGACGAAAAGCCCGTCTGGTTAGTTCAATCTGCACCGGACACAAGGTCGCTTTCCCAATCAGAGATGAATCTTCTACGGCGTCAGGTGCAGATTTATAGCCAAATCCTCAACAGCTACCAGGCGGAGTTCAATAAGTATCGGGCAAGCGCAATGCAAGAGCTCGCCCAGGCCAAGCAAGCCCTCAAGGTGTGCCAACAATACATGGAAACGAAGGCCCAACCCACCCCCGTGGTAGTTCCACCACCACCTAATCTTGACGCTGCATAGGCTAGTACCAGCCAAGATCAAAGCCAGCAGGCAGCAGGGGAATTTCAACCAGATCAAGTGTCCGAAGGCCAAGACCAAGGGCAGACAGATGCGGCTGTTGAGACGAGAGACCAAAGCCAAGGCGCAACCACCAGCCAAGGCCAAGCAACATCATCCAGAGGTTTGCGTACGATACCGGGCCTTCCGAAGACCGAAGTCCGTGGAGGAGAACATCAATGAATTTTTATCCAAATATCCCCACGAGTCATCAAGAGGCAGCTGGCAGATATCATTCTTATCTCAGACCATCAAGGGAAAAGAACTGCAAGCCTTACCCGCCCTTCAACCACAACCGGAGTGGCGACAGCAGTAATTTATGAGACTCTGCAGCCATCAGGGCTTATGTGACGAGTCCGCAATAGTTACGGGTGAACGCACATTTCCTGCCATGTCCAAGAAGATCCAAATGGGCGGAATGCGGGACTCCTCTGGACCAGATCACACTGCACAATTTCAACTGGCCAATCATCAAATCCGAATATGGGTGGACTACGAATGTAGATGCTAGAAGGGCTCTCTCCGCATTCGCCAGTCACAACATCAATTGCCCCGATCCCACAGTCCGCGCGGCAGCCACTTATGCCCGAGACTTAGAATATTTAATGGGCATTGAAACAAAATGGGATGATTTCCTTCCCTCCATATTTTTTGATCCAAATAAGGTGCTAGCTTCCGACAAAGTCGAAGACCAACTGCCAGTCGCTCGTGTATATTATCGAGCTGCATTCCTTGGAGATTCCTGGATGAAATGATTCCAAGCATGGGTGGATCAGGAATGGCTGACAGGAGTCCACAAGACTTTTCACACGCCAAAGGACTCAAAGAAACTGGACCGTCTCAACTTCATGGAAGATGTTACGGGTTACCTGATCCACCAGAGGCGGTTGAAGAGGACGCTCTACTAAACCGGCAGAGTGCCGAGGGACCGGCACTACTTCAGGCCGTGGGTCCTGTTGGGGGTATTCCCAACAAAGTGTAAATAAATAAAATCCTCCAATAAAATGTGTTGCGAGGGTATGGCATCCTGCGTGTATAAGCCCATGGCCCAATGAGCACGCAATTAAAGTTGTAAATAAAATAAACTTGACTTGGGCCTTGGAATTAAAATAAAGCTAGAGGCCCAATGTCATTTTTAAATTTAGAGATTACTTTTTAGAGTTGGATCCAAATTGGGACTCACATGAATCTTGTGATTTCTAATGTACTTTTTGTGGACCCTTGGATCAAGTTGGGTCCAAGATGAATGGATAGGATCATTGTGAATATTAGCCAATAGGATTGAGGGGCAAGGGCCTTCCCCATTTTATAAAAAGACACCATTTGTACACTATTTCCATGCTTAATGAGGAGGAAACTCTACCATTTTTGGAAGAGAAGCATCCTCATTTGCTATTCACTACTTGCTAATGCTCTTGATTGTATTTTCCATTGCTTTCTATTTCCATGTTTATTTTTTGCCATAGTGAATGCTTTTCCATTAGCAAGCATAAGGAGCATTTGAGCTAACCTCCACCCTCACTCTCTATCTCTCTCTCTTTCTCTCTTCTCTCTTCTCAACCTCTTCTTTTCTATCTCTTCCCTTCACCCAAATCATGATGAATGTTAGTGTAGAGGAGTAGAGTTAAAGGAGAGTAGTGTTAGTGGTGAGTAGAGTTAAGGGAGAAAGTAGGAAATTAACTAAAAGTAGCATCTATGCATAGTTAGGTACCTATCCAGTGATCTAACCCTTGCTGACAGGCTGAAGGGCTATACTACGAGAGATCTTCGACCCCACAACAAATCATCCAAGTGGTGCTCTGGTCCAATTTTTGGAGGCTTGTTGTTGAGCGACAGCATAAATGGCATACTGTTCTGAAGATCCACCTTCTTGATCATTACCATAGTTCCATTGCGCAACCCTTCCGTAAGATTCTGGTTCCATCAAATTAGCAAGAGGAGCGGAGTGCTTTGGTGGGGCAGGTAAAGCTAAACGTTCTGGGTATCCAAGAGCAGATTGTCACGGACTTGCTGCTGGATTTCCTCCATACTATGGTTCTCGATATCCCATCTGGGCATACCATTGTTGAATTATCCGAGGGTTGAAGTTGCAAAAAGCAGTCTCATAATCAGGTGAATTACACAGATGGCAAACACTGAGTTTCATTCATTTTTTCAATTGAGGACACTCGTTTACTATGTGATTCCCTGTACAAATAGAACACCAAACATTTCCCCTGGTAGGAAAAGTCTTTGTAAACTTTTCAAGTTCCTTGTTTGCTTCCTCATGGAAATTTTCCAATGCTTTGATCTTCTCATCAAATTGTGATTGCAACTTTTCCATCTGTTTTTGCTGGTTCTTCCCAAGTTTCTCGAATCATTGAGCATCATTTCTGCAGTAGCATTGGCATTCGTTGATGCAATAGTGGTGGATGTCGTATTAGTCTGCCCTGCTATATAAGGCAACATACTGATATTTGGCTCATCATCTGAATCTTAATCCTCCTCCCGAATTGCATCGTCCATAGCATTTTGCAAGAGTGCATACTCATTATGGCGTTTCAGCTCACGTCTGATTCGTTTAGGTAGACCTGACAAAAACCACATAACCATGGCATTCTCATTAATCAGCTCAAGTTCGCATTCAGATCTGAGACGTTTCACCCGTTCAATGTAATCTCGAACCATTTTCCTCTTTCCCATTTTAATTTTACTTAAAAGTAGGAAAGGGGCTTCCATAAACTTTTGCGGTTTGAACCATGTGATAAGGGATCATTTAACAACCTCCCAATCTGTACGCTCAGTTTCGTCTTGATTATAGTACCAATCTTGTGCTGCGCTTGTTAAGGCCATAGGAAACAACTTAAGTTTATCTTGAGGATAAATCTCGCCATAGACTTCACAGGATTCAGCATAGATTTGAAGAAATCTAACTGGATCTGTTAATCCATTATATTTGGGTAGATCCAATCAGGGTGCTCTTCTAACAATGATTGGATTGACTTCTTGTGGAGCACCTCCAAGGGTAGCCATCTTCTCATATTCAAATCAAGCAGACAATGAGATTGGATCTAGATTTTTCAATCAAAACTATCTCAGATCATAGCTGCTTGATTTATTTCTCTTTTCAAGAATCTGATTCTATATCATGAAAAAGATTTCGAAATTCGATCAACAGATACCTCTCAAAAAATGATAAATTTCTCAGAATCCAAATCAAAATATATCAGATTTGATCCAAATTTTGACAGAGACTTGATCTGAAAAATCAAAAACTAAAAATAGGACTGGCGAAGGTTGGCTCGGAGAAGGTTCAACAGTGCTATTCTTGGAAGAAAAAAAAAAAAAACTTTCTGATCAACTTTTCTAACAATTTCTTGGGAAATATCCTTCGTCGACCTTTTAGATGAAAGATCGGACACAGATAAAACTATGAAAAATCGGACGAAGGTTTCTGACACAAGAAAATACAGTTTCTATACTTTGGCGAGGGTAAAAATCAAGATTTTTGTGATGTGATCAAGAAGAATCCTCGCCGAACTCAAAAATAGTATTTTACTATAAATAGAATGTTCTTGAAACTCGGCAAAGGTTCTAGCGAAGGATCAAGAGTAATACTGGTAATTTTGCAAAAAAGTGTTTTTTGGCAAAAATATGGCAATATGACAACTGATCCTCTGAAACTCTTTTTATTTTTGGTATTATTCTTCGCCGACCTAGTAGTAGATAGATCTGAATCACACCTAAGCACAGTGAATCGGGCGAAGGTTATTTTTTTGTTTTTTTTTTTGGATTTTGGTTATATTTTGGTGTTTTTTGACTGTTTTTTTGATGTTTTTGGAAATTTGCTGGGAATTAATCTTCGCCCTTCAAACTGAAGGTTATGTAAACAAAATCAAAGGTGTTTGCAACTCGGCAAAGGTTTCCTGAAAGAGGATAAAAAGTTCTAAGCTCTTACATGATGGCATGTAGTTTAAAATTATATTGAATTATAATTTAACAATTTTTCGTTGTAATCTTTCAATCTTTGCAACAAGACGATCCTTTCAGCTGCGGATGGTTTTCCATCTTAAACATTAAATCATTCTTGGATTGGTATATAATGCAAACTTCAAATGCTAATATATGTGAGGTAAATTTCTCAACTTCCAATATCTTGATGATACTATGTTTATGTAATTATAAGTTATTAGACATTGGCTAATACATACACTCAATATTTTAATTTGCAGTTCCAATGCCCTGAAGTATCAACAACATTGTTCATCAGTTTCGACATGAAATGCTGCAAGTCCTACTATCGTCTACAAGGTCCTACAAGCATGAAGATGTCGCGGATGAAGCTTTCCCAAAGGGGAATAGTGAAGTTGCAGTGCTTGACGATCTGCCTCAGGCACTTACGATTGGAATGTAAATATCAAAATATAAGTTCCGACACTTGTTGATATAAAATACAAATATATAAAAATCACATGATGATGCATAGAACAGTTCTCTGCTTGAGAAAGAGGGTAATGATATCACCTCTAATCTTCCACCTAAACCATTAATGGATGGTGTGTACGATGAATCATAGAAGAAAATACAAGAATCCAAAAGTGATCTCGTGGAGTGGTTCTTGTATTGAAGAAGACCAATATCAGAATGAATAACGTCCATGATGCCGACAAGGGATTGTATAGGTTACCATTCGATTATGCTTGATGGATACAAATCTGCAAAAACCCATAAAACTATATATCATTTAAATACTCATATACTTGTCTAAATGATTGATGAAAATCTCAAAGTAAATAATTCTCCAAAACTTACAATTGCATTTGAGTCTGTCATTTGAGCTTATGCCTTCCACTCTAATTTCCTTATGCATGTACACATGTTGTGAACCAAGACCTCTGAAATGGATCGACCATCAGGTGAAACTTTGAAGTCTAAAATTCTACCTTTCTAGAAACTCCTATAATCCATGTTTGATTTTCTCTTTTTACCAAAGACACCTCTTGATGAGGGATGCATGAAAACCCACTGAAATTTTCTATAGATACGGGGTATCCAAGAGCCATCGGAGTCTTTTTCATCACAAACAGAAATTGAGACAATATTGCTTCATGGTCTACGGCTTCCGGAGGCCATTCCAATGCTAAAAGGAGATGAAAAATTGAGTTTGAAAATAAAAGTAGATGAATCAGTATGAAAATAAAAAACCAGATTTGTAATAGATGTTGGCGGTCTTTCTAAACCATATATGTTATTCTAACTATGGTCAGATCAAACTAGACTTACTTTAACCACAAGTGTTAAGTCCCTCATGGCCATAATAAATGATGGCGGTCTTTTGTAAACCATATATGCTACTCTAGCTACAGTTAAATCAAAATAGACTTACTTTAACCACAATTGTTAAGTCCCGGGCACTCAAGAAACTCACGGGCAGCAATTACGGTCCAATCACAAGTCAGGCCGGTGGGAGTTTTGAATTGTAAAAAAATATGACCGGCAAGCAACGTTATGGTCTTTCACATTTGTAAATACATAACTGGTCCAAGTGTACGTCGAATAGTTGAAAAGTCAAAAATAGCATCTTGACAAAAGGCCCTTTTGGTGCTCGAAACTCCTCTAATGTAACTCTGTCTGATGCACTTCCGCTGATAAGCAGTAAGCGCTAATAGCAATTTTCACAATGATAGAACTATGAGTCTCCTGAAAAGAAGTACTCTCACTCGTGTTCTATTCTTCTCACTATTGCTTGTGTGTTATCTAATGATCAGCTATTTATACTAAAGCAATTTAAGCTTATCCAATTAGGGAAATCGGTTATGATGAGAGGACGAAGGCGTATGCATGTTTTGATCCTGTAATGAACAAGATTCACATAAGCAAAGATGTGATCTTTGATGAGACGCATAGGTATGAAGATAAGACCATGCAAGTGGTGAAAGCATCAAAAGACTTCCCACAATTTTGGAAGAAGATGATGCAGAAGACGCTCCACAAGATGATACAAGTGAAAATGAGAGTCGAGAGGGTGAGTATGAGAAGACACCACCTATTCAAGAACCTAAGGAAAGGTACTTGCCAATAGGAGCAATAAAAGAAAAATCGGTTGGAAGTAAGAGACACTACTTGGCCACTCCTTGGGATACATACTCTCCACGTAGTGTATCACTTGAATCTAAGTTACCAAAATGGTATGAAAAGATCATGAAGGACACAAAGCTAAATCAACCAGGATCTAGCACACAAGGAGAAGTGAGAACATCAATGTGGGAAAGGAAGTCTCCCGATCGTTATCATGTGAACTATGCCCTAATGAGTGACATTTTGAAGTGTCGAGAGCCATCAACCTTTGATGAAGCAAAAGATCACAAACAGTGGCAAAGGGCAACGGAATAGGAGATGGAATCCATCCACAGGCATGATACGCGGGAGTTGGTTGATCTACCACTTGAAAAGAAACCCATTGACAACAAATGGGTGTTTAGAACAAAGTTTCATGCGGATGGCACGATAGCAAAGCATAAAGCACGCCTAGTAGTGAAGGGCTATGAGCAAAATAAAGGAATTGACTATGAAGAGACATTTGCTCCAGTTGCTAAGTGGACTACGCTACGTCTTATCTTTGCCTTAGCATCTCATTTTGGGTGGAAGATCCATCAAATGGATGTGAAGTCCGCATTTTTGAATGGTGACTTAGAGGAAGAAGTTTACATGGTCCAACCGCAGGGCTTCATGGCAAAAGGACAAGAACATAAGGTATGCAAGCTACGCAAAGCACTTTATGGCCTTAAGCAAGCACCACGCACATGGTATGGACGCATTGACAATTACTTTCTTTCTCATGGGTTTGTAAGAAAATATTCAAATCCAAACCTTTACGTTCTTATAAATGAAGATAGCATTGCTTTATGTTGATGATATCATTATCACAGACAATGATGAGAACCTCACTCATTCTATCAAAGCCAACTTATGCAAGCAATTTGAGATGACAGATTTAGATCTTATGCACTATTGCTTGGGTGTCGAAGTATGGAAAATTGGCAGCAATATCAGGTTATGTCAAAACAAGTATGTGCGCGAGGTATTGGAGAGATTCCGCATGACAGAGTGCAAACCTTCCATCACCCCTTGCGAAGCTGGTAAGAAATTATCTCATATTGATGATAGTGCACATGTTGACGCTACTCTATTTCGTCAACTATTGGGAGTTTGATATATCTTACGACTACATGTCCTGATATTGGCTATGCTGTAAGTTTTATTAGCCAATTCATGTCATCACCCACTATGGACCTTTGAAAAGTTGCGAAAAAGATTTTGAGATATGTGAAAGGTGCACCTAACCTTGGTCTAATCTACAAAAGACAAAGTGTTTTACCTAAGTTACAGGGTTATGTTGATGTTGATTGGGCAAGAAATGTAGATGATAGAAAGTCAACAACAGGTTATGCCTTCAATTTTGGTAGCGGTTGTTTTTTGTGGTCTAGCAAGAAGCAAGATACTATTTCTCTTTCTTCTACAAAAGCCGAATATAAAGCGTTAAGTTCTACCACCCAGGAAGCTATATGGCTGTGTAAGTTGTTGTGTGAGATTGGCATGAAGCAGGTAAATCCTACTGTTATTTTCTGTGACAGCCAAAGTGGAATACAATTGGCTAAAAATCATGTCTTTCACGCAAGGACAAAACATATTGAGGTAAAATATCACTTTGTGCGTGACAAGCTACAATCTGAAGATATAAGTATTGTACATTGTTCTACGTTGTTACAAGCTGCTGATATATTTACGAAAGCTTTAAGTAAAGAGAAGTTTGAAACTTTTATAGCCAAATTTGGCTTAGATCTGGTTATGTAAAAAGCCTTTACTTGTAATACTATCATGGAGGTATGTTCCATGAATAGAGTAAACTCTAAAATAAAGAGAGACGTTGATCATTGAGGGAGAGAGTTAAAATAGCAATGATCAACTTATACAGTGCTTTCTTATTTCGACGGCACCACGTGTGCTTAGTTCTAGAATTTTTGGGCCGTCTTTTTTTTACGAGCCCTTTGAGTGCTTTTAAGCAGCTTTATCTTTGTACTTGCTTATCAGTTGAATATATAGTTTGTGGAAAGCAATTATGTTGTCTCGTCTTATCGCACTTGACGTTGTGTTGTGGCGATTGATCCAGTCGAGTTTTTAAACTGTTTTCTTAACTAATTTTCTATCTTCTCACTATGGGAGCTTGGAATACATAGCAAATTCAATTTCCTTCTTGAAGTTAGGTGGATTTCCAGCATGTAATAAGGAAGTTAACTCACTCTTCTTGCCCTAAAATGAAACCCTAGTCTAGATCCTAGAGTTATGCTTGGTAGGTAGCTAGTTGGTCAAATTTTCACTTTAAACTTAGGTGTAGGTCCTATAAAGTAGGGATGACCATGAAATAGACATGACCAACTCTCTTGACTTGACCTAACCTACATTAGGAGTGGGTTGCCACATGGCATCTTGGCCTCACATGTGTGGAATCCACTTATGTACAAAATTTACATTATACTACATGGTTTTTGATCAAGCTAGATTTGTCAATTTTTGGCAATTCTTCACACTCCTCAAATTGAGCTTGATCTATTTGCAACTCTCTTGCTACATGAATGAATGCTTTTAGAAGTGTCTAAAAAATCTAGCTACAAACAAGGAACTTTTGAGACTCCAATAGAGAATGATGTCCATGAAGGATCTTTCACCACCTTGAATTTGCCCCCGTTTTGATCAACTTTCATTCAAAATTTGCCCCAAGAGAGAGGGGTGTGTGATAGTTCCCCTCCACTTATAAAATCAGCTTGGTCGGACTTAGAGTAGAGCTTTTCAGACAAAAATCCTTTCCAACACTTTGCTTCCCATCTGCTAGGATTATGGCTCGATCCAACTTGTTGCCAATCTTTGAAGATGATCTTAGTCTTTCCCCTTTGAGAAAAAACCCAACTGATACTGGATATCACCCATGCTCAGTGAGTTTCAGTTCCAAAGGTGGCCGTCCCAAAATGAAGACCAACTGCTCCATAGAAGATCTCCCCTGAAATTGCCCTTTCCAACTTTTGACTTTCTACTTGCGTCTGGTGGGCGTTGTTGCAAATAAAACTAACCCAAGAAACAAGCTAGTCATCCATCCTTTGCAAACATTGAGTCGTTTCGTTGTCGTTCATGTGCAAGTACTTGAACTGCAAATCCGCCCCACAGATTCTGTAGTCCTCTTCGTTTGATGGTATCAGCCTTCAAAAGAAAGGTTCCTTCTTGAGCCATCAGCTCCTTGTATCACAAGCAATCATGCAAACCAGGCAAAGCACGAGTACTAAGACTCACCACGAATACATACAAGTAAGACACTCAGGCAGGTTTACTAACAAGTAACAAAGACAAGTTCCCCCTTTGAGATGGTCCTGCCAACGGACCTTGCCTGGTCGCGCCCATACAAATCAATCACAGAATCACCCCACATAGGACACCCCTCCAACTATCCGTGCTTTCACCATTAAGCAGCACATTGCCTCAGTCACGCCCCACCACTTTTTGGTCGATAGCCCTTATAGCTAAACGATCGGCAGCTATCCCGCACCGGCAACTAACCACCCGTGCTTTACACCCGAATTCGAGTAGCATCTCTGTATCAATGGTTAACCCGTACAGTTCGAATATGTCGTCTCGCACCCCACAAGGCACAGACCGTGCTTACACCAATCTAATGGCAGCACACTGCCTCATCTGTCCTACGTGCAGACAGCGCCAGGCCCGAATCGCGAGAACTAACCGTGCTTACACCTCAAGGGCAGCACCTTGACTCATCAAGTCCCCCGTTCTGTCGACCACCCCGACCGTGGATGCACCCGTGCTTACATTGTGGGTAGCACCTTGCACAACAGTTGTCTTGATGAACCCCAAACCATGGCCATTTCCGTGAGATCCGCATAGCTGACCGGCCAGTCGGCTTTGATACCACATGTAGCGCAGGCATCCCAAAGGGAGCCGGAAACCACGACTTAGCTTCCCAGCCTTCAACTCTTGCCATCCAAACCCACTTGACATACAAGCAGCCAACTCGCCAACAACGATCAGACTTAACCAACTTGAAGTTCCGAAAACCAACATTGACATCCAACTTGGCGCCATGCCAGATTGGGGGTCCCGATGTGGGTGACTTCCCTCCAAGCAAGCCGCCCGACATACATCAAACTTAACCAACTCGAAGCTTCATTACAAACGAGTAACATCCATTCCAAGCAAGCGGTCTGACTTACATCAGACTTAACCAACTGAAAGCTTCGTCACGAGCGTTGGAAGCCAACCTGGCGCCACGCCAGACTGGACAGCCATAAACAGGTAACTTCCACCCAAGCAAGCCATCCAACTCAGCCGACAGGTTAGAGCCCGTTCTCCAAGAGCTTAACCCATTCATGTTCATGCAAGGAACACTCAGAACCACAAGCCGCGACAAATATGGAGACAACCAGTTCCTGGACCAAATGGTCCCGATAGCATACCGCTGGCGCCGCGGACCGAATGGTCCCAACGGCATACCGCTGGCATCCTGGAATACGACCCTCAGCTATGTGCCAAGTTAAAACTTTTGAAAGCGGCCTTACAACTGGCGCTTTTATCGAACACTGAAACCCAGAAGGTAATCAGAGTTAGTTTGAGGAAAATCCCACTTTACTGATAAATCTGAGAAGGTTACATTTCAAGTGTGTGATTGACCCTAGTCCCCGAGGCGCTAGCATGCCAAGGCGAGAGCCATGACAACATTCCAGCAAGGGAGGCTAAGACTTGGTTGGAGCTCGTCCTGAGTCGCAACCCGCACTCCCCTATAGTATTGGTGTGATTCGGCACCCCCCCTCATACCAAGCACTCTACCCAAGCTGGTAAAGCACGTTTTTCTCTCTCTAGAATTTTCTCTTTCTAGAAAGTCATTTTCTCTCTCTAGATTTTACTGATCCCCAGGCTTCCTTTAATCATGCCTAGATCGTGTGAGGTGATTGCACATCGATCTGAGCTCTCTGGACTCCGCTAGAACCGATCAAAGATTTTTAGCCATAGGAACTTGGCGTCGGCTGAATTCTGGTCACAGTGGCGCCAGGAGCGACGCCGGCGCCGCTGGCACCGGGAGCAGCAGGGGCGCTGCTGGCGCTGGGGACATAGCTGGCACCGATGGCGCCGGAAGTAAAGCTTGTAAAGGTAGCTTTACAACACTCCACTTGACTTGACTCCAAACCATCAATGAATTGAATAAGGTGTTGATCCAAAGGTGCTTCTTCAAGTTTACAAATCTTCCACTCTTGAAAGATCACATTTCCACCATTGACAACTTCTTTGATGGAAAACAAGTAGATTCTACAATCTCTACTTGAAGAGCAAAACACTACCATTATTCCTATCATTGAAATAGGATAATCTTTGGTCCTTACATTGGAATGACCATGCTCAAAGCATGTGGACCCAAAGATTTACAATACAAATGATGTTTCATCTTTTATGACACTATTCAAACTATTACAAAAATAATTATCCAATGAAATTGCTTTATCAACAACAAATGGAGATTTGAAAGCATCTAATTTCATTGTCTTGTCATGAAGAGTACTAAACACCATAGATCTTAAAGATAAGCAACAAGTCACTCCATGTCTATGAATACTATCCAAAAAGTATTCAAAGATAGTAGACTCTCCAATGCTCACCATCCTTGCAAGATGCACACTTGAATGGACAATTTGCATGCAATTTGATGACTCGGCCATTGTCATTGAGGACTCCCTTGGAGCTCTCATGCTTTGAGGCTGATCCTCAAGATCTTCCTCCTTTTGATGCTCCTTCTCAATGCAAGCAAGATCACACTTTGCCAAGATCTCCTCTTGAGTTATCTCCTCCTTGTCCAAGCTCATTCTTTCAAAAGCAACACTAGCTTCCAACTTAAACAGTCTTCCATGTTTAAATCCCTTTGCAATGCAAACAAACACCATGCTTAAAGTGGACATCCAAACCACTTTCTAAGAGTAGACCAACACTACGCATTTTCTTGGTGATTGATGGTACATAAAGGACATTTTCTAGATCCATGTATTTTGAGGATTCTAGACACAAAGAGATGGTGCCAACACCATCTATCCTATACTCTTCATCATTTGCAGTAAGGACAAACTTTTTAGCATCATTGAATGAGTGTAAAGTTGAAAAAAAGTCATTTTCACAAGACATGTGGGAGCTAGCCCCACTATCAATCCACCATGTATCTCTTGAATTGCCATTGCTTGTTGGTGAGGATGTAGTTGCCATCAAGAATACATCTACTTCATCCGCCTCCTCCTCCTTTGCAAGGTTTCCTTGTTTTTCCTCCTCCACTTGTGCTCTTAGTCTCTTGTAACATTGAGATGCATAATGCCCCTTCTTTCTACAAAAGAAGCATTTCTGCTTTGACTTGTCCTTTGAGCTTGATGCATCATCCTCTTCTTTGGCCTCCTTGGGATGCTTCTTCTTTCCATTGGTCTTCTTTTTGCCTTTGAATGATAAATTGGCTTTCTCATCTCCATCCTGCAAAGACAATGCACTCATTCTTGCCTTGGTGTGGAGCATCCTACACTCTTCAGCCACTAATACACTGTGAAGTTTTTCTATAGTTGGCTTTAGGACCATAAATGGATCTACAAAAGATCCACAAGAGTGATTGGATGCTTGCTTAACAATCTATTAAAAAACTAGACACAAAAAAGTTGATCTAGATTGGCAATTTGACAAACAGCAAGCATTAACAATCAAAAGCACTGATCAACATTGAAATCCGAGCCCACACGTGTGTACCATAGGCTGTAGTATGGCCTTCAACCTGAGAAACAAGTAGAAATTGATTTGGTTTCATTTGGATCACAAAAACTCAATGTACATAGTGAACTAGCTTTAGATTGCCAATGAGCTCCAAAAATTTTCTATTTTCTCACTATGGGAGCTTGGAATACATAGCAAATTTGACTTCCTTCTTGAATTTAGGTGGATTTCCAGCATGTAATAAGGAAGTTAACTCACTCTTCTTGCCCTAAAATGAAACCCTAGCCTAGATCCTAGAGTTATGCTTGGTAGGTAGCTAGTCGATCAAATTTTCACCTTAAACTTAGGTGTAGGTCCTATCAAGTAGGGATGACCACCAAATAGACATGACCAACTCTCTTGACTTGACCTAACCTACATTAGGAGTGGGTTGCCACGTGGCATCTTGGCCTCACATGTGTGGAATCCACTTATGTACAAAATTTACATTATACTACATGGTTCTTGCCATTTTTTGGCAATTCTTCACAGTTCATACTTTTGATTGCTATTTGAGATTGTTTAGGAGACAATTTGCAAAGTACATATACAAACTAGCACAAATTAACCTTAATGGATAGCACCTGAGCTAGATATATCCATCGTACATGATCACCATAGAACCTCAGTCTCATATACATAAAAGCTAGACCTAGGATCATACTCTATACCTTAAAGGCTTTCACTTGTGGGCAAAGAACCACTTGCAAAGCCAATTCTATAACTCGCAAGATTGTGTTGAGAGAAGAGATGTGGTAGTTAGAACCCAGGCTTGTCATTTGCAAGCTGCAATGCACATCAAAGGCTAGTTTGCCTTTCAAAGAAAGGGAAAAGTTTCAAAAGTATGTCATATGAATGACAAACTTAAAAATTAAAAGGTAGCTTTAAAAAATTGAATGTCATGCTAGTTTGAAATTTTTTTAAATTTACTATAAAATATAACATGAATATATGTATAAAAGTGGTTGAAAGGTTCATACCTATTTTTTTTTTAAAGGTACCCTTGCATTATACATGTCATGTGAAAGGTAAGAAGAAGAAAAAAAGCCCATCCGGGTGAAAGATAAGGGTGCACGTCAAATTCCAAGCCCGGTTAGCCCCAATCATGATCCTAAGAATAGCTAATGACGATAGCGGTGGGATCAAAAGGTAAAAGGTAGGATTTGGATCACGTATTATAGGCTCAGATCAAGGAAGTATATCACACTTCATGGGATTTACCTCTTGATCTACCCATAGATTGGGGAGTACAGGGTGGCAAGGATGACCTTTCGATTGGTCGAGACATAGGATCTAATCACTTCTATTAATCATGTAGGGCAAAACCGCCACCAAAATCAATGCCCCTTGTAATGTTTAGGATTTTTTGATGCAACCAATCACCTAGCAGCAAGATACCTAACATTTACTCATATTTTCTTTTGTCAATGATGTAAGTTAGGTCTATGAATGGAGTTATGGGGTGAACAATTGAACTTATGAGTACACACTTACATCATAAGTCTTTATTATTGAGGATAGACAACCATCTCCTAGCCAACAATATAATATTTTAGATTATGGCATTATAGATTGTACGAGGTACAATAAGATAAAAAAAATATGTAATCTTCATTGTAGGACCATGTCATGTGGATTGAAGATCCACCTCATCCAAGGGTCATGGACGCATTGAGAAGTGCAAGCATATCAACTCTAAAAGGGCATATGAAATAAGAGAAGCAATATTTACATAACTATAAGTGTGGTATGGTCTGGTTATTGGATTTGTGGAGCGAAGTATATTATTTGTTTTGACTTCCTCCAAATAAAAATCAACCTAAATGATTTGAAAAGAAGAATTTAATGCTCAAACTCACAATGCAATGACAAATCAACTTTGAGCATACGATCACATTAGCTTGCGACAAATTTAGCAAACAACACATTTATTGTTAGATGTTAATCCATTTTAGATAATATCTTCACGTAGGCATACGTGTCCCATAGCATGTGAGTGACCCTACCCTATTCCAAAGGTGATATAGGCCTGAAAGGTTCAACAACTGTACATTAAAAAAAAATTCCCAAAATATACATATGCTGCCGTCTCTCTTTGTATGTAGGACATTAGCATGGCCTGCGCTTTGTATGTAGGACATTAGCATGGCCGGCAGGCATTGCATATTCTTGCCAAGTGCTCACCTCCAAACATATAAGTGCAATAATATAACGCCACCGAAAGTCACACCGTCCCAAGAAGGCCAGCAGGCATCAACCCAATGCATATGTGACGCTACTATATAACAGCAGTTTGAGCATTCTCATTTCTAACAACGCTGGCGCCCAATCCTTCCCTTAGCACTATAGTTTTCTGCATCCATCCATCGATAGATCTTTCTTTTGGGTCTCAGTTCTTTTCACCTGCCTGCATCTCTGCCAACATGGAGAATGTTTTCCTCAATTCGTTAATGGTAGGAGCCGTCCTGCTGGGCTGTGCAGTGTTTTCCGCACTAGCTAGTGATCCTGATTCGCTTTATGACTACATTGTTGCTCCAGGTGTAAATCCTGCCAATGTTTCTGCAGATCTCTTTACGTTTAGAGCAAAAAAGGCAGATAGAGTTGCTGGCAAGCTTATCGTACAAAAGATCTCATTAGCGGATATACCAACATTAGACGGTGCAGGAGTGAGCATGGCAACTCTATACTTTCCTCCAGGTGTTGCAAATCGTCTTCATCTCCATCCGCGTGCTAGTGAACTCCTTCAAGTGACCGGTGGAAGTCTCTTCGTCAGCTTCATTGATACCATGGGCCATCGATTCGACCAAAAGTTACAACCTGGGGATGCATTTGTTTTCCCAAAAGGTATGGTCCACTTTCAGATAAATTTAGATCCCAAAAATCCAGCCCACGCCATTGCTGCCTTCAGCGGCGCCAATCCTGGAACTATCCCCATTGCAACTACTGTGTTTGGTTCAGGCTTGAGCGTCGAAGTCCTTCAGCAAAGTTTCAACATTTCCAAGGAAAGCGTTGAATTGCTCGTAGCTGCTAATACCGCTCCCCCTCTCTAAACTTTATCGCTATTGTAGTGCAACAGCCTTTATCTCGAACTACATGCAGCTGCAACTAAGAATGCAACCTTTGTGCACTCTAGGGAAGTGAGGAGCACTTATGAGAAGAAATGCAGAGATTGCTGGGTGCAATCAATGGAGATAATTTATTACTGTTAGTTACTAAATTACTAGTATGGTTACTTATTTTGTTAGTAGAAATAAGTGCATCAAGGTGTACGTGCGCATCCTATGGATTATGGAGTAGTATCGTTAGGTCATTTGAAGATTTCACTCCCTCCCTTACAATGTTGCATGATACCTTGAGAAAGCAAGGTTTTAGTATGTGTGTGTTATTTAGAGCAAGTAATCATGTTTTAGCTCTTTAAAGTTTAAGTAGCTAGTTAGTTAAAGCAGAGGATCATTTCCATTACAATTTTGGACTTTCACTTTAAGACTTCAGGTAGGTAATTATGATATTGTTACTTGTTAAATCTTAATCTACAGTTATTTTCGTTGTTTTTTTCCGATGTATGTCCTCATTTGTGCAATGAATTGGAAGAGCACTCTTAAACTCAAGGAGAGGATAATTAGTCTTGACCAACTCACCACTTAATCTGAAGACTCAATTCTTTTTGTTGCAAGAGAGACATATAGCTAATTTTTCCTTGGATGAGATGGTAACCATTTTGAAAAATGTCCCAGAAAAATGAAAGCTATATTTTTTTCATCAATCATCATAAGCTTTTAAATAGATAGACGTCTGTAATAGCTCACTTACAAAAATTGATACTAAGCTTGATGTTTTCAATGCATTGGAAAGTTGCACTTGAAGCATGAAAAGATGAGCCTTTTTTTGTCTATGTCATACTTCCTCCAAGATTCACAGGCTTAACAAAAAAGCTACACATTTTTCAAGAGTTTGATTGTGTGTTTAAGTGTTGCAACTTCATGCAAGGAAAACAAACAATATAAGAATAATCTAATATCTAATTACCAAGAGTACCACCATTCTAAAACATTCTTAGAGTATCCATAAATCACACAACTATTTTTAAAACAAATTTCTTTAGTTTCTAACAAGTTCTAATGATGCTTATAATAACTGCAATTCTTTTCTTATTGTAGTAAATTAGGCAAACTATTCCATTGTCATACAAGAACATACATTGCAAATATCATCACAACCGAAAAATATTAGCACCTCAAATAGGAAGGACGAAGCTCAATAAATATGCACAAGAAATTGAGACATCATGTAGAAAGGCCAAAATAAATAATCAAATACACAAGACATGTCTCACAAGGAGGGCATACTTTAGCAGAAAGATTTTCTTGATTCTTACAAAAACCAATCCATCATGTATGTCCTTTCCGACAAAATTGGTTTGTTTTTTTTCATCATCAAGTTATTTAACCAACCATATTGAATTTTTTTGTTCTTCCATTTCTATTGGCAACAACTTGTGTTCGGATGAATCCTCTAGCCTATAGCTCTTTCAATGTCGAGGGGAACGAACCGAGAGGGTGAAACATATGAAAAGGATTACAAAATATTGAAATCAATGTAGAATGGTTGTTAACTAACCAACAAATGATTACAAAGTGGTGGATGTTGCACATAATCCTAAGTTATCATAACGGTGATTTAAAATCAATCCCTAATCTCAAATCTAGCTTGCTTTGGCAAGTGCCCCACTTTGGCGCACAGATTTATGATCAAACTCATATTTGATGGTGTAACCATCTTTCAAGAGTTGTAAAAGTTTATTCTAGATTTTTATCAACTCATAAAACATCATACAGTGAAACTAGCTTAGTTCATAGCTCTAACCATATGTATGTAATGTCGAACTACAAATTCATACGTGAAACTATTCATTTGAATACGTCCGAATCTTGAAGTTTAATCATCATTTCAACTTCCAGATCAATTACATGTACAAATTCAAAGATTCTACTTAGATTGTGGAAAAACAAATTTAGTACAAGAAATATTGTGGTTATTTGTTGGAACATATGCGCCACTTTTTTTTTATAGGTATTTAATCTCCTACAATTTTCTAAATCTGACAAAGTTTTATTTTCGGTGCATCAGGTGGTTTACCCTTATTCATAGAATATTATGTATTATTGTTGGTGAAAAAGTCAACAACATTACATAATGTAATTCTTATGTACAGAATTTGGATTTCGAACAATAAAAATATGTTTTAATATTGTGCAGACTTATTATTGAAAATATATCACTTGAATTCTTGAAAATTAGGCATGTCAAGAAGCTGCAACTAAGCATGTAAATATCTAACTTGAATTCTTAGAAATTAGGCAACTTAACTTGCACCCAATCAACTACGTGCATATTTACACAATTCCATAATAACATTGTGTAAATAACAAAAACCCCAAAATATGTAACTTGGTTTTTGGGATATTAGGCAAAATAACAGGCACCCTGTGAAAATGTCAACTAGTTAAGTTGGTCTAATTTGGCAATTTGGAGGCTGAAGTAAAATTTCAATTTAGAGACTTATTTTTTTATGTCAATAAGGTCTAAAAATAGTGTCCTTACTGCTAAATAAGTGGATAAGGTCATATTTGGACCTATTGCTATTGGCTAGTTGAGATACATTGCAACTACTCAAACATTTCTAGGGAAGTACATGGAAACTACCAAATTTAGGGCAATAAGTGGCAATGTGGCCAAGTAACGTTATCCTTGCTATAAATGGTTGACAATGTACTAGTGTGGAGAAACTAATGATGATTTTCTCTTTTGGTGTGGAGAACCTTTCTTCTTCTATTTGTGTTCATTTCTCTATCTCTTATCCTCTTAATCTTGTTGATTTCTATGTGTAGAATGCATGTATTGTTGTTGTACTTGATTCCACACGTGTGAAGTACAGTGTACGGAGACTGTTGTAGCACTGATATGACCAGAACCTACTTGGATCTCAGGTTTCATAGTTATTTATGCAATATTTTTCATGGAGATGCATGTTGACTTCTACATTGTTGATGAATTTAGATGTGCACCCAAATTTAGCCAAAGATCTAATGATCCATTGATGATATTTTCGATATGATTTCTTCACACACCCAACCAAGTATGTAGGTATCAAACAAATTTACGATTAATGTTCCTTGCAAAAAAATGACTTCTACATCAAAGAAAAATTGGACCATAATTCATCCAAAATTGCATAGTTTTATTTGTGAGGAATCTAACTAAATTATGAAATACAAATATGACGTCAACTCCAAGATCAAAGCATTGTATTGAGTCCAATGTTCTATTACGCAGGCCATGTTTGGCCTTTGCTTTCCATAATTTTCTTAACTATCATATGAACCTCTCTACATTTTTATTGTGTTACAAATTTGTGTTTCGAATTCAATCGATGGTACTTTTGACCTAATGAAACATACTACCGACTTACATGACCTAGATTGGTATGCAATATTGGGATGCACAATATTGTGCTTTACCTATGATTATAGCTCTAAATACCATAATTTTTGAAATTGCAAATCACTTGTTTGAGGCCTGACACCTAGGAGTTTGGAAAAACAAAATACACAATGACAACTGAAGAACTTACCATATTAATATAACACTAACAAATGTATCAATAGAAATGTACATTAAAATATAGGGGGGTGGGAAACTCAGTTGCCAAGAGTTGCAAAATTCATACTTGTCAGAAGCCCGACAAATGCCACCAAGGCAGTGTCAAACCACACAAAAAAAAATCCTTGGAGAGGCCAACTGCAAAGCTAAAGGAAGAAAGAGAAAATGCCTAGGGGTTAGCTAGGGATTGATGTTAGAAACCCCATCGTCGAATCCGATCATTGCTAAGACACAATCAGGTGACAAATGCTTCGTTGTCACCCATCCATAGAGGTACTGGCACCTGTCCCCCATGCACTAGAGCCTTAGGTCGCCATCAACCAAGATCAAATCTCTGATAAGCCATGGTGTCCCATGCCACCACGCCTTACCCTCAACCCTCACCTACCTACATGTTGAGGCCTAGATTAACGTTCCCACCTAACCACTAGTGGAAGAGCTTTTCATTCTCCAGAAGAGAATGAATGATAAGCCCTTGAAGATCCATCTCTATATATACATAGTCCAAGGAATAATATAAAAAGCTTGCTTGAAATAGTGTCATGTCTTCTTTCAAATGACATTTCAATTTTCGGATCTTTTTTCAACTATAAATAGTTGGCAATTGGAAGTGTGGCTCGTTATGTTGGAAAATCCTGATTTTGAAATTTTAGAAATTCTTTCTGGAGGGTTGCATGTTGATTTTGTAGCAACGTCATTTGGTGTTCGCATGTACTGCTTTGCAAGATTTCGAGTGCGTCATCCTTTTTACCAAGTGTATGAACAAATTCTTCTCTTATAATTAATTGTCAAAGTGTGGTGTCTTTCTTTGGCATTACATTGCAGCATCTGCAGTTCTACCTGTAGCTCCTGATTTTGGTGTTCAAGTTCAATATCTCGTGCTTGGAGGTGACGGTTTTGTATGAAGTTTTTTTGGGGGGGACGGCACTAGAACATGGCATGGATTGGGAGTAGATGGCAATAATACTAGGGTGATTCTATAGAAAGAGATGTGTATGAAATTGTCTGTTTGGAATGCAATTAGATCTAATAGGTATTCAATTGCTTTCAGGCACATGTGTTTTGAACTAGATTGAGAATTTTGACTTTGTTGCATGCATTTAACAAAATCTGTGAGTAACATACTAGATGCATGACCATTGCATGATGTACCAAAAAAATTCAAAAATTTCACAATAAATGAGATGGTTGTCTCCCATAGGCCTCCAAGTACCGGCAATACCCATTAACAACTAATTGTCAAGAAAGGTATCATACTTGTTCAAAATAAGCATGTCGGATTCAAGGTCTCTTACACATTTGAGACAAGTCAATTTTTTAGGATTCCCCATGACGACTGATTATGTGACCATCCAATAGTGAACAATGAGCATTTTGTGTTCAGACGCCCTTCTCACTATGAAAACTTGTAGTCAATATGCTTACTTATTTTAGGATCAGCCAACTGGCTATTTGTAGCACTCCAGTGAGCATGTTTTTCTTACCTCATACTTCCATATCCCATACGGGCAACGACCTAAAAGTGAGATGAAGACGGAGAAAACTAACATGGATCCTAAAATATTAGTCTTTACTTGATGGTGACTCAAAATATCATAAGTACTGACTGCTTCAGAATGTGGTTTAAACACTTTGATGTGGCCATTAGCTACTGAATGATAAGTAACGATCAATAAATGAACATCAAAAGTGATATCCTGATCTCTCAAAATGGACATGAGCAAAACTGTAAGTGTTCATTATCTCTTTCAGATTTGAGACATGCCATTTTGATGGGAGATCCTTGAAACCAATCATGCCTCCTATGCACCATGGTAGAGAGACAGAGTGAAGGCTTTCATGTTCAGAATGAGTCCGATCATTAGATACTTCATGATCAATCAGCACACTTAAATCTGTTATGACTTATAAAAACTAGCATCCTGTAGCAATCTATCCAAAATGCACACGCCGACATTGACAACATCATCTTCTTGGACAACTCGAAATTGAGCCCGTTCCTCACAAATGTCCATTATGACATGTTTTCATATTGGTCAACAATCACAAAAAATGATAGCAATGGAGGACGATATGGACACGCAGTGAGATCCTCAACCCACCGCAATAGGAAACACATTGAGCATGTCAACCATCATACTTGCAGATTAGTGTATCATGATCCTTGAACATCAACACCTCCACCCCACAGGAGACAATAAGAAATCATGTCCAACTCAGATAAATTAAGTGCTACAGTTGATTAGCTCTTTAGCGGTCCTCGAGTTTCTAGCTAGAATGTAAGGATTCAATTATCATCTATGCCCGCCTCATATATTATGAGTGTATTCTAATTTTATCAATGCTTCCAATAGTCAAGCATCTCCCCATATCTCCCCTCTCTCACTCTAGCCCTATCTATCATCGCTTTACATCAGAATTGTAATGATCTCTCTCCTGCGTCCTACATGCAATCATACCCATTTTCTAGTCGTGCAAAATCTATCTACATGTCTCACAGCATGGTATGGTACTTGATATATCAAATTTTTTCACTCTTTCTATTTCCTTACATATCTCACTTTTATCTTAATTTCTGCAATCTTAGATCTTGCTCTTATGAAAGAGCACCCCTTTTCTTTGAAAATTGAGATCAAAAGATTCAATTAAGTTTTACAGTTTAGATGGCATAGTGTTCGAGCTTTCTGGGCCAAGACATGGATTGTCTCAAAGATTAAATGCATAGATTATAGAAAAGTATGAGAGAACATGCATCAACTGTAAACAGCAAATAATTCAACATTGTGGCAAGTTAATGTTTACTGTACAAATTGAGCATTTACTTACAAGCTCTATGTAGTATTTCCAGTATTTAATGTGTTCTTGTCTGCATGTAGCAATACTGTTTACCCAAGGTCCATAGTCACATCAATAAGGTTGAAATGTTTACCTCTAATTTCTACTGTTTTTAACCTATGTCGGCACATAAATCTCCTGATAAGATACCCTGTATCGTCACTAATAAGTTATATCTCTACAATTTTCATGTTTTTTATGTTGTCATCTTTTCTATCCCATTTCTTATTCTATTGTGCCTCTGTAACTTCAGAGACCCAACTTCCCAAAAGGTTGATATAGGCTTTACAAATAAAGTTGCTCTGACCTGCATTTCTAAAACCATGTTAAGAACAAACTACATTTGAAAATTCCTTACGTAAACTGTAAGATTCATTCTTACAGTGATAAGAACATTAATTTTGACATTCGCATGCCCCAATATGGTCAAACTTTTGACATATCAAGGAGCTGAATACACAAATGTTTGGTGCTACTCTCTTTAATTCATTAAAAGGCAGATTTCTGCACTTCAATGTTGATTTCAAGGCCTGAACTCAACATTATAGGCTGTTTTTGCTATAGATTTCAAGTGGGGCTCTGATGACAAATTCAATAAAAATTTGTTGCAGAAGCAGTAGCAGTCTATAGTACATTGTGTACGTTCTCAAAATGAACATTGTTACGCCACCTACAGACTCATAGTTTGCTGGCACTAGTTACGAAGTACCCGTTAGAAGGGACAGAGTCTGCTAATTATCACTATCAGCATTCCAAAATATCTGGTGAGTATGTTAGCACATAGCACCTCTTTTCTTTTCAGGATGAAATCTTTGCCAGTGCGAACAGAACTCCTGCAAAAAGCCCTGCAAATAAGAATAAGATGTATGACGGTTAAAGATGTTCTTCTATGTAGAGAAGTCTTGTAATATAGAAATTGGTATCGAAAGAAACTATTTATTACATACCATTTGAGAGTTGCATGGTAATGTCTCTACAAACAAAATCAGACAGCTCAAACTTTGTACTGAGCTACTACAAAAAAAAAAGACACTAAAGTTTTCACCTAGTTGAAAGTATTTCAAATGTACATACATATAATAGCTCATTTGCGGGTACACATATAACGGGTGCAAGGGGAGAGAGAGAGAGAGAGAGAGAGAGAGAGAGAGAGAGAGAGAGAGAGAGAGAGAGAGAGAGAGAGAGCTGACCAAAAAATATGCTTAAAAGATTTGGAACACTGGTTGGCACTCTGAACAACATAATGCCTGCTAAAGAGAGAGGAATTTTGTTCAATGATCCTACCAAGCTGCAGCACACAAACACACACACCAGCAAGTGCTTTGTGAGTCTTAATGAAAAAGACAATGCATACGATTCCATAAAAGCAAAGGCGTGAAACAGCTTCAAGATAATATCTTTCCCAAGATTGGATTGAAAAGCTCCTTCAACATCCACGTAAGGATCTGGCAACTTCCATCTCAGACAACACACCTTCAAAAAGAGAGGTTTTAATCACAGTGACTACCCAGAAGGTAAACTAAATATCAACATTCCAGATTGCAGCACAAGTTCCACAGGGACTACTGAGGAACATGAAGTGTACACCACAATATATCTGAAGCAACAATAGATGGCTGCACTGACACCATAGGCAAGAATATACCAACCTAGATTCAAGCATCACTGGAAAAATGATTCAGTTTGTTCTTCCAGCTTAGAGACTTTTGAATAACTTCTAAATATAAAATATTGAATGATTTCTTTTATCTTGCTCGCATTAGTTGAAGTTCAATAGATCGAACCTATCACGAGCATATACCCTTTTAGGAGTCAACTCTTTTGAATTGCATGCCACATCTTAAAAATCATCTAATTATTGATACACCAATACTTATCGTGTGACATATCTAGTATAATTATTAACTTTTAGATGCAGGATATTCAGATCTTAAGGTTACATAATCGTCCTAATGATTGATCTAAGAGTTCTTAGATGAGTTGCATGAGAACCTGTAAGTAGTTGGACTCGTCTGATGGAGAAACCACATAGAAGTGAAGCTAATAGCAAGGCCAAACAATCCACTTAATGTTGCCACAGCCCAAAAGACTGGAAGCCTCAGAACTGGCCTGCATAACGCAACAAAACTGACTTCAAAATGGTACTGCAGGTTTAGGGTAAAAGCTACATAAAATTTGTGCTCAATGTTCACATTTATGATCATTTGCCCAGCTTCCTTTCACAGTTCTTAATGTCATGCTTCTGTCTACTGATGTTTAAGCTTATCACACAAACTTCAAAATCACATATATCACATTGAGTGTTTGACAAATATAATAATCAACATGACGAGCATGTACTTTGGTCAAACCAAGTTCTACCAGAGAAAGTTATGATCACATGACATTTTAGTCACCCTTAACCAGCCATTGTCCATATTTTGGACACAAATGCATTTCAGAAGGGCATTCCAAACGCGTTTTGTTTTTTGAACGTGACATAAGATAAATTCCAAACGCACCTTTTGTAGTTATTTATAATTATTGAAAGATAAAAATGACATTTGAATGTAGATAGATTACTTAGACATAAAAAGCTGCTCAAAACAGGGAGTCTATGATATATACATAAATATATATAGTTATCTGTCAAACATGTGATTGAAACAACAGAAATTAAAATTCATGTGTTGACATGCAGAAATACATGACTGGTTCAACAGTGAGGCTCTTCAAGCTCTGCAAAGCCATCACCAAGACTCAGTTGACTCTATAGGCACATGAAGTATAGGCCTGTGTGGCCACATATCAACATGAGAACCATGGATACAAAATTCTGATGTCCTTTCAAGTCTATTCATGCTTCTGTGAGTTTGAGCAAAAATTTGTAGAAATAGTCATGATTGTATTCTAGAAGATGATGTTATCTACTCTTGAATTTACATAGATGGCAAGTTGAGAGCTATCCCATTCACAACATCCTAGATCTCTCCCTTAGGGGCTAATTACGGCTTCCCATACCACCAAAGCCCAACTCACTCATAAAGTTGTCTCACCTGAGTTATGGAGGATCCATAGGCTCATCCTGTAGTCCAAGTCACACCTTGAGGAATTGTCGAAAGATATCAAAATTTAAGAGGCATCCCTTTTTCAAATCACCTATGCTGATTTAGAGTATTTTATCCAGAGTATTTTAGAAGATAAGAAATAAGCATGTACCACAAATGTTCAGCAAAAAGACGGTCCCGAACGCATTCTTACCAGCGTGAAGTCAACGGTAATATATCAAGAAAACTCAGCATAAGATTACTGCAAGCTAATGTCAGATAGCATACTTACGAGGAGAGTAGATATGGAGCTTCTTGGAAGACGAGGATGAGTCCGAGGCCAAGCGGTAATGAGAGTAAATTGTTAAGTAGCACCATAGAGAACTCATTCAAACTTCCAGACTTGGTAACTTGTTTAGCCAAATCCATCACCTTCCTTAGCGTCAGCTGCTTTGAACAAGGCAAAAGATTGACGGCAATAACAGTGTAAGATGACAGCAAGTAACTTCAAGTGCTTCTACATCCCTGAACAAGTGAAGATATTATACCCAAATCTTCATCAGTTGACAAAATTCACAAAGAAGGCAGAGAGAAATGCTTTCTTGTTCAGTTTGCTTTACAAATTTCTAAACGAATAAGCTCTGGGAATATAAAGGGTTTACCTCCTTAGTCTAGCAAGCCAATGATAGCCTTGCATATTGTATATTATAACATTCTTATTGCAGTTAGCACCCACACACATAACACTCAAACTATGAGAACAATGTTCGAGAATCAACTTAACTGAAATCCTGTGAGCTGAAATTGATGCTAAAAATGACAGACCTTATGTGCACACTAAAAGCAAATCTCAAAAACACAATTCAGAAGATAGGAAGTCATGAAAACCACAAAATAATGTTCTTATCTATGGGGTAATTTCTAACCATGACCCAAGGATTTGTGTTCTGGGCTGTACTTCATCAAGAATTGCACCATAAGTACCGCAATGCAAATGTATCTGACAAACACAAGTTTTAAGGAGTGACTTTTATATACTAAATGCTCAATATCAAACAGATATCTAAAAGTGGCTTGTTAGCCTCCTCCTGCTTTAACCCTATGGAGTCCAGCCACAAAATCTTAGACCATCAACTTCATTGTACATAGCATAGAATGCTACGACATCATCAATGCCCCAAATAGGTGCATGCCATATGTACAAACATATGTCCACATTAGCTTTCATACATTTGTACAAAAACCAATATTCTGGGTTTCTATAACTTCTCCGGAGGTGAAGGGCAAACTCAATCACGATGAAGGTGTCTCAAGAGCAAAGCCAATCAATTGAAGCCGAGCTTTCTCAGGGAAAGATAAGGAAATTTTAGGTGGAGGGTGAGTTACAGTACTAAAGGTAGAAAGAGATTAGCCAAAATATCCTCAACGTGACACTCCTCACATCACACTCCACTGTATTGGTCCTCATGAACCGCCTCCACCATATGATGCACAACTTGACATAAGGGTTCAAGCACTTGCTTCTCTCACTACATGTCATAGACTCATCAGCTCTTTTTCTTTCTCCAACAAAACTTCACAAAAATGAACTGCATATTACAATCGTATATTTATTGCGATGATGTGTTCCTAGCTACATTGCTAGGTCAACAGGCATAAGCTCAATCCTTCCCTCAAGAGAGGTATTTGTCGATCATATTGATGACTAGTCTGACAAAACATGACACCCTTCATTGTATCAAAGTGGAGGCTATCTTCCCTATAGCTCATCCACATGTGAGTTCTCACATAAATTCTTTGCATGTGCTCATCTGCTTGTGAGTTTTCACATAAACTCCTTGTACCAATAGACCTCTATACTCGGACAACATATGAATATCATCTTCACATATAGCACATGCATGCGCATGCACATGCACACAGACACTCAACCCTCGATCACCAAATTTTATAGATGATCCAAGGAGCTCAAAACATCACAATATCATATATTCATAACCTTCAGGCTAAGCTTCTTATAATGGCTCTACAATTCTCTTCCCAAACTTGCTAGACTTTTTAGCTCCACTATCTATCAAGGATTCTCTCCCTTGTGATGCACAAGTGTTATACATCCCATTCGTAAGCTCGGCGACAAGTGGAACGCTATCATACTGTTATAATTTATTATTACCATGTCTTGGCTAAACTTTATAGCATAATTATGGAGTCTACGTTGAGCAAACTTCAAAGCGTGATAGGTACAGGATTTACAAGAAGAGCATTTGGAGGTTTGAGAGAAAAATTCCACATCAGACCATATTTTCTCATTGTATTCTATCGAGGAGGCAAATCATACAAAAGAGAGGCTCTTGCTGTTTTGAAAAGCTTTTGATTCAATCCCGCAATACGACCTCAATCTTGCACAGAATACCATATTACCTAGGATGGCATTGTATGCAAGGTGCATTATCTCTCACCTTTTCAGAATCAGACGACTCGGCTTTTTAGGTTGTTCAGAATCGTGCTTGTCTAGAAAGTGGAGAATCGGATGTAGGGTTCTAAATATATCTATTCATTCTATTGTTATTATTAGCTACAAGAAAATCAATTGTAGACAGATCAGGCACTCTAAAGTTTACAATCGCTCTCTAATTTACAATCAATTTCATTCATTTAGAATGAGCTGTGATTATGGATGATGTGGGTACTGATTTTTCAGCAATCAGCCTACACCTTAAATCCGATTCAAATCAGATGAATCGGTTCACATCAGAAGAATAAATCAAATCTCAAAGAATCGCTGAATCAGAAATTGTAGAGAGTTAGAGTCTTACCTTGTATAATTCACTGCAACTGTGCAAGACTATCTGTAAATGAAAGCATGCTCAAAATCTCAACGTAAGTAACCTAATGACTTTTATTGCAAAAATAAACTCCAACATATTTTTCCGTTAAGTGCACATAGATAGTTCCTAAGGAGATGTAAACTTTTACCGAATATCCTGCCGTCAAGAAGCAATTGACAATTTGCCACCCATATCCAAGTCCATGAAAAGATAAGTCTGTAATTCCACCACAAGTTGCAGAAATGACCTGCATAATCACAACTTACATCAATGGATCAATTTTAGAGATACTACTCAAAAATGGCATGACTACTTTTCAAGAAGCTCAAACTAGTTATTCTAATACAGAAGGTTCTTAGAAAGATTGTTACTTGGGGGAAAGAGAACCATAAGACAATCGCAATCCCCAAAAACCTCTCTCTCTCTCTCTCTCTCTCTCTCTCTCTCTCTCTCTCTCTCTCTCTCTCTCTCTCTCTCATTTTCAGATTTGTATGGATTGATTGAAGGCAATTGTCCAAAACCTTTTATAAAATTTCTAAACAATCTTTTCGGATCGACATCTTCTTGTGTTTCTACTGTTAGTCTACTTTCTGGTTCCCCAGTCGAGTGGTAGCGGCCTGGCTCATACTAAAAGTAGGACCCGAGAAAAGGATCCCCAGGTATGTATAAGAAGGGACCACCTCTAAAACTTGTCCATCAAAAGTAAGCTCATGTCGTTGCATGAATGCTCAAGAAGTGTTGAAGACCATAATTTTGGTCTTCCCAATGTTCAGCCCTAGGCCCCATCTGGTACAGAACTCCTGTAAGCAATCCAGTTGTCGCTGTAGACCCTCTCTGGTTGGTGAGACTAGTACCACATCATCAGCATAAAGAAGGATAGCAATCGAGATGTCCCCAAGCCTGCAACCAATACCATCACATTGTGTAATGACTCTCTCCATCTCATCAATATATAGGCCAAAGAGGACCGGTGAGAGGGAGCAACCCTGCTTCACCCCAATAGTGCTCCAAGTATGATCAGAAATGCCACTACTACGCCGGAAACATCCCAAGCCACGCTCATAAAGTGCCATCACAGCCAAAATGATGTCGGTGGAGAAGCCAAGATCTCGGAGTCTTTGAAGGAGCAAGAAGCAAGGAACATAATCAAAGGCCTTCCTGAAGTCCACAAAACAACATTAAACCCTCTCTTTCCTGTGCTTAGCTTCCTCAATCAAGGCCCGTAATGTGAAAATGTGATGTGTAGCAGAATAATGGGCCTAAAAACCTGCCTGATCGATAGCATGTAGTCTCCGAGTCTCCGCCTCTGAACTCACAACAGACTGAAGTATAGTACCATATAGCTTCACCAGGACATGCCCAATCATGATAGTGCGGTAGTTACTCGGAATCATGGGGTCACCAATCTTATGGATGGGGTGGATGATGTTAGTGCACCAGGATGATGGGAAACCAGAAACAACTGCGAAATTAAGAAGAGTGGCTATGGTGGGAGCAAGTAAGTCGAATGCATGGGCAAGGAGTTCAGACTCGAGGTCTTCAATATCTTTGGCCTTATGGGACTTCATCTTCTTAATGGCAACAAGTACCATATCGGGTGTGAAGAACGAGAACTCGGATGGATGTGGAGAAATAGAGATAGGTGAGTCGGTGGGGATGGTATATAAGCTAGTAGCGTAATCGATCCAAATGTGGAGGTCTTCCAAGAGTGGTGGTGGAGAGCGGGGAATGAACTCGCGCCAGAAAGCGCCCGAGGAGGAACTGAAAAGAAGGTTAATAAGACGTTTCCCTTCAGAGTCATCATAAGCGGGCTTTTTACAACGAAGAACAAGGTGGTAAGAGCGTCGGGAAGATCGAAGAAAATGCGGAGCATGGATACGTGAATAGGTGACTAAATGATGAAGAGAACGGCACTCGGTATCGTACCAAGGAGGGTGCAGTGGTCGAGATGTGTGTCAAGTTTTGCTGGGATGGGGCTTGGCGGGGAAGGTTAGTGAAGCGGCAGTGTGGAGGGAGGTGGTGAGAAAAGGGGCTTGGGTGTCAACTGGACTATCAGGAGGAAAGGACTGTGTGGCAGCAAAAGAGAGCAAGGAGTGATTAGAAAGAGTGGTGGGAGAAACATGGAAATTAGAGACTATGGGTACGAAGGATGGCGACCCCATGAGATAGTCAACGACACTATCTCCTCCACTGTGAGGATGGCATGTATATCTGTCTAAATGTGGCCACCAGGATAAGCAATTATAAATGGCTAGCTCACGTGCCTCTCCAAACTGTAATAAGTGCTCACCATACAGAGTAGTAGGTCCCAAACTGTCCGCGGAAGTCTTGGTAACTCCAAGTATATCACTGTCAAGGGCACGAACACGAAGCTGATCCGTGGTGTCGAAGAACTCTTTGTCGCAAAGATGTCCGGGCATTAAAATCCCCAGTGAGGAGAATATGCCCCTGCTCTGCAAATCTGACAATATCTAGTGAGAGGTCCTGATATGGAGATCCAATACCCTCAGCAAAAGATGAAGACTTTGGTGGAAAATAACATGCTGCGATAAAAAGATCTCTATCCAAACCATTATCCTGGCCCACAATACGAGTCCATATATAGCGGGCATGCTCGTCATCAAGACTCGAGTGGAGAGACTCTCTATATAAGCATGCGACCCCTCCTGAACCACGGCCACTAGCGGATCTAGTCTCTCGTCAGAATACTGAGTCCCATCTATATCCAGGAAAAGAAGGAAGTCCACGCTCTAGGCTCTCATGTGTCTCCATAAAGAATAATATATCTCGGCCAGTAATAAAATCAACCAGGTCACCTGCAGTAGAAGATGAGTGTATGCCAACACAGTTCCACACTCCAATCCGAAGGTGGTGTGGATGGGGCCTCGGGGTGCTTCCAACCCCGGGCACCCCAAATCCCTAACCATGGGAACCCTCACGAGCATTGCCCAAGCGGCGCACTCGTCCATCTCTGTATATAACTCGTACGCCTGACTCCCTAGCTTCTTGAAAGGCCTTGCGCCTCTCCTCCACCTGAATACAAGTAAGATCATCATCCATAAAAATGGTGGAACCACGGAGCTTAGCTCTACATCGTAAAGCATCTCATCTAGTAGCCAAGGATGTGAAACGGATGATCAACGTGGCTGTATCTCTAGTGGTCCGCCATGTCGTGTCCAAGCCGTTTGTCCAATGTCCTAATGTGGTATCCAAAAAGCTCTTGGCCTCTGCTACAGCATCCTGTGTGTCTGGAATCCCTCTGACCCTAATGTTGAGAGCCTTTTGCTCTCAAGATTTCTTTTCCTGGATCGTGGTTGAAATGACTGATGTAATGGGAGCACTAGGTTTAGTACCTTGCTTTAGTACCGATGCCCAAGAAAGGGCTTCTTCCTTTTGCTGCTCAATCCTTTGTTCCAACGCTTTTATCATAGTGGTAGTAGACTCGGAGACTGAAATCTGTTTGTTGCGGATTACTTGCTCCAATTGTGTAACCTTGGACTGCATCATATTCCTTTCCGTAATCAGCATTGCAACTGTTTCTTTCAACTGCAAGAGTTTTATTTTCATATTCTGAAAATCAGCTTTGAACTGATCTTCTTGCCAAAATGAGCATAGTTTGATGGATTTTGATGGAGTATAGGGAATGGGTGTCGTTTCTTGAGTGGACGAAGAAGAGGATACAACAGTAGGTTTAGGAATCCGGAGGAGGCCAGCAGTAGGAGGAAGAGATTTTGGAGCAGCAGAGGCGGAGGAGGCGACGGTGGCAGCGACAACGGCAGCAGCAGCAGCAGCAGCAGTGGCAATGGGAGGCCCTACATGCAGGCAGGCGCTGCCTGCGTGGCAGCCTGCAATGCGACCACGCAATTGGCAGTCAATGCATCAACAATAGATATGATTGTATTTGGGAAAAGTAGGCTTATACAGTGCATAAAAAAATTTGCAAAAAATGCCCCCCAAAATACCCATTAAAATCTTGTTTATTGACACGTTCGTTCCGAAACACGGCGTTCCGCAACCCAGAACATAATACTAATTTTTTTTATTTAAACCTTAAAATACACTAAAATATGAGTAAAAAAAAAAGTGCGTCCGGGTGGACGCGTCCGGGTCACCCTACCTTAGATATATATGTATATTATATAGTAGATACATAATATATCTGTAAGCTCCTGCAGTAAATAACTAACTGGCTATTAACCCTAAACCCTAATTATTGTTCTAACATGTTTTTGAATAGACCAAACCTGTAATGTTGATAAACACACCTATGGCTCTGGTAAGGTGCCAGAATATTAGAGGTCTTATAGAGACATCAACATAGGCTCAGCTATTGTCACTCATGTGAAACAGGGGCCAAGTGACCAAGGGAAATGGCTGGTCTGTATGTTGATTTGATCTGTATGTTTTGAAGGGCAAAAGTATGGTTTCCCATCAGTGCATGTCTGACCAGTGCATCAGCAATAGATATGATGAATAAGGCATTCTGGGTCGAGATATCCACAGTTCTGACGATTTGCAAAAGGCCTCCACATAACATGGTCACGATAGTTTGATGAGCACAGGCCCCCATCCCTGTGAATCAGTGAACCAGTGAATCAATGCATTAGGAATCAGTGAATCAGCAATACCTAAGTAGGTATTATCAGGGATTTGTGGGCTCCTACAGTACATTGCAAAAAATACCATCAAATCCCCATCAGAAAACCTATAATTTGACACCCATATTGCAAAAAAAAAAAAAAAGCGACGCGGCAAGGATCTCTCTCTATATATATATATATATATATATATATATATATATATATATATAGTTGCAGCAATTCGAGATTCTGGGGGTATAGCGATTCACAACTCGCGATTCGCTACCCAGAATTGCCAGGAATTTCTTTTTTTTACTTTTCAGAAAAAATTTTGGACCTAAAATGAACCTGAAAAGGTTCATTCCAAAAAAACTTCGCCAATTTTAAAAAAAAAAACCATTTCCTCTTGATCCTCTATGCTTTCTCTTTCTACTGATACCCATAATGCACATGATTACCCAAAAAAAAATTGTGAATCGCAATTTGGCCACGGAAGCAATTTGCGGGTCGCGATTTGGATTGCGATTAGAATCATGATTCGTGAATTGTCAATGCAACTATGATATATATTTGTAAAATTAGAAAATAGAATAAATCCAATTTCACAAATTTAATTGAGAAGTCAATGATGTCACAAGATGAAGGTTAGAAAAATATATACACGCAACCAAAGAAGTCAAAGAACATATATTTAGACAATAATATTGAATTCAATAAACAAAAATCTTAGCTAACCAACATTGACTATGTCTGATCAATACCCAAGCATATGTTGCTAACTGGATTTTGAAAGAATCCAGATTCTTTTGGGTAGACCCAATGTTGACTAAGAAGCAAATGACAATAAGCAAGCAGAAGGAAAAAAAATTCAAATAATATAAATAAAAAAATAAGGACCATAATATGTAGACCAGAATTATCGAGACATAGACAAAATACAAAATACTAGAAACAAATTGGGCTCCTTAGCTCCCCACTTTTCCGAATTCTATTAATCATGTTAATTAAACACCAAAGATAAAACCAAAAGTGTTAGGACCCAGTCATGGCCCGTGATCGTGATCCCGCCAAGACCAGTAAGCTCAGGGTCACATGACCAAGGTTGTGGCCCCGTGACCAGTCTCATTGAAGGGCACCCACTAGTCGTGTGAGGTGTGTCACAATCGACGTAGTGTAGTGGCACGCTACAAGTATGAGAAGCGGTGAGTAACCGTCGAGCCTTTGATAGAGCTCGCCTGTGATATATGGGCTTGGGCTAGGGTTAGTCAGCAATTGATCGGAGTGGGCAGTTGTTCCGCTACATGGCACGACGGTGCATGGGGGTGATAACCAACAAGCTCCAATGTGTGCATTCAGCAGTTCGGGCACTTATAGATCTAAGGGGCCTGGCCAGCCATGCGTGGCTGCGAATTGGAATAGTAGGTAGAAGCTATAAGGGTTAGCTAAGGGTTAGCTAAGGATGGGAGGAGATTCATTGTACACTACACCTTTCGATGTTTTGACGAGCTTACAGTTAGGGAGTGTAACTATTGAGATCAGAGCTTAGGGAGAACTCGTTTTAGAAAGAGAAAAGATCATTTTGAAAAGAGTGCGCCAAAAATCAGCAAATTTTGCTTTTTCTTGTGGGATTTTGGTAGGGAGATTGGAGTAGAGCTCTATTGGAGCTGGATTACCCTTCTACAAGAAAGATTGGCTGTAAACCAGGCAAAAACGGCTTCAGAATAGGGCTACAAATTTGCAGCTTTGAAATTTTGTAAAGTTTCTGATGAAAAATTGACATAGCTTCTTCTATGCTTGGCAGATTTTGTTCAGATTTTAGGAAGCTTATTATGATGATGGATCGCTGCCAAGGAGGGGCTGAACCACAAAATCTCAGAAATCTCAAATTTTGCCAAAAGTTCTACTTTTCACCAATTTTCAGGCTGTTGGAAATGAGGCACCGCTTTTGCTCCGTTTTGCCTCAAATTTGGCACGAAGCCTCCTCACAGGAGGTGCCCTACTATAATCGTACCTTCCACCTATTTGCAGACCTGAGTGTCAACAAATTCGCATTGATTTGAGGCTGTTGTTTTCACTTATTTTGGAATTTTTGCGCCAAAAACAAATTTCCAGATTTCTAGGCATTCCTTATCGTCAGTATCTATATCAATGCTATACCTAACTTCAGAATCAGGTAGAGCCCACCCTTCGCTTTTATTTTCTTTCATAATCGTTTTCTGAATTTACCTTTGCTAAAAGAATAATAGTTTCGTGAACTTTTCCTGTTCTCTTTCTTCCATGACTTTATTCTTCTTTACCAATCATGAAAAATCCACATGATCATATAAACATTCCTTCGCCTATAAATTCTCCTCCTTCCTCAGAGTAAAATCATACCATTAGGATAAGAGATCCCCATACTTTCTGATTGTGATGCTTATGGAAGAGATACATCTCTCCTAGAGCAGTAATCATGTTTGTGACATTTTTTAAGATTGTCACCATTGCCACGTTCATGTACTTCAAACTGTCAGAAACAACAAGGTCAACAGTAAGTGATAGGCACTAGAAGTCAAAAAGCCACCAAGCAAGTATTCTTCACATAGACCTTGGCCACATTTTTTTCGGAACAGATGGAACATCTACTTCGTAATGACTTCCACTCAGCTAGAAACAAAACTATTTCTTGAAACAGTTAAGCTTCCTGCATGTCCATAGTGCTATGCAAACTACATGCCCTAAACTTCAGATATGCAATCATTTCAAAGCCTTATAAGTAGGATTTAAAGTTGCAAACAAATACTCTACTTTCCAGGAATGTAGATGTTTTCAGTTGGAAAGAAGAGGACAAGAGAATGGGAAGCGCACCTGTAGATGCTGCTAACCAGCATACCAACAAAAATGAGGTTAACTGGGAGCCAAACACGAACCAATTTCCAGGTTATTGGCTCAGTGTTGATGACTCCCAGAAGACTTAGAATACTGACCAATACAACGCTCACAAGATTCTGCAATACACAACAAAATCATAGACAGCAATAATTCTATTGCCTTGATGCGAAAGTCCAATCATAGAAAACATCACCACATAAAATTGATGGGATTGTGGAAGATTAGACGTCACAATTATGTACCTGATAAAACATGAGAGAGATCCCAGCATCCAAGTTGTAGCCTGAGAGAACAATTTTATTGAGCAATATCATGCTGCAGGAACACAGGCAATAGGCCAACCCTGAAGTAATGGGTTGATGACGAGATTTTGCAAAGGGACGCTCACGTACTGGCTTTTCAACCTCTTTCTCTTGGCCTCCTAGTTCTACATCAGCAGCCTCATTTCCAGGACGACTTCCTGACATGGACCTATAAGAAGTTATCTCCAGGAATAAGATGCTAGTTCAGCCATCAAACTTGTGAGCTGAAACAATTGCATGTGAATTTGATATGCTTCTGAACATCCTTGCCTGCCTTAAATTACGACCCAATGTTAGCGAAACACTTGTTTTCAAGCTTGTGTGAAGGCAAAAAATCTTCAAGATGTGAAAACAGTGAATATGGTGGTTTGATTTTTGTATCAACCAAAGATCTTAACAGACTTGGATAAATGAAACCCTACTTTAGAGTTTAGCAAAAGATTGACCCCAAAAAAAATGGCAAAGGCTTACACCAAAAACAAAAAGCAAAAACAAGTTCAGAAGGTATATACCACCATATAAACAAAAACCAGCACGCCCAAAAACCACAAACAAAGGAAAAACAACTTTAAAAGGTACGCCATCATATGAACAAAATCCTCGCACTCCCAAAACCCACAAACAGAACAGAATGCTCAACGATAATACAACATCACATGATTAGTTTAATGGCTTAAATGCAGTTCCGAAGAAGTGATAGACATGGTATCCTCATTTTAAAGAGCAAAATAACCAAAAATTTACAACATAAATAATTTACAAAGTCAACCTTGAATGTGCTAACTGAAAAAGATATCCATCTCTGTATACAAAAAAAATTCATCATATAATTTTACAGTGCATTTTGAAAACTAGAGGCTCACAAGCTGGCAGCCTTCCATCTATCTAAGTAAATGTGGCTACATCTAGAAATATGGGTTGGAGACTCCTTCATGGTGTCATAAGCATTTCACAAAGAAAATTGAAGTTGAAGTTTTGCTATGGGAAGAAGAAAGTGATGGGAGTACCGATTGCTATGTGCTCTACGCACACTTCCCCATGGGTTGCTGATAGGCATCTGGCTTAGCAAACCATTCGTACTTCCATTCATTGTGTTACTGATTACTCCATTCTTTGTGCCCATTGATGGAATTTTAGCCACATCCTCCAACAAAGATTTCTCCGATTCTCGATCTTCAAAACCATTTGTGGAACTCCATAAAGGAAGAACACTATATTAACAAAAGAAAAACCCACATGAAAACCCTTGCCAAGGCAACAAAAAAAATGCAAACTCGAAAATGTATCAGGACAACATACAAAACATTGGTAAACTAATGAGAATGAGTTGCATCACGACAATATCAGCCCTGGCAATAAAAGAAAATCAAACAGAAACAAACTTCCTCTGCAATCAAGTTGCTAGCCACATATCATGCACACAATCCATAGAATTGATGAACCGTTAACGGTTCACCACAGTTCTGAGAACCGTACAGTGAACCGTATGGTTCTTTAAAGTTTTTGCCCAGAACCGTGGTGAACCGTACTGAATAATTAATTAATTAATTTTTTTTTGTCCCACCCCCAAAAGTTGCCCAAAAAATTGCTAAAAAAATGCCAATTTTTTTTTCAGAAAAAGCAGATTCTCCCTACTTAGATTATTAACTTCAAATGATTTAATCTCCCAAATTGATAAGAGAGAGGGAGACAGAGAGAGAGGGACAAAAATTGACGAGAGAGGGAGACAGAGAGAAGGAGACAGAGAGAGAGGGATAAAAACGAGCTTTGAGGGGTTTTGGGGGGAAATTTAGGAAAATTAATTAATTAATTAATTAATTATTTTTTTACATTAACCGTACCATGGTTAAAGGAACCGTGGTACGGTTCCCAGAACCCACGGTTCTGGAAACTGTGGGTTCTATGACACAATCATATATATCAATCAAAAATCTGCACTGTTATCATTTGTCATTTGGATCTTACAGTTTGGGGCCTTAGGTGTGTCATGTATTAGTTGCTATTTACTAGAAACATGTACAAACTACAAAGTCGCATGGTCATCACTGAACCCCAGCCCAAACTCCACGACTTGAGGGCCTCGGACAAAATAATAGGAATGTTAGGTTCATGGGTGCATCCTTGCTTGATTTGCATTTTTAGAGAGATTTATGAGACACATTGTCATTCTTGGGCCTCCAGCTCCAAGTTGCAAACTCTAGAGCACCAGACAGGCCCGTAAGCCTCACAGGATCCTAGATCGTGGAGAAGTAAAGGCGCGATGCCTCCCCTAGGCTGTAGTTAATGCATGGGGGTCAGGACTATTTGAGTGTTGATATAAGAGGAAGTTCAGAAGAAAATGTGGGAATGTAACAGTAAGAGAAAAAATATGACTGTTGAGAGAGAGTTTGTAAGGCTTTCATTGGTGGAAACATGACCTCAGCACACAGTTTAAAGTTTAAACTCATTGTGATTATGTTTCCATTCAAGTAAAGTATGAAACATGTTTTTATTGTCATTTCATTGAAAACGAATGTTAGAAGATCTCATCCTCATCCACGATATAATCCATGAAATGTCAAGGTACACATACCATGTCTGGCTATTGCATTCGAACTCTATTCAATGCTTAATTTGCTACATTCACCCTTTTTGTACAGCAGTTTTGGCGACAGTTTGAGCTACTGGGCTTTCATTTGGATAATGGAGTCAGGAGGTGTCAGTGGCGAACGTGGGAGGTTTGGCAAACAGCTAACTATGTAATGATCAGGGCCAAAATATCATCAATGCCTAAGCATCATCATCAACCAGTGTCAATTAATCTTGAAAAAGTATAGTTCTAGCACTTACAAGTGTTTCAGGCAATTTAATGATTTCTCATATTATTCTGGAAGTTAATAAGAGCAGATTTTGCTTCTCAGTCTGTGATGATTCACCTTAGAAATATACTCTTGCACACCCCTTTCCAAATTCTCAGTGGAAACATCATATACTGGGAAAATGAAGTGGAAGAAGAAAGCCATAAAAACAAGATCTACTACAAAATTCAGCAGAAAAATAGGAAGCCATAAAGCACATTGTGAGCTAGAATCAATCTAGCCCCAATAGCAAAAGCTGTTGAAAGCCAGAACATGCATTATGTGAAGAAGCTCAGGTAACTACTAAAAGAGAAAAACAAAACTATTTCATGAGAAGCACGTAGCTAACTTACTCAGAACCCATCATGGAAGTTTGGTTGTCTCTTATCCCTTGGAAGTGAGCCAGTAACTACTTTCTTAGCCGTGTATGGCTGCTCTTACTCCGATGTTCCTCTGGTGATGAGATTATTGAACTGAAATATTCCAACCATTTTCAAAAACCTTCCTGTTGGCTAAAAACATGCATAATCAATTACACGATGAGCTGCCCTTTTGAGAGGGACTTTTCTCTGTCACAAAGTAAATGGTTTCCAGAAGGACAAGCTCATTCCCACATTCTGCTTTAATTTATACATCTGTGTGTGGGGGAGCTCATCATCATAGATCTTCTATGCAATCTGTTCTTTGATTTGAGGTCTCGTGCAAGACATATAGTCAATCCAAATGGATAATTGCGCAGCTCCACTTTAGTAATTTGTCTGCCATCTTGAGTTTCTTGTAGGTCCTCAAGCAAGATCTGTCAATACATGAGCACCTATTCTTATAAACCCACGGCAAATAGATTACAAAACATAGAAGTTGCTAGTTTTTTACCATTCTAGATAATGTCAGCCACTTCCAATGCGTTTGATACTTAAATGCAAGAAAATGATACGAAGACAAATCAAAACTACAAAAAACAACATCGTAAACGGAGGATGAGCTGAATTGGAATGGAAAAGTTTGCACAAGTTCACCATTCCCGGATCTGTGAAATGACGACACTAGAAAGCTAGTCCTTAAATTTGAGGATGCAATGAGATCCGCTGACTATCGAAATATTGAAAGAGATAAAAACTTGAAGTAGTTGGTTCATGGAATTAGGAAAAAGAAATAGATAGGACTGGGCATGTATGGATATGAAGAGAAACCAGAGAAAAACGGGGTAGGGTAAGGCTGAGATAAATGCACTGCCTCTAGTCGAACTCTCATCTTGTCAGAACGTGGCTACCTAAGAGAAATTCCTTGCAGCAGAAGTTTAGATTAATTATCTCTGCATAATAGCCATTGACCAAAAGGGCAAAAAATAAAGCATGCTTTAGGAATAGGCGCAATAGAAAATCTGTAAAATGAGAAAGAGAACAACCTTCAAATATCGACCGTCCTTCACACTGCCACTTCCCTGTTTATCTAAGCGCCTCAAAATTGCCGCGCCAGATTTGGAAGCCACACAGAGCAGAGGATCTCTTTTCTAGTGCTTCGCAAAACCATAAATGCCTTAATACTCACAGACAGATAGAGTTGGGAGATGGATGAACTGCCAGACAAAAGACAAGGAGAGCTGAGCCAACAGGTTGGATCCAACGATAATCGTGATATTTCAGATTAATGGTAAGCAAAAGTAGAAGTTAAAACAAACTTTCGACCCCACGACGACCATAACAAAACGAAACATTAGGCCTAATATACAAAATCAGCCTCAGGCCTGACATACAGAACCAAACACACCGCCAGATACGCAAAACTAGAAGTTACAACAGACTTTCCAACGCATGCAGCAGCTGCCGCAAGCAACCGAAAAGTAGTACTAAAACGTAACCGAAAAAGATATTCCTGACCTGTAGTGGAAAGTGCAAGCTGAAAAGCACATGCCACAACCCCAGCCTCAAGGAAAGGCTGATGCAGAAAAATCCTTGTCAAACAGCATCAAAATGAGACGACAGAAGGCACAGTGAGAGCATAACAAAATCAAGAAAGACAGATATATTTGTAAATGTGGATGCGAATTCAAAGATTTGCTGTGCCGAAGACGATCAGATCTGGATTCCTGCTACAGTATCGCCATCGCACAACGATCCAGTGAACGTGCTATGATGCCGCTTGCTCCCTAAGCTACGGTGCATACACCGTATGCCCACTGTATCATACGGTGTATGTATGGGTTCTCTAACGTTGCTGTGCTGTTAGCTAACTCCTCATTGTCCTCAATCTCCGGAGATTCGTGAGGGTGCCCACTGCCGTATACCTACTTGACAATACGGTGAGCATACAGTACATTTATTATTTCTCTCTTGGTTTTATTATAGGATATGCACTTACTGTGCTGCTTGCTCTTTAAGCTCGGAGAGTGTACGGTATAGACGGTGTACTATATCCTTTATTTTGCTTATTTATAGGATTTGGACTCTTTGGAATGGTCATTTTTTTGTACCATGCACCACCTACATGTGCCCAACAAGTGTGCTCAAGGTAGAGATTGGCCATGACTTAAGTCATTTGGAGCCTAGGAGAGGCTGTCTCATTTAATGGTCCGTGAGTGCTACAGAGATGTGAGCTAAAATCTTAACGGCCACCACCTTTGGAAGATGGCCCTTGTTACTCTAGTCAAGCATCTTATGCCCTTGGATGAAGCTGGTTGAGAGCTCCACCATCCTTAGATGCGGGTGGTCGAGTGAGTATGCATTTGAATGAACCTTGCTCGTAACTTCATGGCCCTAAAATAAAAGATGGCATTGATGCTCTCAAGTATTCTCCATCCTTGGTTGGAGGTGGCCATGCCTTCAAAATGCATTGATCTTTGTGTATACATCCATGCCATTAATGAATCAAGAGTCAAAGGACTCATATTCCACGCATGTGGCTCTTGTTATGAATGCATAGTTGTCATGGGAAGGAGAGGACTTGGTAAGAAGAAAACTTGATGTTCGAAAAAATTTGCTTGTACAATGTTGTCAAGCCAAATGCACTCATTCAAAAATATATATACATAGGCTATTTGACAAAAACATGTGATTGACTCCTAGTCATGACACATGCACACATCACATTGTCCCATGTGCATTGTGCACCTTCTGAGCATTGAGTTTCGTTTGCACACTTGCACTAGACTAATGATCTTACTAGGTGGACTATGGACAATAATTAGATTTATTGATGTAAGTTGTGATAGATATAATTGAATTACACCTTCAATCTTGATCGCTCAAGAATAATGGAGGTCCTTTTTGTCACAAGCCAAATGCCCTTCACATCACCTAGCACAAGGTCCTTTTACAAGCTCACATAACGTCTAGCAATATTCAAGGAAGCCAATATCTTCAACTAAACTTGTTATATGTAGGAAACAAACTCCATAAGATAGGACTACCAATCATGTCATCCATCGACAACCACCTCTTGAATTTTAAGCATGAATAAGTTGATGAATGTCTATGACTTGCTAGTTTACCCAATGAGGATTATCAGTAGTACATAGTGGAGACAAGCAATCTCATTTCCAAAGTTGTCCTACATTGAAGTCCTCACAAGCGACATGTTTGTTTACATTTAAATACAAAAAAAATTGTATTTAATTAGTATATTCTTGTAGTTAGAGACATAATGCACTTAATATTACATGGCACACCTGTTAAACTTGGGACATGCCCCCAAGTATAGCAAGTACTGTAAATAACTCTGTACAGACTAATTCTTCCTATGTGTGGCTACTCGGCTAACCCAAGTAGCCGGCTACGGGATCAGTGCCCGATCAATATATCCTAACAGGTCACGTCCCGGTCACAACCATATACAATAAACCAAATAAATTGTACAGTAATTACATCATCACAATTAGAGCTTATACTAATGAATCATATCAAAACTGATTTCTAACTCTCTCCCTTAAGCTCAAATGTGATAAGAGTGAAAAACAATAACTTCTTGCAATGTATGGAGTGTCCAAAAGATTTTATGCATGTCCTGCTACTATGTACTTGACTCACACTCAAGCACACCAGGTTTGACTCACAAAGTATCATGTAAACACAATGCTCATATAGAGAGTCTACCACACTCTTGATCAACAAACTCGTCCCCAATCCAACTTGTCCACAAGTGGAGCACATGAGCGACATGGCTCAAACTGAGGAAATCCCACTGCCACCATGAGACTTACATCCTTCATCTAGCTAGGCTGACATCCTATCAGACACTTACAAGTACGAACCTGTAAAGCTGACATAAATGAGCGATTGAGGCTCAACCTGAGGAAATCTTATTGCCACCATAAGGTTGAACCCTCACTAAATAGACAACTAATAGACAATGACAAGTCAATGAGCATAAATGACTACTTTGTTTCACTATAGCAAATCCACAACCACATAAAACTCCGACTCAGATCTAGACTTCCTTGACAAGGCAACATACAAGCCCACACACACTCATGCAAACCAACACGAATGATAAAGCGTCAAATACATGACCAAGGCCTACCCATAACTGGTATCCTGTCGTACCAACAACTGTGCCACCTGTAGATCCGCTGCTACACCATTGGTCACCAAATCAGGTCCTCAACCATGGCCTGCACCTGTACCAAGATGCTCTCACGTCCAAGCATATCCAACTGTCCAATAAGTCATGAAAGTTGATCCCCATCCATTCCCCATGCCCCAAGCACCAGAGTCTACCAAGGACTCTATGAATGAATGTACACAGAACTCACCATAGGCTATACTTGAGTAGCTCGCCCATCTTTTAGAGATACTAATGATGATCTACCTGTCCTACATCTCATGTAGACTTAAATTTCCATGCTTGACGTTGCCAACTCTGATTTGACCATAATATAGGCCTCCCACCAAGGAGCCTATCTCCCCAACGCATCCATCATAGCATCCAAGCCAAAGCAAATGCAAACTAGATCCACTATCGTGATGAACAACTCACCCACGATCCATAGCATATTAGGTAGGATAGCTCCAGAACCTTGTACCCTGTACCATTTGATCACAAAGTATCCATTACATGCTGATAGCTCCCAAGAATCTGTCCTGTAGTGCAACTAGACTCCAACTGGATCTAACCAAAAGCTGCATCCTGCTTACCAAATAATGCTGAATAGACACAACATGTGACGCCAACCTGGAGATCACTATGGATATAACCATGCAGCTCACCTGATCACTCGCCAAAGTATCAGTTGTCACTCCCTGAGCAACCATCTCTATCCATGTCGGCTCAAAACCATGGGCATGCTGGATCCACATCACCCCGTAATGCACTCCATGCCCTCAGGATATGTACCACCTCCAGGTACATTACATGCCACCTACCTCCAAGTACGCATGACCCGTCCTTAGGTCACCACATGATGCACTAGCTGAAGACCATCATCCATATATCAAATGACATATCATACTTGAGCAACTATAGCATCTCCCTTAGTGCCACCCCGATGGACTCGTCATCCACATACTATGCTCATCTGATGTCTCCGATCCTGGTCACCATCCTGCTAGAAAAGCCTCTCCATAAGCTCTCCAACCTAGAGCTAGCTCCCAAAGCTTCACGCTTTGCCCATTTGCATTTGCAGCTTTCTGATTCCATCATGAATCTCACCTGTAAGTCATGTCCATGCCAATGACTCAAGTCCAATATGAAATAGATGCCCCCTAATGATGATTCCATGTCATCCTACAATGCTATCCCTACCAGGTATCCCAATGCCATCCCTGATCACAAAGATCTGAGCATCTACCCTGTAGTGCCCACCTGTATTCTCCCAAACTAGCTCAAAGCTACTCTTGTGAATGGTTCCAAACCACTCCCTGAGAATACACTGAGATATGAACTCCAAAGCCACCATCAAGTCCCTCACATGATTGTGCATGCCAATATCCCTCCAAGTGAACCTGTGAGATCTTCCATGGCCCAAACCAAAGGATCTGCACCCGATCATCACTGAAATCTACATCCCTGATGCAATACTAATATGGCAAATTGACTTGACTTACCCAAACTGACAGTTGAAGTGTATCTCTCCGATGACAAACTTGATACACTGCTCCACAGCTACAATGACTTGATCAAAATTGACTTACCGACTGCAAAACTGCAAAATCATCACACTCACCACTCACCAAGAGCATCCAAAGTGTGATTATTGACCCATTCTTCATCCTCTACATGTCCCACACACAGCTCATCCAATGCAAGTTTGTTATCTTGCCCAATGGCTTCCAATTGGCACCACCTCGCACTTCCATCACCCGTGACCGCCAAGATTGTGTACCTCCAAGTTAGCCCATATTTTCCTCCAAACGAAAATTTTTCAAGCTACAGATGTGTGTGTCAATGCAGCTATCACCTGACTCGACAATGCCACTTTCGATCATACCTGTGAGAGCGTTCCCCCAAAAATGCCACTTGATGTTGGTTGGTTTGAACCCCAAGAGTTGAACCTGATCACAAGAAATTTTCACCTGTAATCGGCATACCATGCCTATCTCTCACCTGTGATTGCCTGCCCTCTCAAAATTGTCGCCAATGATGAGTAGTCACACCGCCAAACTGCACTTCCGTCGCCAAAACTAGCTTTCTCCACACAATTCCGCTAGCATTTGTCCCCATATTGCATTTACCGCCTCCAAATGCCTTGTTACCCTGTCAGGAGTAAGTAATAATGATTTCGAAGCGATAATGCCTCATTGTACCGCCCTGTAACAGGTTTTACCAGCCAAAAATTGCCCCAAATTTGGCCCTACGGTACCCAAATAACAAATGTAGCCCATCACTAGGTCACCCGCACTCCCCTCGATGGAATGGTGATAAAAACACCCCAAAATGCATTTCTCCCTACTTTGTGACGTCGCTCTGTCCACTGGCTCTGAGCAACCAGTTTCAGGGGTCACTTTGGCCCAAGGATGGCCAAAAAAGGTGTCTTCTAGCCAAAGATAGGCCTCTCCAAAGATTGCCCTTGCAAAATTAAACTGATTCTTCGTTATGAAGATTTTTAATGAAGAAATCTATTATCTGGACTTCGGGTCCCTTCACTCAATTTCAGAGTGAAATTTTTTTAATGAGAATGAAGGCCTTCAGCTCGATCATGCACACAAACTAGGAAATGGCAATCCACGGCCTCTTACAAGTAGGCTCGCAGCAGCAAATCACTGAACTGTAGATTTTTACAGTGCCCAAAATGGCCTCCTGTAGTGCAAGCCTTTCTTGGTTTTTCTATATGAAACCCTAGTTGTGCTATTTTCTGAACTATGAGAAGAATGTATAATTGCTCCTCTTCTGCTTCTTGGTTGTCCCTAACAATTTACCACAAGCTTGGCCCCTACTGTAGGATACTGGGTAGCAATTTATAGTGCCCACTTCCATCAAGCAGAGAGAAAGATCCACAGCTTTACGTTTTTCGTCAACTAGCCGCCTTTTGCGAATTCCCATAATTGCTTATTTCTCCTCCCACTGTAAATGGATGTCAAAATCCTCTCATGAATGAGAAACCACTGCCCTGCTTTTCCTTACGATCCGCTCCACTCATCAATCAATGAACTACTGAGAGATTTCTGGCCAGATTTCCGTAAAAGCCGTTATGAAGCCATTTTGAGCAAATTTTTTTTTCATGAATTCTCCCTGGAATCCACCTACGACAATTGTTCTGATCTTCCCCAAAGTTCCGATAGAAGGAACTTTGTTGTCTCCAGCCATCCGGGATGCCGATACCCCATATGGAGTCCTCTTTCATGAGACGCTCCGAGTGCTATTTTTTCTGGTGAAAGACGCTATCCCATAGCTCCACCGGATTGTGCATACGTGCAACACCCTGACACTCTGATACCAAGTTGAAACTCCGATAGAATTTAGTGCAGTATGCAGATCACATCACACGATCACCATAGCCACTCCTCATAAGCTCTCAAAGATGGCACAACAAAAGTTAATAGATTACAAAGAAACACTGTACATATAGAGTACAAACTGCATGAAAAAGGCAGGTGTCCTAAAACTGGCCTACCACCTGTCAAACTAAGGTCGGGCCCAACATGGCCGAATTCGACCGACAAACTTGTGACATGCCTCCAAGTATAGCAAGTACTATAAATAACTCTGTACGGGCTAATTCTTCCTATGTGTGGCTACTCGGCTAACCCAAGTAGCCGGCTACGGGATCAGTGCCCGATCAATATATCCTAACAGGTCACGTCCCGATCACAACCATATACAGTAAACCAAATAAACTGTGCATTAATTACATCATCACATTTAGAGCTTATACTAATGAATCAGATCAAAACTGATTTCTAACTTTGAAGAGGGTTGGAAGCCATTGGGCAAGATAGCGGACTTGCATTGGATGAGCTATGTGTGGGACACATAGAGGATGAAGAACGGGTCAATAATCACACTTTGGATGCTCTTGGCAAGTGGTGAGTGTGATGATTTTGCGATTTTGCAGTCGATCAGTCATTTTGATCAAGTCAAATTAGTTGTGGAGTAGTGTATCAGGTTTGTTATCAAGAGATACACTTCAACTGCCTATTTTGGGTAAGTCAAGTCAATTTGCCATATCATGATTGCATCAAAGATGCAGATTTCAGTGATAACAAGGTGCAGATCGTTTGGTTTGGGCCATGAAAGATCTCACAGGGTCACTTGGAGGGATATTGGCATGCACAGCCATGTGAGGGACTTGATGGTGGCTTTGGAGTTCACATCTCAGTGTATTCTCAGGGAGTGGTTTGGAACCATTCACATGAGCAACTTGGAGCTAGCTTGGGGGAATACAGGTGGGCACTACAAGGTAGATGCTCAGATCTTTGTGATCAGGGATTGCATTGGGATACCTGTGTTGGGGGTATTCCCAACAAAGTGTAAATAAATAAAATCCTCCAATAAAATGTGTTGCGAGGGCATGACATCCTGCGTGTATAAGCCCATGATCCAATGAGCACACAATTAAAGTTGTAAATAAAATAAACTTGACTTGGGCCTTGGAATTAAAATAAAACTAGAGGCCCAATGTCATTTTTAAACTTAGAGATTACTTTTAAGAGTTGGGTCCAGATTGGGACTCACATGAATCTTGTGATTTCTAATGTACTTTTTGTGGACCCTTGGATCAAGTTGGGTCCAAGATGAATGGATAGGATCACTGTGAATATTAGCCAATAGGATTGAGGGGCAAGGGCCTTCCCCATTTTATAAAAAGACACCATTTGTACACTATTTCCATGCTTAATGAGAAGGAGGAAACTCTACCATTTTTGGAAGAGAAGCATCCTCATTTGTTATTCACTACTTGCTAATGCTCTTGATTGTGTTTTCCATTGTTTTCTATTTCCATGTTTATTGTTTGCCATAGTGAATGTTTTTCCATTAGCAAGCATAAGGAGCATTTGAGCTAACTTCCACCCTCACTCTCTATCTCTCTCTCTTTCTCTCTTCTCTTCTCAACCTCTTCTTTTTTATCCCTTCCCTTCACCCAAATCATTGTGAATGTTAGTGTAGAGGAGTAGAGTGAAAGGAGAGTAGTGTTAGTGGTGAGTAGAGTTAAGAGAGAAAGTAGAAAATTAACTAAATGTAGCATCTATGCATAGTTAGGAACCTATCCAGTGATCTAACCCTTGTTGACAAGCAGGAGGGCTATACTATGAGAGATCTTCGACCCCACAGTTGCGCCGTTGCCGGGGATAGGCTTCCACTAACTAGTTTAGCTGCATTTTAGCTATTTTCTTGTTTTTTAGAGTAGTTTAAGTAGATTTGTGGGAGTTAGAATCGGTTTTCTGTATTTTTCTGTGTTTGGACTGTTCACAGCTAGCGGAGGAGGTGTGAGAGGGTAGAGGAGGCCCTTGACAACCTCTAAGGGCTTGAAAACCTAACCAACCATCCAAATAAGTCAAAAAACACACCAATCTATATTTTGGAGGAAAAAAGAGCCAAAAAACTCATCAGATTTTTATATCTCCAGACCAGTGAGAATCAATCCTTGCATGACTGGCAGCAGCTCCAGGGTACTGTCTCAGACCTGCATAGAAGCCTGTGAGAGTTAGTTCCAAGCAGATTGTAAAAGTCTGGAAAATTTCAAAAAAATTCAAATCTTCATAAGAACTCTTGCAGAGCCCTCTGAAGTTCCATCTCAGTGAGACCATGACACATAGAAGCCTGCGAGAGTTAGTTTCAGATCTAAGTGCTTGTGCGAGAGTTCCCAGTGAAAAAAAGACGAGAAAGTACCGGTGAACCCTTGCAGACAGCAAAATTTTCAGTTCTAGTGGTCAAAAACTCTCGCGTGGGAGGGTTATACTACGAGATATCTTCGACCCCACAACCTGGTAAGGAGGGGCACTGCGGTGAGCAAACACTGTGGTGAGTGTTTTGCTAGCGATCTACTAGAGGAAACACTGATGGCGAGGACTTCATGGTGAGATCATTTGGGAGTATAGGTTGGCATTACAACATGGGGCCAGTTTTGGACACTGGCATCGATGGGGTGACATCTACCATCATGGGCATGGATAAGCTACCTATAGCTTTTATGCATTTGGCTGTATGTGCTGGAGTCTAGGCTTGGCACAAGTGTTGGAATTTTCACGGTGCAGATTCTCAGGTGGTCAGATCATGGGGAAGCATAGAGGAAGTCACTCAGAGCCATATACCTCAGTACGATTAGGGAGACAACAGTCTCGGGATTCCATGAGCGGCGACTCAGGGACATGCTTGTGTTGGCATAGTGTCGGGCGACACATAGCCAAGGAGAGCAAGCAGATGCTAGGAGCTAGGTGGAGCAGATGATGCTTTGGAGTTTCGCTTGTCTAGCATGATGGTGACCAGGATCGGAGACATCAGGTGAGCATAGTATGTGGATGACGAGTCCATTGGGGTGGCACTCAAGGAGATGCTACAGTTGCTCAGGTATGATATGTCATTTGATGTATGGATGATGATCTTCAACTGGTGCATCATGTATGGTGACCTAGGGATGGGTCAAGCTACTTGGAGGTAGATGGAATGGAGTGTACCTGGAGGTGGTACATATCCAGAGGGCATGATGTAGATCCACCAAGCCCATGGTTGTAAGCCGACAGGGATGGAGATGATTGCTAAGGGAGTGACAGCTGATACTTTGGCGAGTGATCAGGTGAGATGCATGTTTATATGCACAGTGATCTCCAGGTTGGCATCACATGTTGTTTCTATCCATCATTATTTGGTAAGCCAGATGCAGCTTTTGGTTAGATCCAGTTGGAGTCTAGTTGCACTACAGATGGACAGATTCTTGGGAGCTATCAGCATGTAATGGATACTTGGTGATCAAATGGTACAGGGTACAAGGTTCTGGAGCTATCCTACCTGATATGCTATGGATCGTGGGTGAGTTATCACGATAGTGGATCTAAAGCATGGAAAGTTGAACCTACATGGGATGTAGGACAAGCAGATCATCATCAATATCTCTGGTAGGTGGGCGAGCTACTTAGGTATAGCCTATGGTGAGTTTTGCGTACATTCATTCATTGAGTCCTTTGTAGACTCTTGTGCTTGGAGCATGGGGATTGGATGGGGATCAGCTTTCCGGGCTTATTGGACAGGATGTTAGGGCAAAGCGGCTTGGAGCATAGTTTTAGTTAAGAAAACAGTTTAAACACCCGACCGGATCAATCACCACAGCACAACATCAAGTGCAACAAGACAAGACAACAGAATTGCTCTCCACAAACTGTATATTCAACTAATAAGTAAGTACAAAGATAAAGTTACTTAACAGGCACTCAAAGGGCACATAAAAGAAATATGGCCCGATAATTCTAGAATTGAGCACACGTGGTGCCGTCGAAATAAGAAAGTACTATATAAATCGATCATTGTTATTTTAACTCTCTCCCTCAATGATCAACGTCTCTCTTTATTTTAGAGTTTACTCTATTCATGGAACATACCTTCATGATAGTATTACAAGTAAAGGCTTTTTACATAACCAGATCTAAGCCAAGTTTGGCTCTAAAAGTCTCAAACTTTTCTTTACTTAAAGCTCTCGTAAATATATCAGCAACTTGTAACAACGTAGAACAATGTACAATACTTATATATTCAGATTGTAGCTTCTCACGCACAAAGTGATATTTTACCTCAATATGTTTTGTCCTTGCGTGAAAGATAAGATTCATAGCCAATTCTATTCCACTTTGACTGTCACAGAAAATAATAGTAGGATCTACTTGTTTCATGCCAATCTCACATAACAACTTACGTAGCCAAACAGCTTCTTGGGTAGCAGAACTTAACGTTTTATATTCGGCTTCTGTAGAAGAAAGAGAAATAGTATCTTGCTTCTTGCTAGACCATGAAAAACAACCGCTACCAAAATTGAAGGCATAACCTGTTGTTGACTTTCTATCATCTATACTTCCTGTCCAATCAGCATCAACATAACCTTGCAACTTAGGTAAAACACTTTGTCTTTTGTAGATTAGGCCAAGGTTAGGTGTACCTTTCACATACCTCAAAATCCTTTTTGCAGCTTTCCAATGGTCCATAGTGGGTGATGACATGAATTGGCTAATCAAACTTACAGCATAGCAGACATCAGGACATGTAGTCGTAAGATATATCAAGCTCCCATCTAGTTGACGAAATAGAGTAGTGTCAACATGTGCACTATCATCAATACGAGATAATTTCTTGCCAGCTTCGCAAGGGGTGATGGAAGGTTTGCACTCTGTCATGCGAAATCTCCGCAATACCTCGCGCACATACTTGTTTTGACATAACCTGATATCGTTGCAAGTTTGCCATACTTCGACACCCAAGCAATAGTGCATAATATCTAAATCTGTCATCTCAAACTGCTTGCATAAGTTGGCTTTGATAGAACGAGTGAGGTTCTCATCATTGCCCGTGATAATGATATCATCAACATAAAATACAATCAAGGCAATGCTATCTTCGTTTATAAGAACATAAATATTTGGATCTAAATTTGTTCTTACAAACTCATGAGAAAGAAAGTAATTGTCAATGCATCCATACCATGCGCGTGGAGCTTGCTTAAGGCCATCAAGTGCTTTGCATAGCTTGCATACCTTATGTTCTTGTCCTTTTGCCATGAAGCCCTGCGGTTGGACCATGTAAACTTCTTCCTCTAAGTCACTATTCAAAAATGCGGACTTCACATCCATTTGATGGATCTTCCACCCAAAATGAGATGCTAAGGCAATGATAAGACGTAGCGTAGTCCACTTAGCCACTGGAGCAAATGTCTCTTCATAGTCAATTCCCTTATTTTGCTCATAATCCTTCACTACTAGGCGTGCCTTATGCTTTGCTATCGTGCCATCCGCATGAAACTTTGTTCTAAACACCCATTTGTTGTCAATGGGTTTCTTTTCAAGTGGTAGATCAACCAACTCCCATGTATCATGCCTGTGGATGCGACCAAAAAACCTATCGGTTCGACAAAGATCCTGTAGTGAAAGATACAAATCAGATTGGATCTCAGCAAAACATAACCGATTAACCTCTCCAATCTGGCTCAAGGCATCGGCAACACAGTTCGACGTACCTTTATGATACTTAATGTCGAACACAAACTCCTGAATGAGTTCCGACCATCTAGCCTTACGGCCACGAAGGTCCTTGGCATCACAAATATACTTAAGGGATTGGTGATCAGTCATTACCATAAATCTGGCACCATAAAGATAATGCCTCCAGATTTTTAATGCATGAATGACTGTAAAAAGTTCCTTCTCATAGGTAGAATACCTAGTCTGAGCAGGATCCAGCTTCTTGCTTTCAAAAGCCACTGTCTACCGTCTTGATAAAAGACCACTCCTACAGCAAAGTTGCTAGCATATGTATCAACTACAAAGGGTCGGTTAGGATCGCCAATGTGTAAAATTGGAGCCGTAGAAACACAGCGCTTGAGAGTCTCAAAACTCTCATTCATTTCATCAGTCCATGTTATCAATGGACTTTTTCTGCGACTACATTTTTTCTTCGCCCCCTTAAGAACGTTCGTCAAGGGCAATGCTATTAAGGCATAGTCCAGAATGAATATGTGAAAGAATTCTATGAAGCCCAAAAAGGATTTCACATCACGAATTATCAGAGGTCTCGGCCATTCTCGTACCTTATGGACTTTGTCATAATCAATTTCAAGACCTTTGTCCGATATGACATGGCCCAGGTATTTGAGTTTAGTCTGGAAGAACTCACATTTCGACTTAGCATAGAGCTTTTCTTGCCTTAGAAGATCCAAGACATTACAAAGATGCTCTTCATGCTCCTCAAGGGTCCGACTATAAATCAATATGTTGTCCAAATACACTACCACAAACTTTCCTAGATATGGACGAAGAATATCGTTCATCATTTACTGGAAAGTGGTAGGCGCATTCAAGTGAGTCCAAAAGGTAACACTAAAAACTCATAATGGCCATACTTGGATCGAAATTCAGTCTTAGGAACGTCTTCATTCCTAATGCTTATCTGATGATAACCTGATCTAAGATCAATCTTGCAGAAATATTTAGCTCCATTCAAACGATCCATAAGATCATCCATCCTAGGTAAGGGATATATGTTCTTGATGGTTAAATCATTTAACTTTTTAAAGTCACCACACAAATGTGTGTCGTCATCCTTTTTACTAACCAAAAGGATTGGTGCTCCCCAAGGGGACTTACTAGGCCGAATATGGCCCATCCTAAGGAGTTCTTGCAACTGCTTAAAAATTTCATCCTCTTCCTTGATGCTAACCTTGTATGGAAAAAGAGATACAGGTTGGCTTTCAGGAAGCAACTCTATCTGATGGTCAACACTCCTTTGGGAAGGTAGGCCATCAAGGAGTTTATCAAGAAAAACATCACTATATTCTTGCCTAAGTTTGTTAAATATGATTCCTTCAGGTGAGTTGACACTTAAGGGATTATTTACAGGCACATTCAACGACAAATGCGATAAATCAATATTTAGACTATGGACTGCATGATCATCCACATAAATTTCATCTTTCAAAAAACAAAGATAAACTTTATTACCAGAATCTTTCAAATATTGTACAACTTCTAAAGCATAAACCAAAGGATCATAAGGCCTATTTACATCGCCTTTTAGCTCAACCAACGAGCCCTTATGAAAAAGGGAAATACTATGAGTAACATAATCCTTTCTTAAAGACTCATTTTTAGAATAAAACCATTCTTTTCCTAAGATTATGTCTACGCTATCCAAGTTCATAATATGAAAATCTAGCGGTTCAACATAATCTTGGATCTGAAGCGGCAGCTGAGGAACAAGTTGATTCCAAGCTTGCCGATCTTCTTCCGACACCATTTTCACCACGTACAAGTGATTACTTGGCGCGGTAGCTGCCCTGAGCTTCTGCACCAGTTTATCATTTATGAAGTTATGTGTGGAACCATCATCGAAAAGAATAGTCACAGCTTGGCGTCCTATGATTCCATTCATACAAATTAGATCGTGGGGGCCAAAAACAGATGTATTAAAACAACAATTTTTGCAACTAGTGTCATCCTTAAAGGATAAATCAACAAAAGAAAATATAGAATCACCTGGCGCTTTAAAAGTTTTCGGTTGCCCGCCAGATTTCTTTTGTTTTTTCTTCGGGCAATCTTTTGAAAGATGCCTTTTTTTCAAGCAGGAGAAGCACAACCCGCCGGTTCTCGCCTTGTCATAGTTTGTGCGATCCAATTTGACGCGCTTTTTCTTGCCTTGGGAACCGGTGTCCGCCGTCTTGTCTCTGCCCCGCTTCTTGAAAATTTTCTTTTCTTTCTGCTCAGCCTTGGGCAAAGTTTGCTCCTTGCGAGAGGCAAAATCGGTGTCATCAAAGATTTTTGCAAAGCGAACCGCATCTTCAATTGTTAGCGGTTGGTTACGCTGCACTTCTAGCTGAAATTCTTTTTGAATCCCCAAGATAAAATGTAACTTCAACAGGATAGGATCGATTCGCGAGGCAAATCGGGGCAAATTTTCCTAGAATTCCTGGATATAGGCATCTAAGAAAAGAATTCTGGATTGAACATTGGATAAACACCAGTAGATCGCGAGTGCGTCAAAGAACGCCACTCTTGTTCGGCCGTGATTGGCCTGCATTTCTAAAATTTGGTTTTGCAGCAGATTTAGAGCCTATACAAGCTGGTTAGTGTCTACATCAGGAGGAGGAGGTGGTGAAGACGGTCCTTCACCCGAGGGCATAGTAGAGGCAAATAAAAAACTGCAAGGACTTCGCAACAAAAGGACTTAGAGAACTTGAGACCACTACTCAAGGAGACTAAGCCACAATAAACACCTCAATGTTGAAAATGGAGCCTTTATCCCCATCCCATTTCTTTTCCTTCCAAAAATGCCTTGTTGGGTGGCGGGCCTTATGGTCACCACCTAGCAAGCACCTCAACAATAGCTTTATGTCTTTGAAAGTTTGCAAAATTAACTTTTAAACTCAAAGTTCATTTTAAAACTTTGAAACTCAGCTTATAATTTTAACATGTACCTGTAAAGTACATAATAGTTTAATCATAAACTTTACTAGTTTCAAGCTTACAAAGTTAAATAGCGAAGGCTTTAAAAGGTTACAAAACTTTGAGTAGACAGTCTACTTTTCGTTTCTTGAAAAGCTTTGTTTTGACTAAGTCTAAGACTTTTTGCAACATCACATCACAAGTACTTTTGAAAAGTACAAGAAGATGGAATTATGGAGATTCTTAACTCCTCTCCCCCAACAACTAAGTTGCTGCCTATGGCTGCCTGTCCGCTTGAGAATCAAAGAAGTTGTCAAAAACCGTATGGCCACGTGCGTGTAGGAGCCCGGCGCAGTTTTTTTTTTTCAGAATTTTTTTTGCATTAGGCAAAATGTCTGAATCCAAAAAAAAATTCGACTTCCAAGTCCTAAAATAAGGCCAAAAAACAAAATCGGCTTTTGAAGTTTTTTAAAACCGTAAAAATTCAAAAAAACCGACTACTACCACCATAGCTAGCAAAGGTAGTTCGTTTTCAATCAAAACAACCTCGGATTGAGACAAACCAAAAAGCAAAGTTATTCAGTTTGATTCAACAAAGTCAAAAAAGCTTCAAAAACATCAACTAAAAGCTTAAACCAACCAAAAACATAAGTTAGATCAATTGCACCTTCTTCACAATGATCGGTGGCTCTGATACCAACTATTAGAATCTCATCATCGTGCCGGTCATTGCTAAAGCACAAATAGGTGACGAACGCTACGTTACCACCCAACCATAGAGGTACTGCCACCTCACCCCCGTGCACTGGAGCAACAGACCACCATCAAGCAAGCTCGGATCTCATGTAAGCCATGGTGTCCCATACCACCATACCTTACTCTCGACCCTCGCCTACCTACATCTTGAGACCTAGATACTCGTCCTGACCTAACCACCAGTGGAAGAGCTCTTCATTCTTCAGGAGAGGATGAATGCCAAGCTCGTGGAGATCCACCTCTATATACATAGTCCAGGCGGGTCATCTCCGTCCATAGGAGTCACGCATGACCAATGACACGCAGCAGTTGTGCACACTGATGCAGGTCCATAACAATGAGTCACCGCGTGCCAATAAGACATTGACACATGGCACCCAAAAGACCTATAGCTCCAGATCAGCATTCCGTCCCATAACTGAGACCGTCACCTCAGGTTTCATGTTGCGTACCCTTATGAGTATGTAACAGCCTCTCTGTCACTGCTCTTTGTGAATCCTTTGCAAGCCTTGTTGATCCAAACGGCTATCCACACAGTGAATTACGTAGCCAACACCGATGATTTCCCCGAAACCACCAAAACTGCAAGTTTTTTCGAAATTCTTCAATGAATTTCCCTTACGAAGATCATTCTGATCACTTCCTCGAAACTCCGATCGAAGGAACTTTGTTGCCTCTTGCCATCCGGACTGCCAATATCCCGTATGGAGTCCTCTCTTCTGAGATGCTTCTCATGTCGTTTTTCTTGGTGAAAGACGCCGACGATGGCTCCATCGGATCATGCATACTTGCAACACCTTGTTGCTCTGATACCAAGTTAAAATTCTGATACTATCTAGTGCAATATGCAGATCACATTAATCAATCACCATAACCACTCCTCACAAGCTCTCAAAGATGTCACAACAAAAGTTATTGATTACAAAGAGAAAACTGTGCATATAGTAGAAGCCCCAACATGCATGGGCTTGACAAGTGTCAAAACACTGAAATAGGCACCTGTCTAACTAATAGGCCCAACATGGGCTAAAAGACTGACAAACTCAAGACATGGCCTTGAGTATAGCAAATGTCGTCATAAATGCACTATATAGGCTAATTTCCCTACGTGCTACTCGGCTAATCCAAGTAGTCGGGCTACGAGACGAGTGTCCGACTGATATGTCGATGGTGGGTCAAGTCCCGGTAACAACCAAATACTGGAAATCTTATTAACTGTACAATAATTACAGCATCACATTTTTAGCTTGTATCAAATACAAATCAGATCAGCTCTGATTTCTAACTCTTAGATCTATTCCGCATGACATCATGATGAATAGCCAAGTGTTCCCACGTCATGTGCATAGCTAGGAGTAGATTATGTGAAATCAAATCACCATTCATGGCTGGAAATTATGGTCATGTCAAGGCCAAGATTATAGGGAATTTGATGAGGTCGGCCACCTCCAATGTAAGCCACCTTGACTCAAGGCATCATGAGGGTAATTTGCTTGATCTAAGACATTGAATGATAGGATTAGGGTCTATCCTAATGGCACTTAGACATGATCTAAGATCCAAGTTCATTAGATATGAATTTGGAACTCATTTGTGTGTACTTTTCACACGTGTGAAGACATCTCAAACAATGTGATTGATAAATAAGACAAAAATAGATTTTTGTGAGCCTTGTTATCAGAGCTTTGTTGCAGGCTATATTTGGAGGAGAAGCCAATCCTAGTGAGTGATTTGGAGGCACCATCAATTCTAGAGTGTGCTAGTGTGATTCCTTGTCAAAATCAAGCATTTTCAAGTGTAGGATGGGGATATTTGTGATCCAAAACTCAATTTAGGTCAAAATACTTGTAGTAGGTCGATTTCCCTTCCTACTTGTTGGATTGTGGCTAGTTTTGATACATAAGAAAGAATTTATACCATTCTTCAAGATTCTATATCTACATCCTAGCTTTTGTATATAGAATTTGAGGGATTCAATTTATGTGCTTTTGTGAAAACCCTAAAATTGATAGGATCTCTTGATTTTGAAGTTGCTGGACTTTTCAAGAGTGTGTTTCAATCTTAGAGAGTGCAAAAATTCATGATATTGTAAGTTGATTATGTGTTGATCAAGTGTCATCGATTCTGTGTGTTGATTTTGCTAGTTTTGTGCAAGAAAGAGATTTGAGAGGTTCCATATCTTTCTAATTTCTTCTTGGATTCATTTGTTGACTTTCAAGAGAGTGCTAAGTGCATTGGAATAGGTTGAAAGGGAAGATCAAATCATTGCAACATGGCTACAAATGGAGGCTTCGTGTTGGAGGGCAATGATAGGCTTACCTCAAGCAACTGTTCAACTTGGAAGGTGAGAATGGAGTCTCTTCTTGAGATGAATGAGTTGATGGACATTGTTGTAGGTGTGGAGGAGAGACCTTTGGCACCTCAAGAACAATTGAGGAATGATAGGAGGGCAAAGAAATTTCTTCATGTGATCAAGATGAATGTGACTAATGAACTTTTCAAGAAAGTTGGTAAGTGCACTACATCTAGTAAAGCTTGGGAAGCTTTAAAGAAAGTTTAGGATTCCAAGTCTACATCAAGGGTTCTAACCCTTAGGAGGCAAATCTTTCAAAGCTTACGAAAGAAAGATGAAAGTGCATTCACATAGGTCAATACATAACCTTGCTAGGAATATCTATGCAATTGTAACACAAATCTATAATGTAGCAAAGGGGCTAATATTTATATACCTAAAAGGCATTGCTCTGCACGTGAGAGTGAGAGCGGTTTTGACATGACCATATAAGCTTCACCACGTGAGTTGTTGCAAAATTGACACGTGATGACAATCTCAACTATATTCAAAACTGCTCTCACTCTCAACCTGGAGAGCAGTGCCTTTACACACACACACACACACACACACACACACACACGAGTCTCTAAGTTACTTTCCTAACATGTTTGGGCAAAAATCTAGGCCCGTCAATTAGCTGCGTTGGTACATGTACAATCTTACATTAGGCTTGAAACTCATAAGCAAATTAAAGCTAACGAGCACCCACCACATGGTCCAAACCCTCACAATGCCAATAAGCGAGAAGGGGTCGAGTATCCACACAACAACTAGTGGAGGTACGTGTATATGGCCCATGATGTACATAGCCATTAGCAGGTGCTTCCATCCTAGCCTCTTGAGCGTGTTCAAAGGAGGTTTTTTTTGTTGTTGGGAAAAGTGGAAGCATCAATCAACATGAGCCCTAATGGTTCTTTACCAACATACGAAAACATCAACTAATTATAGAGCATAAAGTAATGAAGCTCGATCGTATTTGTATGGTGGCTATCGAACAAAATACAATCAATATAATACAGAAGTTCCTTATTGAACAATGCCTGCTAAACTGTAACAAAAATGTATGTCCAGATTAAACAAGTACTGGACAATAAATGAATAGGCTGTCATGTTCCTAAGCGTTTTTTAAACGATCAGAATTCTATGAAAGCAGAATAGGTAGAGCAGGTAGAACAGTATGTGTGCAGCCGGAATATCGTGCGGTGTAGGCGCGTGAAGTCCACAGTAAAACAGAAAGCAATGAATGCTATTCGTGATCCGATGAGTGATGCCCAACAACCTCCTTCAAACAAGCAATGGATTGTTCTCAACAACAACAGCGATGAATTCGCAGCAAACTGGGGCAGTGGAACGTGGCAACAAGAAGTAAAAGTACTAAAGCTCTATGTAACAATAAATTAAACGAGAAGAGAGAGAGAGAGAGAGAAAGAAAGAAAGAAAGAGAACAGCAAAAGCCAGCATTGTTTTTTGCTTAGAGGAATGGGGCAAGGTATATAAACAAAAACATGATCCGATGATGAAGGATTGCGATTTGCAAGCTGAAATGCACGTGCAATGCCTATTTTCCATTCATAGAAAACAAAAAAGTCTCAATAGAGTGTCAATTGAAAGGCACAATACATACTTACCCCGGTCTACTTGAAAGGCAATCCTGAAAGTACCTATTTAAAAAATGGCTTGAATTTTATTACATTTTTCAGTTGAAAGGTGATCTTGGAGCATACGAGTATAATGAAAGCTATGTTAAAATCTTGTTAGAATCTAGTGCAATATGCAGATCACATGAATCATCACTATAGACACTCCTCACAAGCTCTTAAAGATGGCACAACAAAAGCTTTAGATTACACAGAGAAAACTGTACATATGCTTTTGCAACATGCATGGGCTCGACAAGTGTCAACACACTAAAAAGGCACCTGTCTGACTAAAAGACCCAACATGGGCTAAAATACTGACAAACCCAGGACATGCCCCTGAGTATAACATAATGAAACCAAAAATATATTGTACAGGCTAATTTTCCTACGTGTGGCTACTCGGCTGATCCAAGTAGTCGTCTACGGGATAAGTGCCCGACTGATATGACGATAGTGGGTCACGTCTTGATAACAAACAAATACAGTAAAGCTAATTAACTGTACACTAATTACAGTATCACATTAGAGCTTACATAAAATGAATCAGATCAAAACTGATTTCTAACACTCTCCCCTAAGCTCAAATGTGATAGGAGTAAAGAAATAAACTGCAACAACGTCTGGAGTGTCCAAAAGATGTTATGCATCCCTGCTACCCTGTACTTGACTCACACTCAAGCACACCATCAAACCACCAAGTTTGGCACACAAAATAGCATGCAAACACAATGCTCATATAGAGAGTCTACCACACTCTCGACCAACTGACTTGACTTGACCACAAGTGGACCACATGAGCGACATGGCTCAAACTGATGACATTTCACTGCCACCATGAGACTTACATCCTCCAACTAGCTAGGCTGACATCCGATTAGACACTTACAGGCACAAACCTGTAAAGCTGACATACATGAGCGACTGAGGCTCAACATGAGAAAATCTTACTGCCACCATAAGATTGTACCCTCACCAGATAGACAACTAGTAGACATAATGACAAGTCAATGAACATCCAAATGACTACTTTGTTTTAGACTCCAAAGCCATCATCAAGTCCCTCACATGACGTGACATGCCAATATCCCTCCAAGTGAGCCTGTGAGATCTTCTATGGCCCAAACCGAACGATATGCACCCTATCAACACTGGAATCTGCATCCTTGATGCAATACTGATACGACAAATTGATTTGACTTACCCAGAATAGGCTATTGAAGTGTATATCTCGATGACAAACATGATACACTGCTCAAAATGAGTTACAGACTGCAAAACCACAAAATCATCACACTCACTACTCGCCAAGAGTCTCCAAAGTGTGATTACTGACCTGTTCTTCATCCTCCATGTGTCCCACACACAGTTCGTCCAATGCAAGTCCGCTATCTTGCCCGATGACTTCTAATTGGCACCACTTCGCACTTCCATCACCCGTGACCGCCAATATGTGTGTACCTCCAAGCTAGCCCATATTTCTCTCTGAACGAGAAATTTTCAAGCTCTAGATGTGTGTGTCAATGCAGCTAGCTATCACTTGACTCGACAATGCCCCTGTTGATCATGCCTATGAGAGCGTTCTCCCAAAACGTCACCTGACATTTGGTTCGAACTCCAAGAGTTGAATCTCATCACAAGAATTTTTACCTATAGCTGGCATACCCTCCCTACCTCTCACATGTGATTGCTTGCCTTCTTAAAATCGTTGCCAATGATGAGTAGTCACACCGCCAAACTACACTTTCGTCGTCAAAACTAGCTTTCTCCACACAATTCCGCTAACATTCACCCCCATACCACATTTACCGCTTTCAAACACCCTGTTACCTTGTTAGAAGTAAGTAATAATGATTCCAAAGCGATAATGTCTCATTGTACCGCCCTGTAGCTGATGAGAGGTTTCGTAGTCGCAAAATAGTCGCGAAAGCAAAGCAACCACAATGCAATGCGATTTGGATGGAGTTCAAATGTGATCGCTGGGCACTGCTAGTTGAATCACTCCTACAGTCCTCCAGAATGTAGTCAGGCACTGCTGATCTACGTTTGTAAACTAATGTACCATTCAACAAATTCAACCAATGTGCGAAATTGAAATGAATGGGAAAATTAGACACACGAATAACAGCAGACACATTTGCATTCAAGATCACACATCATAAATTGACATGCGCACAGTTGCTACAAGATCATCTATTGATTTTCTCTTCAAGCACTGCATGCATATCTACGCAGTGCATTGGCGTGAGATAAATACAGTTCTCTCATGAGTGGATGTCTCGCTTACTAGTGGACCTGTGAATCACTATGGATCCTGCTCACAGAACTTGTCTCGCAGGCATACGGACTTCTTGTCTGTATTTCGTCTTGATTGCTTACTAGCATCAGACTACTTCATACATCTCTGTGTATGTTCTGTATATGTCAAGTATCATGAGGGCAGAAAAGGTTTCACGATGTTTTTCGTGTCGCGTCGTTGGTTTCGTTTTCGTCGTCTGACTTTCTCATGTTGGACCACAAAAGATTCTCGTTCGTGAATCTTTCGTATTCATGTCTTCACGTCAGGTGTTCGCAAAACTTTTGTGCTTCGTGTCTCTTGACTTTTGTGTTTGCGAACATTTTTGTCAGACAGAGGGCTAAAAGCTAACAAAGCTTTGTAATTAGAAATGTTTTGTTTTTTCAGCTCCCTCTCAAAGCATGATAGCTTTACGATCCCGAGACTGCTCCTCTGTCTCTTGAAAAGTCCTTTGTCCAGGGCTCTGGTGAAGATGTCAGCAACCATGTCTTTCGTTCCGATGAAGGTGGTCTACAGTATCTTCTTTTCAATTAGATCCCTGATCAAGTGATACTTGATCGCGATGTGTTTGATTCTGGAATGAAACGCAGGATCTTTCGTCAGGTGTATTGCAGAGGTGTTGTCCATTTGCAAGACCAAAGGCTCATTTCTTGTTTCGCCTAATTCATCCAGGAACTGTCTTAGCCAGATTATCTCGTTGGCCATCTTTGTTGTTGCAACATATTCTGCTTCACAAGATGACTGGGCCACAATGGTCTACTTCTTGTTGACCCAGAGAACTGCCATTCCTGATGCTATGGTGCATCCTCCTGAGACGCTTTTACTATCGTCCTTGAGAAATGCCCAGCTAGCATCGCTGTAGGAAAGTATCATGAAACCTGCACCATGACAATAACACAAGCCATAATCTCTCGTTAATTGAAGATATTGCAAAATGCGTTTTGCAATCTTCCAATATGTCGAGCCTAGATTCGTGCAGAATTGGCTCATCTTGAATACTACATAAGCAATATCAGGACATGTGTTGTCTACAAGGTACATCAGTGATCCTATCAGCTTCCTGTAAGGTGTGAGCTACATCTGTTCTCTCTCTTCCTCAGTCTTCGGACAGTCATCATTTGTCAACACCGTCCCTGCGAGCATTGGAGTATTCGCTCCTTTGCAGTTCAGCATCCCAAAGTTCTCTAGGATCTTCTGGGTGTATCTGGACTGGTGAAGGTATAGCTTACCTCCCTCATAGTCCCTTTCAATTTGCAATCCTAGGTAACATCTAGCTTCTCCCAGATCCACAATCCCAAAATGTTTCGAAATGTTTGTCTTCACTTCAGCAATCAGCTGCTCACTCCTGCAAAGTATCAGAGTGTCATCCACATACACAGCCACAATAATGATCTTCCCAGCTATAACTCTAACATACACATTGGAATCAGCCAACAGTGGCTTGAATCCTAATGATTTCAGGGCTTGATCTTTCTTCTTGTACCATTGTGGGACTGACTGTTTCAGACCGTAGATGTTTCTATGCATTCTGCATGCATAGTTAGGAAGTGAATTCAAGACATATCCTGGGGGTTGATCCGTATAGACCTCTTCGTCTAATTTGCCCTGCAAGAAGGTTGTCTTCTCTTCCACAATGTGGATCCTGAGATCGTAAGCTGCTGCATATGCAAATCACAGACGTAGGGACGAATGTTTGACAACATGAGAGAAGGTTTCAGAGTAGTCAATACCATATCTCTGAGAAAATCCCTTCGCTACTAGTCTTGCCTTGTATTTCGTCACATTCCCATCTAGTCCATATTTGAGCTTGAAAACTCATTTGCATTTCACAGTCTTACGCTTATGTGGTAATGGCTCCAACGTCTATACCTGGTTTTTTCTCATGGACTCCATCTCTTCGTTCATGGCCTGGATCCATCTGTCCTTGTCTGGACATTCAATCGCTTCCTCGAAAGTCTGTGGTTCGCCACACTGAATTCACATAACTCTTCTGATGTGGAAGCTGAGTTGCCTAGCACATATCTTGCTGGCGCTCTTCGTGGTTTTATCAACCTTCTAGGAGATCCTCCTGGTACAGCAATGCCTTTGCTTTTGTTTGCTCTGCTCAATCTGGAACCATCTTGGTTTACAAGTACTGTAGCAGTAGGCTGCCTCTCGAATCTTTCTTCTTCAGATTCGTCACTCGAATGAGAAACGACTCAAAAAAATTTGTTTGCGTGTTTGTCCTCTGCTCCCTCTATCACTTGCAACATGTCATAGTACTGTCTCTCCATAACTTCATAGTTGACATCGTCATTGGCCATTGTCCCGGTCTCATCAAATCTGACATCTCTTACTGTTTTCACAGTGTTCGTGTCTGGCATGTAGACTCTGTAGTATGATGAATTGTTGTCATAACCTACCAAAAATCCATGTTCGGCTTTCTCATCAAGCTTCTTTTGAAGCTTATCAGGAATATGTGCATAAGCTACACAGCCAAAGATTTTGACGTGAGACAGGTTGGGCTTTCTACCCTACCATAACTTGTGTGGTGTCATGTGAGGGACACCAGACTCACTTGTCCTGTTCTGGATGTATGCGGCTATAGCTACTACTTCAACCCATAGTACCCTTGGAGCCTTCGAGTAGGCCATCATACATCTGACAACTTCCATCAGGGTCCTATTCTTTCGTTCAGCAACACCATTGTGCTGCGGTGTGTAGGCTGTAGTCCTTCTGTGAATGATGTCACGATCATTGTAGAAGTCAGTGAAGCGATTCGAGATGTATTCGCCACCTCGTCCCGATCTGCTTCACTTTGCTGCATGTACATCTTTCAGCCCAATTCACATATTCTGTGAGTTTATCAAGTGCTTCAGATTTATTCTGAATAAAATATACTCTGAAAAATTTGCTATAATCATCAATGAAGGTTATATTATATTTTGAATCTCCTACTAAGATCACATTGAAAGGTCCACAAATGTCAAAATGCACTAACTCTAGAATCTTAGTCGTTCTGTATGAGTCTTTGATGAATGGTGTGTGTGACATATTACTCTTCAAACATGCATCACAGGTAGTTGAACTGCTTGCATTTGATATGCTGACCCCTGTTATTGCTCCATGATGGCTTGCTTGGTAAAGTGCCATTGAATTCATGTGGCATAGTCTCTTGTGCCACAGAGTGTCTGGCTGGTCATCATGAGTTTGATGCACCTGATCTGCAGGTAGACATACCTTCAGATGATATAGGATACCTTTCCTTCTGCCTTGAGCGATCAGAATACTGGTACTGGCGTCAACCACGTTGCATGCTTCGTCCAAGAACGTCACACGCATCCCTGCATCTGCTATTCTTGCTACAGAAAGCAAGTCTTGCTGCAATGTAGGCACGAACAGAACGTCTTCGAGCCATCTGTCTCTGCCATTGGTGTTGAGCTAGAACCAATACCGTTCACTTGATGTTTAGATCCATCTCCAAGAACTATGAATCTTGAAGGATCCGCACTTCTGAAATCATACATGATTCGTCTTGATGTCACGAAGTGTGAGGTGGCTCCTGAGTCTAGGATCACCTCATGTGTGTCAGATGTCGATGTCGCACACACGTCTTCACAGATGTAGGCGATCGAATAGTTCATGTTCGTTATTTCTTCGGCCATCTTTGATCTCTTGGGCTCCTTGACATAGGATGAATTGTTGTCGTTCTCCTGTCTGTTCTGTGTTGTTTTGTTTCTTGGATTTTGGCGACAATCCACGGCTACATGACCCTTCTTGTGGCAATGGATACACTCAATCTTTGGATTGAGCCAGCATGTATCAACTGTGTGTCCGTCTCTTCTGCATCTCATGCAAGTCTTCTTTTCTCTATCTTGTTGTTTGGACCTCCCTTTGCTCTTTCAGTTGCCTTTGCTGGTCCCCTCTGCTTGCTAATCACGATCCTGCCTCTGATTCGACTCCCTCTTAGGCTTGAATTATTTCTTGAATTTTTCTTTGTTGTCGTAGAGGGCCTGGAAACCATCTTTGTGATCGAGATGTTCTCTGGCCTCGACCTTTCTTGAATCTCAACAATCGCCTTTTTGAGGTTCATGGTAGGATCTTTCGCAAGTAGGGTTCTCGTCGTTTGGAATGATCTGGGTAAGGCTCTCAACAGGTACGTGAGCTGCTTCTCAACTGACATTGCATTCTCTGCTCCAGAGTTATGTAGTGATAGAAATAGATCCTTCATCTTCCTCACAAAAGAAGTGAGGTCTTTTCCATCCCACTATAGATTTGTCAACTGATCTTCTAGCATCATGATTTGACTTCTTGATTTCGTCTGAAATCTCGTGAGAAATGCATCCCACATCTTCTTAGCTTTGGGGAGTGTGGCCAGGTCAAGTGTGAGACTATCTTCGATGGAAGATGATAGCAAGGCTAATACCTTGTCATTTTTCTCTCTCCACTCGCATAGCTCCTTGCCTGATGTCGTAGGCATCTCTTATGTGCCATCCACCCAGGGGAAGAGTTCTTTGCCCTTGAGTATGAGTGATGTCTTAACTTTTTAGACTAGAAAGTTAGATTCTGAAGAATCAAGAATTGTGCAGATCTTGCTCTGCATGTTGCTGATTGAAGCCATTGCTTCTGAAGTCTGTTCCCTCGTTGATGATTGTTTGTCTAAATGCTTGGCCTCCTGGATCTGCTGGCTTCTTGGCTATGTCAGGTTATGACAAGGTAGGTAGGCTTTGATCCCAGTGATGAGAGGTTTTGCAGTCGCGAAAGCGAAGCAACCACGATGCAATGCGATTCGGATGGAGTTCAGATGTGATCGCTAAGCACTACCAGCTGAATCACTCCTATAGTCCTCTAGACTGTAGTCAGGCACTGCTGATCTACGTTTGTAAACTAATGTAGCATTCAACAAATTCAACCAATGTGCGGAATTGAAATGAATGGGAGGATTAGACACACGAATAACAGCAGACACATTTGCATTCAAGATCATACATCATAAATTGACATGTGCACAATTGCTACAAGATCATCTATTGATTTTCTCTAACTCTTCAAGCACTGCATGCATATTCATGCAGTGCGTTGGCGTGAGAGAAATACAATTCTCTCACGAGTGGATGTCTCGCTTACTAGCGGACTTGTGGATCACCATGGATCCTGCTCACAGAACTCGTCTCGCACGCAAATGGACTTCTTGTCTGTATTTCGTCTTGATTGCTTACTAGCATCAGACTACTTCATACATCTATGTGTATGTTCTGTATATGTCAAGTATCATCTAGTAAGTATATAGTCGTTCTATGTAACTTTAATGAACACTATATTTGAATCTTGTCTTATAATGTAAAGATTAGGATCAACATACTCTTTTACCATTCTCTTTCGCTTGAAGTGTTCATCAATGCAAGAGTACCACGCCCGTGATGCTTGCTTCAATGCATAAATGGCTTTGTTGAGCTTACAAACAAGATGCTCTCTCCTTGGCTCAACAAATCTTTGAGTTTGTACTAAGTACACCTCTTCATCTAGCACTCTATTAAGAAAAGCAGATTTAACATCCATTTGTTGGATCTTGTTGGAAATTAAGCCCACAGTTGTCTCCTTGGAATTACAACTCAGACAACCAATTTATTTGAAGAACGTCTACAACTGGCTTCCAGCTGATCTCCAGCAAAGGGTAACCAATCCTATCATAATTTCAAGTTCATATGTTAAGTTCAATAGTTTGAAGTTATTGAAGACTTGGCCATCTTCAAGGACTTCCACAAAATTGGCATTTAGAACAAGTCTGCAGAAATACATTACTTTCGCGACAGTCTGCAAAAATACTCTAAGTGTCATGACAATCTGTAGAAATGAGCTATGTTTGCGACAGCTTTGTCTTTTTCGCATTTCCCCGAAATGCGAAACTAACGTAGTTCAACAGTTTAAACTATTTTGCAATAGCTTCCCCTTCTTCGCATTTCCCTGAAATGCGACACTTAGGCACAGTTCAAAGTTCAACCATTTTAGGGCACCTTTGGCTTTTTTGCAAAATGTGAAGAGAGAGAAAATTTCCAAAGGTCATCTACTTCAAGACTTGAACTGTTTTAGGGCACCTTCGACTTTTTCGTGAAAAACCCGAAGAGAGAGAAAAGACGAAGGTCGTCTATTTTGAATGAAGGACGTTCCCAACCACTTCCCAGAATTTGCGAAGTGAGAGAAGGCCACTTCCCCGAAAAGTGAAGTGAGAGAATTTGCGACATCCTCGTCCACGTTGACATTCCTAATTCATTGACAGTATACACTATGTATAGTTGTCACAAAAACCATATACTTTCAAGTACAACGGCTTACCTAATTAGGTGACAAACATTTAATGTAGTTAATACATGGATGCAATCTATAAATAGATCATCCCAGCACAAATTACTTGATGCTCCATCTATGAGACGAATGATTTTGAGCCTCCTAGTTACACCGTCATTTTTTGTTGTAATTGCTATTAGCAGTAGCATGCTTTTCTATTTATGTATAACTTAGATGAATGCTTGTTGTGATTGAATGCACTTTAATGTTGTTTGATAACGTTTGTTTACTCACCCTGTTCAGAACACAGACATCTATGACTCCTCAGTTTCTGATCAGACGATAGTTATCTTTGATGCCTGAGGAACTTGCGCTACCACACTGCTATTTCAATCTATTTCAGAACTAAGCTTCATATTGAATCTGATTTCTAGTAATACCACACACACACAAACCATTTCTAATCTCTTCGGTGGACTGTACTCTCGTTTTTGTGAGTATGAACTAATTTTTAAGATCATGTTGGGCAACTAGAACACTTAAAGCTGTGATTATACTTAGCATAAGCTTTCTATTAGATTGTTTTTGCATCTAGAAGTTGATTGTAACGGGAGAACTGTTCCGCAATATTCATGCTCTCTTCTTCGTTCACGTTCTTTGCACTCCCTTGTTCCATCAGATTGGTATCATAGCATAGCTCATATAAACCGAGAGATTAAGTGTGTTCTATTTGTATTATTGTTAGTATGTCTCATATAGGTAGCTCTTCGTCTTCATCATTCAACGAAGCTAGAATCATTGACAAGTTCAATGGTTCTAACTTCTAAATCTGGGAGTTAAAACTCTGGATGATGTTGATAGATAGAGATCTTTGGGATGTAGTAGAAGGTGCTGACTTGAAACCAGAAGATGGTGATCAAGCAAAGACATGGAAGATCAAGATCAAAAGGCCTTAGCATGCATCACACACACGGCAGAATTCAAGGAGCAAGATACACATTTGTTAATGGCTTACAACAACAGCAACGAAGATTGTGATAGCTGGTACCTGGACAGCGGTGCTACCTAACACATGACCTCTTGCAAGGAATGCTTTACCGAGTATGCAACTTACAACATTGATCAATTCATCTACCTCGGAGATTCAAGCACCATACACGTGGAAGGCAAAAGAACAGTGAAGATCACTTTCAAAAAAGATCTTTCTCTTTGTGTTCCCAATGTCCTTCACGTTCCTCAGCTATCAAAGAACTTGTTATCAGTCTCTAAGATAATTGATGAGGGCTACACTGTTACTTTCTCATCTGAGTAGTGTACAATATTTGAGGAAGATACTATTCTGACTACATGCACTAGAGTCAGAAATCTGTATGTACTCTCTAATTTAGTTGCATTAGCTAGTATCTCTAATGAAAATGTAAACGATAAAATCCAAACACATAGAAATTCAGTATCATTTCATTCGGGAGAAAGTCTTCTTTGGGCAAGTGATCCTTCAATACTGTTTCACAACAGAAATGGCCGTAGACATCTTCACCAAAGCGCTTCCCAAGATCAAGCATCAAAAGTTCTTCAGCATGTTGAACCTGACGAAGATACCAAGGCACCAACCGTGACCTTAAGGGGGACTGTTGGAAAACAATCTATAAATAGATCATCCCAGCACAAATTACTTGATGCTCCATCCATGAGACGAATGATTTTGAGCCTCCCAATTGATACAATATACTCCTAGTCCTGGATACACGGTACTCCAGTGAAACAAGCTATTAGTTATGCCACGTCATAATGGACGTGAGCCGAAAGTAACTAATATCCTTGTGAGGCCCATAACACACTAAATGGAGTTTAGACAAGGTATGAGACAGTGTATGCATGTGTAGAGTTATCAATAGCAATTCTATGAATAGTTGGTCCATGCATAGGACTCTATTCTAAGTGAATCTATGTATAGGGAACTTAGGGCTATGCATGACTAAGTGCCCAGGATGCTTTTGGCTCTATATAATGGGTCCAAACTCGCCCTACTCCTCCTCATGGTTCTTGATTCATTGCCAGGCTCTCACTCTACATTCATGCTTCTTGTTCCTTGGCTCGGGGGTGAGGCTTCTAGAGATTGATTGGATGCTTCTACTTGGTTGGGTGGTTTCTCCATTGTGTGTTATCCTTTGTGTTTAGGATTTGTAAGCAGGATCTAAGGAGCTTCCCTTATAGTGGTATCAGAGCAAGGCTTACAAGTTTGGAGAGGTGGTGTTTTTCATTGGAGCTTGGTGATATTCAACTAGTATTCTCATCCAAGGAGAGGAGCAAGGTTGCATGTTGGCGGATTTTCCCAAATTCAATTTGCATTTTCCATATCTCTCTAAAATTCATTATGGTTTATGGAATATTGTGCTAGGAAATCAATTTTGGTGTCTTTTTTGGAGTTTTAGCATGTGTAGCTCAAAACTAGCTTGAGAATTCTAGGAATTGGGTTTGTAGGAAGTAAAAAATTGACCAATTTTGGTGAATTTTGGGGGATGAATTTCTCTAAATCCATAAGGGGATCATTTTGGATTTTTTCTAGCATGATTTGTATTTCTTTTTACCTTCCCAGCAAGCTATCAGACCTATAAATTGATGGGTAGAGGCTTATGTTTCAATTCCATCAAGTTTATAAATTTTGACTTCTAGAAATCAAGAATTCATGGTTCTCAGCCCAACTGCTTCATAGGATCTGAATGAAGGCTTCATGGAACTCTTTGAGACCATTTAAGGCTGTTTGGATCATCACTTTTAGGCTTGGTTGAGTGTTTGCAAGTTTTTAGTCACATTGGCCTAGAAAAAGTTCGCCCTCCTAGGGGTTAATTGGCTGTTATGAACTTGCACGTGTGAATCTTTGGAAGCGAAGTTCTTCCCAGATTGAAAGTTAAATTGAATTTTTCCTTTTTTGATTGTATTCCAAACTTGGGTTAACGTTTGAAATCTGTTACTTGTTTGGAATATTTCTAATCGATATTGATCGTTGGAAATGGATAAAGTTAACGTTTGTGCAAGATACTCGTCAAAATTGAATTTAAAATCATCAAACAATATGAAATGGCTAGATAAAATGAATGATGACAGAATTCTTTATCCGATCAATGGAATCTTGTTTGGATACAGTTTAAGAGTTCTAAAATCCTATTGGTAGGATTTCCATTCATGAAATTTCATATTCTGAGTTTGGTTAGTTTTTGTCAATATTGATGGAGTAATGTCAGACCAGTCAATAAAAAAAAAGAAAACAGTCCAATTGTAATGAAAAAATTGTAGGAATTAAAACACTGATTTCATTTTCAGTTAAATCCTATGGTGAATTATATTCAAAAAATCAGAGTAGTAGTGTTTTTCATACTAGTAGATGATTTTTGGTATATCAGTTATTCAACCCATGTATAGGATAGAAATGAAATTGTTTCATATTTTTTCCTACAGTATTTAATTTCAAACATTTACTAATGTCATAACGTCTTCCTAGTACCTTAGTTGAATTAGATTTTCTGAAAACTGATAATCTATAAAATTTTGTTGTGCCATCTCTGAGAGCTTGTGAGGAGTGGCTATGGTGATTGATTGATGTGATCTACATACTGCACTAGATTCTATCGGAATTTTAACTAACTTGTCTCCAAATTTACTACACCACAGAACCGTACAACCTTGTTGTACACCTGTATATCTTTGAGAGCTTGTGAGGAGTGGCTATGGTGATTGATTGATGTGATCTGCATATTGCACTAGATTCTATCGGAATTTTAACTAACTTGTCTCCAAATTTACTAGACCACAAAATCGTACAACCTTGTTGTACACCTGATATCGATTCAGCGCACACAAGCACAACTCCTAGTCCTTGACTTGGTTGTTCGCGCGTTGATTCGATATACATGGACACATGCAATATCGATTTAGCGCGTAGATGTACAACCGCTCGGGATCTTCTTGGGCTCTTGCGCGTTGAACCTGTACTAGTACATATCAAGATGAGAAGTAGAGGGAATATAAGAATTTTCGAAGTGTGTGATCGTTCAAAAGGCAAAGATCAGTAATGTGAAAAGTATGAAGTCTCAGATTCGATCCAAAGGCTTGACATAAAACTAGGAAGTATATTAAAAGAAAATCTTCCCACTCAACAAATTTTCAATCTATCTGATGCTACCCCAGCCTTTCCGATGCCTCCGGGACTGTGTCTTCGTTCCCCATGATGATTATGAGCTCCAAAACTTGCAAAATACACCAAGGAAGGATTCCTTCCAGCCGTTTTTGTCTCTCCAAGCTTTCACCTCCTGTGAAGGACTTTCTCACTTCATTGCGGAACCCGTGACAAGCTGTATCCATTGATCAGGCACGCAAGACTATTGTAGCTCTGATACCATGTCAATAATCAGATAAGCAATATAAAGCATTCACCTTAAGCAATCACCAAAGAAGGCGGAAGAAGAACACACACTCTCACTGAACACACTATCACACTATGCTCATACTGAGTGTAAAATGTACAAATAAACCCTGAACCCTGATAGAGAGAGAAAAACCTAGGAGTAGACTAATAGACTAGCCTACGACTAATTACAACTGGTAACAACTGTCAATAATAAAGTGCATCGTAAACAGTAACAATGAAATTTATCATTGATTCCTAACATCTAAGGCTCCCAAACTCTACATTGAAATTAGGGTTTCTTATCACGTATGTTCACAATTATGTTTTCAAAATTTACTTATGGCACAATTGCAAAGCCCACATGTTTAGTTGACGTTGACTCGCCCAACCGACGCTTGGTTGTCACCAGACCTTAAGGTTTAATGGTAATGTGACCAAATCAATATGCTTAAAACATGTTGAGTCTATTATTGCCCACATACCTTTCATGAACTAGTTGTCACGAGGGGACACCACGGTCCCCACACAGATTGTCACGAGGGGACACCACGGTCCCCACACATGTCGTGGGAGCTACACTGTACTCCCTCTTGTAACCACGTAACGGTATGCTTAACTGGTATTCGTTTGAATATCTGTCCACTTCTTTCTCGTATTGTTTTTCATATAGGTAAAATACCAAAGAATACAACAGCAGCCGACTCAATGTTCTCTTGGATAGAGTCTGTCGTATAAGGTTCGTATACGGTGGCAATAAAAGCAATACAGCAGCTAATTTAGTCCTTTCTTAGAAAAAGTTCGACGTATGCAAAGCGTATACAGTGGCTATACGGTGTCGGCATCCTTGGAGAGGGGATGGATGGCCTTCCTTCGCGTTTCTTCGGCCACGAGAGGAGCGAGAGATTCATTCATCGATCCGTCTCGGTCCATTTCGTAGACGCGTTTTGGTGAAAAAACGTGTCAAAGCTTTGTTAGATAGGCCCATCAAGTGCTCTATGTGGCATTCATTATCTTGTTTTTTATACATTTCTTTAGAATATCGATATCATTGGATGCCATACGAGGCCTCAGATTTCGTTATATCACAGATATCAGTCATTAGATGCTGTACGAAGGGTCAGATTTGAGATTTGTAAGCAAGTTCCCACAAATTGAAGCGCGTTTTGGTGGATTAAGGCTGAGTGTTGTTTAAGATGTTGGCAGATTAAGTGCCTGCTCTGCTCTGCAAGGATCCGTCAAAAGCAGTGGTGGATTTTAGAGGGCTTTGGTTTGGTCTCGTTTTAGCTTAAGGCAAGTGGTTTGGATCTACAGATTGGTGTTTAAAAGCGTGTGTTCAAGATGAGTAGCTTTTTTGATAAATTATCGTCGATTTTTGGGAATGGTGACACGCTTCCATGGACTGACACAGACGTTATTCAGGTAACGTAAATTCCATTATTTTGCTACTTTTCATGTAAAACATTCAACCTACTTTTCTCACAGGCGTGATCACTTAATATTCTCGGAAGTGTGGAACAAAGGAAAATCTTAAATATACATATGTTTTTTTTTTTTTTCTGTTTTTTCCAGGTAACATGTCCACAATGCTTCTGTAAAAGGTTCATAAGGGAATGTTCTATTTGACTTAATATCTTTAGAAGTGCAGGATCAAGAATGTATTTGCTTTTTCTTTTTTTAAGCAGAAATATTCGTAATGCTTCTGTGAAGGGTTCATACTGCATAATTTCTGTTTTACTTTTCTGTTTTACTGAACATGCTCTTAAGTTTAGAATCATGAATGTTATTATCAACACTAGATCATCAGCTGGGATAAGGTTGTCCTTTCCACCAAGTCGTTCCTTCAAACGACTAACGTGAAATACAAGATGAACCTTAGTTCCAGCATGAAGTTCTAGTCGATATGCGGTCCTACTAATCTTTTTAACAATTTTGAAAGGGCCGCTATATCGTGGAAACAACTTGGGGCACTTCCTTGTTTGAAGGACCTTAGAATCTTTTGGGATTCTAAGATACACCCAATCACTGATCTCAAATTCTCGAGGAGAGCGGCTTCGGTTAGCATAGAATTGGCCTCGATCTTGAGCCAATCTGATATCCTTAGCCACCTGCAGCGTTTCCTACATATCATGCAAGACATCAGCTACAGCTTGTACCTTGAGACCATTGAGTCCAATGGAGATAGGGGAACGAGGCTGAAAGCCGTACAAGAGCATAAAAGGACTAAATCCGGTGGCAGAATGCTTCATACTATCTGGTTGACAAGTTCTATTTGTCCAACGGTTTTTGGGACGAAAGACTTAAGGTGGTTTCCAGTCTTTCAAAGATTGCCTGCCAGAACTTGCCTGTGAACTTAGAATCACGATCACTAACAATATCGTTCGACAAACCATACATCCTGAACAACTTTCCAACGAAGAGTTGTGCAAGTTCGGAATCTTTGACAGTAGTTTTTGTTGGAATAAACTGTGCCATTTTGGTAAGCCTGTCAACTACTACCCAAATGGCATCATGACCCTTCTCGGACTCGGGAAGTCCAATCACAAAATCCATAGAAATACTTTCCCATTTCTTACTGGGAATTTCCAATGGATGTAACAGACCAGCTGCTTTGAGTCTTTCCGCTTTATTAACTTGGCATTGTTCACACTTTTGAACATATGCCTTCACATGACCCTTCATTCTTGGCCAATAAAATTCTCTCTTAACAAGGTCAAGCGTTCTCTGTATACCAGGATGTCCCGCACTGGGACTATCGTGACACTCGTGCAGGATTTGGGCCCTAATGTTCACGATAACTGGCACACACACTTTTCCTCTATAGAAAAGTAAGCCATTCCTAATGGAATATTCATCAAGTATCTTTTCTTTGCGAGACTTCTTGGAATCCTGCTTTCCAAGATTATGTCTCAAAGTAGAGCTTCCAGCTAGGACTTCTTGCCAAATACGATCGAAAAACTCATCGGTTCGACAAAGGTCTCGTAGAGAAAGATACAACTCAGCTTGGAACTCAGCAAAGCATAACTCATTAACCTCTCCAATCCGGGCATCAGCGATACAATTCGACGCACCTCGACGATACTTAATGTCAAATTCGAACTCCTGAATGAGATCTGACCAACGGGCCTTACGACCCCTCAGGTCCGAGGCAACACAGATAAGCTTAAGAGATTCGTGATCCGTCATAACCACGAATTTAGATCTGTACAATAATGTCTCCAGATCTTTAATGTGTGGATGTTTGCAAAAAGTTCCTTCTCATAAGTAGAATACCTACTTTGAGCTGGGTCCAACTTCTTGCTTTCGAAAGCCACTGGTTTGTCGCGGAAGCGCGTGTGTGGGACTGATTCGTATTCGTCCTCTTCGTCTTCTTTATCGCGAACAATTTTCTGTCTTTAAATTATCTTTTCGTGCGGAAGCCCTTACAGGATCCCAAACACTCGACCACGCATCACAGAACATATTTTATTCTAGCAATCATGATACATAGTATAAGACGAGATGTACGAAAATAGAGTGACTGTATTATCAGTTTTAATTCAGAGTGAATTCGTCAGTGTCTCGCTCGTTGGCGGAATGACATTCTACTCTTTTGCTGTGTTCTGCTCGTTGGCAGACTTTCATGCACAATTATGGTGTCTTTACTTTCTTACTCTATTCGCTACGTCTCTCTTTGTCTCTTACAGATCTCTGTATTCACCTCATCTTGTTATGATCCAGAGAGGATCGTTTATACCTCCACTATGTGGAGTTTACAAGATAGCTAAACGTCGAATCACATGACTAGTTAATGCTAATCAACTAGTTAGTTAGTCTCCGTCGTTGCTACTCGTTTCAGCTCGGCGTGAAGCCCGTTGAGCTGCCAGCGCGAAAGATTTTTCTTTGTCTGATTCGTTATCTCCCGTTTGCTTTCGTTCTTTTCGTTTCTTTTCGTAGTTTTCGTTTCGCATCCCTTTTGCGGTTTGCGGTCCTGGAGGTGTGTTTGCGATTCGCGATTGATTCGCGAATCGTTCGTGCTTCGAGTCAAAGACACGTTGACTGTCACGAATTGTTCTCGTTCGACCTTCGTGTCTTGTTCGTGCTGCGACAAAGTTGCAGGAGTTCACCATTTCTGACACTCCCTCTTGAACCTTGAAGCTTTGTTCGTTTAATCCAATTGCCTCTCTTTGCTTGGTAAAGAGTGGCTTGTCGAGCGTTCGAGATCAAATCTCGAATATGATGGTACTTCAGAGGAATGTGCTTTGTCTTTGAATGGAAGACAGGATCCTGGGACAGATAGATGGCAGTCTGAGAGTCCATCATCATCGTGCTTGGCCCCTCTTGTGGTATCCTGATTGCCTCCAACATCATTTGCAACCACACTACCTCATTTGCCACTTTCGAGGCTGCGACATACTCAGCTTCGCAAGAGGATTAAGCTACCAAGGTTTGCTTCTTGCATATCCAACTGATTGCAGCTCTGCACGCTATCGTACATCCTCCAGTAATGGACTTGCTGTCATCTTTGCAGCTTGCCCAGCTCGCATCACTGTACTGATGCAGCTCGAATCCTTTCTCTTCGTTTCTAGCTTTGTAGGTTAATCCAACATTCTGGGTACCCTTCAGATACTGTAGGATTCGTTTGGCCATTTTCCAATGTGCTAGACTAGGATTGGAGCAGAATTGGCTCAATGCATAGACAGAGAAGGCCAGATCGGGTCTGGTACAAGTACATCAGACTACCGATTAAGTTCTGGTAGGGTATACCTGCCATCTTCTGTTCTTCCTCTTCTGTTTTTGGGGAATCCTGTTTCGTGAGCTTGGCTCCAGCTATCATTGGTGTGGCTTTCTCTTCACGGTCCATCATGTGGTACTGCTTAAACACTTTTCTGGCAGATTCTGACTGACTCAAGTGCATTTCGCCATTTATTCAATCTCTTCTGATCTCCAGCCCTAGGCATTTTGTTGCTTCTCCGAGATCTGTGATTTCGTAGTTTTCAGAAATCTGACTCTTCGTGTCTTTGATCATCATTAAGGAATTTCCTATCATCAACGAATCATCCACGAAATGGTCAGTGAATGGATTCCGATGTTGCTTGCCTTTCTGACAAGCTTCGCAGAACTCAGCCTCGGGCCTTGATATTTTGAGACCTGTGACAATGTCCTTTGTGCTCATGTCGTACAAGCTCTGCATGTTTAGATGATACATTCTCCTATGCCAGAGCTGATCTTCGTTTTTTGAAGCATTTAATATGCTATCAGAGTCGCTGATTATTTTGGCCTGGTAGAGGTTTTCTGCATCCGCTTGTCAGCAACTTGTTTGTCGTCTTCTCGATCATACGGCAAGTGTTGCCGTCGAACAAAACTCGCATGCCTAGATCTGCCATCTTGGAGACAGATAGCAGATCTTTTGTGAGTGAGGGCACATAGAGTGCTCTTGGCAGCTCTGCTTGGCCTGACAGTGTTCGTAGCTGTAGAGAGCCGGTGCCCTTGACATCGTGTCTGCTTCCATCGCCTAGAATCACCGCTCTGTCGTTTTCGAGTTCGCGAAAGTTGATCAAGATCTTCTTGTTGCAGGTTATGTGAGATGTTGCTCCTGAATCGATGACAACACCGTAGTCATGTTCGGAGTAGCTTGTCGAAGCTTCGTCGAGTATCGTGAAAGCTTCGTCACCTCTTTTTGCATCTTTAGATGATTCTACAACGTTTGCCTTTTCAGCTTTGTTTTTTCTTTTTGGGTTGAATCTGCAGTCGTATGTAGAATGCCCTTTCTTCTTGCAGTGCATGCAAGGTATTATTGGATTGAACCAGCATTTGTTGGCCGTATGGCCTGGTTTGTGGCAGTGATCTCTTGGCTTGTTTTTGTTCTTCTTCTTTCCTTTTGTGAAGAGAGCCTTCTCTTGATCACTGCTTCCCGCTCCTTCGTCTCTCATCAGTCTCTCATCAGCGACAAGACTGACTGCTTTGTCGAATGTCATATCTGGTAGACTCAGTATGAGCATTCTCAGCGGCTGATAGGATGTCGGTAGAGATTTCATGAAGTACATCAGCTGCTGTGGTGCTAGGACCTGGTGCTCCTGTCCTGATGCAACGAGTTGAGCGAAGATCGTTTTGATCTTCTCAACGTGCTGATCCAACTGGTTGCCATCCCACCGTATTGATTGCAGCTGATTGTGAAGGTGCATGACTGAAGCTGCAGTCCTCACTTCATACTTTTGCTTTAATCTTTCCCATGCTGCATGGCTGCTTTCGCAGTCTTCAATTTGCATGAGTAGATCTTCATTTATGGACGAAACGATGATCTCCATTGTGCGCTCATCCTTTCTGATCCATTCAGCTCTCCTCGGGTCTCCCTCTGGAGGCTGCACCTCTGAGAGCTCGGTCACCGACCAGGTGCTTTTCCCTTCAGGAGTGTTTTGATTTTGAATTTCCAGATTCTGTAATTTGCGCCATCGAGACTGATTGCTACTCTGGGGTAGCCATATTATGTTGTCAAGAAGAATCACTGTTGGGATATCAGTAGTGACAACCTGTTCGCTCTGATACCATGTCGCGGAAGCGCGTGTGTGGGACTGATTTGTATTCGTCCTCTTCGTCTTCTTTATCGCGAACAATTTTCTGTCTTTAAATTATCTTTTCGTGCGGAAGCCCTTACAGGATCCCAGACACTCGACCACGCATCACATAGCATATTTTATTCTAGCAATCATGATACACAGCACAAGACGAGATGTACGAAAATAGAGTGACTGTATTATCAGTTTTAATTTAGAGTGAATTCGTCAGTGTCTCGCTCGTTGGCGGAATGACATTCTACTCTTTTGCTGTGTTCTGCTCGTTGGCAGACTTTCATGCACAACTATGGTGTCTTTACTTTCTTACTCTATTCGCTACGTCTCTCTCTGTCTCTTACAGATCTCTGTATTCACCTCATCTTGTTATGATCCAGAGAGGATCGTTTATACCTCCACTATGTGGAGTTTACAAGATAGCTAAACGTCGAATCACATGACTAGTTAACGCTAATCAACTAGTTAGTTAGTCTCCGTCGTTGCTACTCGTTTTAGCTGGGCGTGAAGCCCGTTGAGCTGCCAGCTGGCAGCGCGAAAGATTTTTCTTCGTCTGATTCGTTATCTCCCGTTTGCCTTTGTTCTTTTCGTCCTGGAGGTGTGTTTGCGATTCGCGATTGATTCGCGAATCGTTCGTGCTTCGAGTCAAAGACACGTTGACTGTCGCGAATTGTTCTCGTTCGACCTTTGTGTCTTGTTCGTGCTGCGACAAAGTTGCAGGAGTTCACCTTTTTTGACATGGTCTACCATCCTGGTAAAGGATTGCACCCACCGCATAGTCACTAGCATCCGTTTCCACCAGTAAAGGTTTGCTAGGGTCCACTATGTGGAAAATAGTGGCAGTAGACACTAACATTTTCAAAGCCTCAAAGCTTTGATTTAGTTCATCGGTCCAAACAATAGGTGGACTGATTTTCAAACTCCTTCCGGCGTTCTTCTTCTTACCCTTTTTAGTTTCATTTTTGGCTTTCTTTACTCCCTTAAGATGATTCGTTAAAGGTAATACAATCAAAGCATAGTCCTTAATAAATTTATGGAAAAAACTTGTGAACAGTGTGAAGCCTAAAAACGATTTTACTTCCCTTATGGTTCTCAAGATAGGCCAGTCACGAACTTTCTAGACCTTATCGTAATCGATCTCAAGACCTCGATCGGAAATGATATGTCCTAAGTACTTGAGTTTTGTTTGAAAAAACTCACACTTAGACTCCTTAGCATAGCCTGCCTTTGAATATCTAAGATCGTACGCAAATGTGCTTCATGCTCCTCAAGAGTCTTGCTATAAATCAAAATGTTGTTCAAAAATACCACCAAAAACTTTCCCAAATAAGGACGAAGTTAGAAATTAGAGTTAATCTGATATACATTTTATGTAAGCTCTAAATGTGATATTGTAATTAGTGTACAGTTAATTAGATTTGCTGTATTCAGTTGTGTTCGGGACGTGACCCGTTAGGATATATTGATCGGCCCGTCGACGGCTACTTGAGTTAGCCGGGTAGCCACACGTAGGAAAAATCAGCCTGTACAAAGTTATGTACAGTGTATGATATACTCGTGGGCATGTCTCGAGTTTGTTGGTCGAATTTGGCCCTGATACTCCAAAAATGTACTGAGGGTAATAGGGGTGTCACGATATAAACAGTGATATCGGCCACGTATCTCATAGTATGTAGGGCATATAAAGATAAAATGAAACTCATCCTCCACTACACCCAATGTGCATATCTGGCATATCCGATGCTCTCTCAAAATGCCTGAATATTTGCCTGTCTCAATAGCAAGCTCATGTGAAGAGACTCGTAACTGTCCCAATCTGTATCGGAGCCCAAAAGAAAGAGGAAGAGAGAGATATAAAGGTCTAACAGGGAGTCCCAAACTGTCTCTGCGTAAGACATGTGTGCCATAGAAGGTAAGCTTGACTCTCTCATGGTCAGGACGATCCCATATAATATGACAATATCTCCGATACAGCTGCTGTGTGATAAATGTATGAGTTCCCTGTGGGAGATCCAGCATCGAGAAGCCCCATGACTGAAAGAAAGCCACCACATCACCATACCAAGAAGACCTAGCCTGCTGTCCAGCTATAGTCTGAGAAGAAGTAAGCGCTGCCCTCACGTATCTGTGAGTATCCATGGTCTCAAGTCGATGTAGAAAGGTAACAATCTGAAACATAGCCTCTACCACCATGGGGAGTGAGGCGAACTCCGCTAAAAGAATCTCATGAGGAACTGACGGCTTCGCACGATTCATCCTCCCTAACATGGTGATCTGCAGACGAGTGATGTCTCGACAAATACTCTGAGACTTCCCTGGGCACCAGACCTGCGCCGAGTGCATAGCCACAGGTGAGACTACTGTAGAGAAAAGGTGGTCTCTGGTAGTAGGTTCATGAATATGGTAAGTAGTACACACTCTCTCCATATGTACCAAGGCAGCATGCCCCTTACGCAGGCGATATAGAGCAGTAGAGCGAAAAGTGAGTAAGGGGCCAGTGAATAATACACCTAGATAGGTGTATGATGTAAAAATCTCCAGCTGCTGTGCATCATAATAAAAAGCTTCATCTCTCATATGCTGCCGATTTGTGTTAAACACCATAACTTTGGTCTTAGCAATATTCACCGTCAAGCCCCACATTAAGCAAAAACCATATAGAGCATCAAGCTGTAATCCAGAGGCTGTAGAGGATATCAATGCCACGTCATCCGCATACAGTAGGATAGGAATAATATCAGCAAGAGGACATCCATCACCCCCCTCCTCCTTGATGATCCGTTCTAGATCATCAATGTACAATGCAAAAAGAGTGGGAGAGAAAGAGATAGCATGGAGGAGGAGAGGGCCGCGATGGACAGGTCGCGCGTGTCCAATTGGATTGAGAGGGTAGATGCTGGAGAGCATCATTGTATGGAGGAGCAGGATTCAGCGCGCCCAAATGCATATGATCGTTGGATGTGGATCCAGTGCGATCCATGGTCACGAGGAGGAGCTCGAGGAGCAATGTGGGCCATAAGATCTAGGCAACCATTGGATGCATGTGGAGAAAGGCCATGAAGTGCCTTGAAGGGGAAAATGCGCTTATTCTTCTTTAAAAATCTTCACCTTGAAATTCAAATTGGACCCGAAGGGCATGAAATGCCATTCTTCATTAAAAATCTTCATAACGAAGAAACAGTTCATTTTGCAAGGGCATTCTTTGGAAGAACCTATCTTTGGCTAGAGGGGGGCACCTTTTTTGGCCATCCTTGGGCCAAAATGACCCTGAAACTGGTTGCTCAGAGCCAGTGGACAGAGCGACGTCACAGAGCAGGGAGGCGTTTCGGGGTGTTTTCATCACCATTCGATCGAGCGGAGTGCGGGTGACCTAGTAATGGGCTACATTTGCTATTTGGGTACCGTAGGGCCAAATTTGGGGCAATTTTGGGCTGGTGAAACCTGCTACAAGGCAGTACAATGAGGCATTATCGCTTCGGAATCATTATTACTTACTCTTGACAGGGTAACAGGGTGTTTGGAAGCGGTAAATGCAGTATGGGAGCGAATCGTAGCGGAATTGTGTGGAGAAAGCTAGTTCTGGCGATGGAAGTGCAGTTTGGTGGCGTGACTACTCATCATTGGCGACAATTTTGAGAGGGCAAGCAATCACAGGTAAGAGGTAGGCATGGTATGCCGGTTACAGGTGAAAAAGTCTTGTGATCAGGTTCAACTTTTGGAGTTAGAACCAACCAACGTCAAGTGGTGTTTTGGAGGAACGCTCTCACAGGTATGATCGGCAGTGGCATTGTCGAGTCGAGTGATAGCTGCATTGACACACGCATCTGTATCTTGACACTTTCTCTTTTGGAGGGAAATATGGGCTAGCTTGGAGACACACACATTTCGGCGGTCATGGGTGATGGAAGTGCAAGGTGGTGCGAGTTGGAAGCCATTGGGCAAGACAGCGGACTTGCATTGGACGAGCTGTGTGGTTTTGCAGTAGGTAAGTCAATTTTGATCAAGCCATTTAAGCTGTGGAGCAGTGTATCAGGTTTGTCATCGAGGAGATACACTTCAATTGCCTATTTTGGGTAAGTCAAGTCAATTTGCCATATCAGTGTTGCATCAGGGATGCAGATTCCAGTGATGACAGGGTGCAGATCGTTTGGTTTGGGCCATGGAAGATCTCACACGTTCACTTGGAGGGATGTTGGCATGCACAGTCATGTGAGGGACTTGATGGTGGCTTTGGAGTTCACATCTCAGGGAGTGGTTTGGAACCATTCACAGGAGCAGCTTGGAGCTAGCTTGAGGGAATACAGGTGGGCACTACAGTTAGATGCTCAGATCTTTGTGATAAGGGATGGCATTGGGATAGCATTGCAGGATGACATGGGATGATCATCAGGGGGCAGCTATTTCATATTGGACTTGAGTCATTGTCATTGGACAGGACTTACAGGGCGATTCATGATGGAATCAGGACGCTGCAAACGCAAATGGGCAAAGCGTGAAGCTTTGGGAGCCAGCTCTAGGATGGAGAGCTGATGGAGATCGCACGGGGTGTGATCGGAGGGCGTTTTGCTAGAGATCTACTGCAGGGGACACTGATGGCGAGGACTTCATGGTTTGCTCATTTGGGAGTACAGGTTGGCATTACAGTAGGGGGCCAGTTTTGGACATTGGCATCGAAGGGGAGGCATCTACCATCACGGGCGTGGATAAGCTATTTATAGCTTTCATGCATTTGGCTGTATTTGCAAGAGTCTAGGCTTGGCACAGGTGTTGGAATTTCCATGGTGTAGATTCTCAGGTGGTGAGATCAGGAAGCCTAGAGGAAGTCACTCAGAGCCATATACCTCAGTAGGATCAGGGAGACATTAGTCTCGGGATCCCATGAGCGGCGACTCAGGGACATGCTTGTGTTGGCATGGTGTCGGGTGGCACATAGCCAGGGAGAGCGAGCAGATGCTAGGAGCCAAGTGGAGCAGGTGATGCTTTGGAGTTCGGCTTGTCTAGCAGGATGGTGACCAGAATCAGAGACATCAGGTGAGCATAGTATGTGGATGTCGAGTCCATTGGGGTGGCACTCAGGGAGATGCTACAGTTGCTCAGGTATGATATGTCATTTGATGTATGGATGATGATCTTCAGCTGGTGCATCATGTGGTGACCTAGGGACGGGTCAAGCCTACTTGGAGGTAGGTGGCATGGAGTGTACCTGGGGTGGTACATATCCTGAGGGCATGGAGTGCATTACAGGGTGATGTGGATCCAGCATACCCATGGGTTGTGAGCCACTAGGGATGGAGATGGTTGCTCAGGGAGTGACAACTGATACTTTGGCGAGTGATCAAGTGAGTTGCATGGTTATATGCACGGTAGTTTCCAAGTTGGCGTCACATGTAATTTCTATCCATCATCTTTTGGTAAGCAGGATGCAGCTTTTGGTTAGATCCAGTTGGAGTCTAGTTGCACTACAGGTGGACAGATTCTTGGGGAGCTATCAGCGGGTAATGGATACTTGGTGATCAAATGGTACAGGGTACAGGGTTCTGGAGCTATCCTAGCTGATATGTTGTGGATCGTGGGTGAGTTGTTCATCACGATAGTGGATCTAGTTTGCATTTGCTGTGGCCTGGACGCTATGATGGATACATTGGTGAGATAGGCTCCTTGGTGGGAGGCCTATGTACTGGTGAAATCAGAATTGTCAACGTCAAGCAAGGGAAGTTGAGCCTACATGGGATGTAGGAGAGGCAAATCATCATCAGTATCTCTGGGAGATGGACGTGCTACTCAGGTATAGCCTATGGTGAGTTTTGCATACAGTCATTCATTGAGTCCTTGGTAGACTCTTGTGCTTGGAGCATGGGTATAGATGGATGGAGATCAGCTTTCAGGGCTTATTGGTCATTTGGATATGCTTGGACGTGAGGGCATCTTGGTTACAAGTGTGGGCCATGGTTGGAGACCTGATTTGGTGACCAATGGTGTAGCAACGGATCTACAGGTGACAGGTGCTGGTACGACAAGATACCACAGTTTGCGCAAGCCTGGTCATGCATTTGACGTGTTCGTGTTCGTTTGCATGAATGTGTGCTTGCATGTTACCTTGTCACGGGAGTCTAGATCTGAGTCGGAGTTGTATGTGGTTTGCTACAGTGAAACAAAGTAGTCATTTTATGCTCTTTGACTTGTCATTATGTCTACTAGCTGTTTATCCGGTGAGGGTATAGTCTTATGGTGGCAGTAAGATTTCCTCAGGTTGAGCCTCAGTCGCTCATTTATCTCAGCTTTACAGGTTTGTGCTTGTAAGTGTCTGATAGGATGTCAGCCTAGCTAGATGGAGGATGTAAGTCTCATGGTGGCAGTGAGATTTCCTCAGTTTGAGCCATGTCGCTCATGTGGTCCACTTGTGGTCAAGTCGGATTAGAGACGAGTCAGTTGGTCGAGAGTATGGTAAACTCTCTGTATGAGCATTGTGTTTACATGATACTTTGTGAGTCAAACCTGGTGGTTTGTTGGTGTGCTTGAGTGTGAGTCAAGTACAGGGTAACATGGACATGCATAACATCTTTTGGACACTCTAGACGGTGCTCCAGATTATTGTTTTTCACTCTTATCACATTTGAGCTTAAGGGAGAGAGTTAGAAATCAGAGTTAATCTGATATACATTTTATGTAAGCTCTAAATGTGATATTGTAATTAGTGTAGAGTTAATTAGATTTGTTGTATTCAGTTGTGTTCGGGACGTGACCCATTAGGATATATTGATTGAGCACTGATCCCATAGACGACTGCTTGGGTTAGCCGGGTAGCCACACGTAGGAAAAATCAGTCTGTATAGAGTTACATACAGTGTATGCTATACTCGAGGGCATGTCTCGAGTTTGTTGGTCGAATTTGGCCATATCAGGCCCGACCTTAGTTTGGCAGGTGGTAGGCCAGTTTTAGGACACCTGTCTTTTTCATTTAAGTTGTGTTTCCTATATGTATAGTTTTCTTTGTAGTACAGTTTAACTTTTGCTGTGCCATCTATGAGAGCTTGTGAGGAGTGGTTATGGTGATTGTGTGATGTGATCTGCATACTGCACTAGATTCTATCGGAATTTCAACTGACGAAGGATATCGTTCATCATCTGCTGAAAGGTTGTTGGGGCATTAGTTAGACCAAAAGGTAAAACTAGGAATTTGTAATGGCCATACCTAGAACGAAAACTAGTCTTGGAAACATCCACCTCGTGGATTCTAATTTGATGGTACCTTGACCCAAGGTCCAATTTGGTGAAATACTTTGCACCATTCAATTGTTCCATTAAGTCGTCCATCCGAGGTAAGGGATAACGGTTCTTAATAGTTATTTCATTAAGCTTTTTATAATCGACACAAAGATGTATACCATCGTCTTTCTTGCCGGTTAATAATACAGGAGCTCCCCCAGGGGACTTACTGGGTCGAATATGGCCCTTACGTAATAACTCCTCAAGTTGCCTAGCAACCTCATCCTCTTCCTTCGGGCTCATGCTATAAGGGAATAACGATACAGGAGAGCTATCAGGAAGATCTATATGATGGTCTACACCCCTAGAGGGGGGTAAACCCTCAGGCAACTGTTCAGGGAATATGTCACTATATTCCCCTTTAAAGATTTTACTCTCAGGTGTTGATTCTAAATTAGCATATGAAAAAGACAAAACTTTAGGGAAAGATAATACATCAACATTGGAATTTTGAGTAACATTGATCTTTCAAAAACATAAATACGAGTGATACTTAGAATTTAACAAACATTGATTTGTTTCATGAGCAGTTACATAAGGTAGCTCAAGCTCATCACCTTTAAGATGGACCATTGAGCCATTATGCAAGAAAGATAAACTATGAGTTACATAACCCTTCTTTAATGACTCGTTCCTAGCATAAAACCACTCTTTACCTAGGATTAGGTCTACCTTATCAAGATTCATAACATGAAATGAAAAACTATCTACATAATTCTGAATCTTCAACGATACGTGAGGGACAAACTGGTCCTAGACCTGCTGCTCCCTACCTGCTGCCATCCTAACCACATGCTTGTGGTCATTTGGTGCGGTTGCCAGCTGTAGCTTCTGCACCAATTTAGCATTAATAAAATTATGCGTAGAACCGTCGTCAAATAAAACACTCAAAGGTTGGCTGCCTATGAGCCCATTCATGCGAATGAGATCGTGAGGTCCAAAAACCGTGGTATTAAAACAACAATTACTACGAACTGTTTCATCCTTAAAGGACACATCAATGCAAGAAATTGAAGAATTACCTGGTGTCTTGAAGGAACGGCCACCTTTCTTCCTTTTCTTCGGGCAGTCCTTAGAAAGGTGCCCCTTCTCCATGTAGGAGAAACACAACCCGTCGCTCTTGGCCTTGTCAAAGTCTACTCTCTCCAACTGAGGGTGTTTTTTCTTCTTTCTCGATGGGGAAGCTTAGGAGAGCTTGACGAGACTGCAACAAACCCTTCATCTCAGCTTCCGCCCATTCATGTTTAGACCGTGACAATCTGTTGTTGTAACAGATTAATCGCACGTGCCATCTCCTCCATATCAGCCGCTGCGGGGCTTGGAGCTTGGGTTACTTCCATCGGAGAGTCCATGGAAAGAGTGAGGAGTAGTAGAAAACTAGAGGAAAACGGAGAGCAACGGTGTCAAACCATTGAAATTTGTATAGTATTGCTCAAGAAACCACGAAAATAGACTAACTTGAGTTAGAGAGCAAAAACTTTCAACTTCAAAAAGTGGGGTGAAGGAGTGTGAACCTACAACCCTTTAGCCCCTCCTCCAAGCTCCTCAACCATTTCCATGCAAAAAGGACAAGTGGGGCCTCAAAAAGGACCCATTTGTCCTTTCTAGGGTTTGCCTCAATGTGGAGGCCCAAGGGCTTGCCACATGGCACCTGGAACCCAAATTAATATGCAACTTAATTTTGGCCCCTATTGCCTTCTCCTTCCTCCTACATTCCTCACATCCATTTCAAGCCTTTGGAATTTGCAGGTACAGAGGAAGGAGGGAGAGCTGTGTGACCTGTCAAAGGACAGAGGAGCAAGGACGATTTAGTTTCAATCTTTTAATTAAAGAATAAGCTGAATCAATTCCGGTTTTCCGCAAAAATGTTACAAGTTTTTAACTTAGAATTAACTTTTTTTAGCTTGACTTGGAATTTAATTTGTTTCAATCTTCAAGAAACCAAAAGGGAGGAGGGGACTATAGAGATACGACCTCCCCTCCCCTCCCATCAAAGCTGCAAAGGACTAAAGGAGAGGGGGTGTACCTCCCACAACGCATGCTGCGCTGCAGCAGCGTGAGCTGCTGTAGCGCAGCATGGGGGCCATTTAAAGGGGGAGTATCAACTCCCTCTCCCCTGCATTGATCCGTTGTACGGACCAGCTAGGTCCGCAGGTTAGCGGGAGGCTGGCCCGTGGCCCGTGGCTCAAGCCAGCTCGGGCCAGTGCCCAAGAATCAACACCCCCTTTTTTTGTTTTTTTTTTTCTCAAACACAAAAAGACATGAGAAAGTAAAATGGGGGGGGGGGGGGTTGGTATTCACAAAGATCAACAATTAAACTCCTAATATAGTCAAGTGTCTTCAAAACATATAGTTTTAAAGAAATCAGAAATATAAAAAGCTTAGAACCAAAAAAATTTAAAGGTTCAAAAGGAAGGAAAAGGTCATTGCCAAGGAAATAGAAAGTTTACAACCAAACTAGTTTCCTTCAAGCAATTAACCACAACTTTTTCACGAACCTTCATGAAACAAAGTTTATTATAAAAACATCTATAGCCACATTCCAAGAGGAATTTCAAAACCGTAAAGGCATGAGAGGGAACGTGCGCACCTAAAAAGAATCAGCAGCTCTGATACCAAATGTTACAACTCCCTAGATTTCCGATGGCCTTGAAGGTTGACACACATCCCATATCAGTGACGATGCACCGTATCCGCCCATCCATAGGGTCACTGCTGGACCCACCCCCGTGCACTGGAGTTATCGACATCCTCATGCCTAGTCATGCCTCTGGCGATAACTAGCGTCCCATACCACCAGCCGTCGCCCTTGGCTCTCCGTAGCATATGTCTCCTGGCCTGGAAATACATCGTGGCTATTGCACGTGCTCTCCATCTACCAACTCCCGAGTAGACCGAGTGAATGGCAAAAGGGAAGCCTCACCACTATATAGGCATAGCATAGTGGGTCCCATCAAGCACGGTCCCGCTGGCGACACGTGACCACCTAGGATGGTGACGCGTAACACTAAAACATGTCGATAACGCCAAACCTCCATCTTGCCCCTTGCGAGGCCATCACTGAAGGGCGTACCGCTATGTTACAAACACTTAGTGATCTCAAAGTCTAACTTCTTAGAGTAAGTGTGAATAGAAAGCAGCACTCGAGAGACACGTCGATCCCACACCTCCGTGCCCTTACCATCTGGCATCTCAATTGTATATCGGTAATCAGAAGGCACAATAGCCAAGTTAAGCTTCTTCACCGCACAAGCGTTGATAATATTATGCGAGGAGCCAGTGTCAAATAAGACAAGAACATCTCGACCCTCTAGCTTCCCCCTCATTTGTATCAGCTCACTCTCCGGAAACTGATATCCGTCTCGTGCCCTGGTGGGAAGAAAACAAACTGGTACATAAAAGAAAAGGCGAAAGATACTTCTTCTGGACCTAGCGGATCAAAGAAACGATCCACAATGTATCAAGAGACCTTCGTGAAGGCCAGGAGCGACAATTGTGCTTTAATAAGGTCATGTCGCAAAGGAATGCTCGAAGTAAAGGAAGAATGTTAAAGGGGCCTCAATTAAGACGCCAGGTAACTCTTAACATTTCCAGCATTGATTTAACCTTTTTTGAAAATTCTAGTTGTGAGCATTACTATTTTAAATTTTAATACGGTAGTTTTTGGCCAAGGATCGTAGTTTTCCAGGCCATAACAGTTTTGTTTCATGATGGCTCTACACGTAATTTTATTGACTCTAAATAATTGCAAAAGCTAAAAGTGAAAACAAGGCAAAGTGACCATCGGTGTGTGGTAAAGCCTGGCCACGGGAGCAGAAAGCCAAGTATGGGACCGAATAGTCCCACGTCTTTCTTCACATATAGAGACAAATTAGATTTCCATGTAATGAATTTGGACAAAGAGACATTATACTTGGTAAAGGGTGGTTTTATGAGACGAATGAGTCACTAGAGGAAACCTATGTAACTCACAGTTTGTCGTTCTTGCATAACGGCTCACTCGTAGAGAAAAAAGAACTTAATGGACACGTGGATATTATAGGTGATTTCAAATGCTATTGGGCTGAATTTAGGATGTTAACAATCAAGAACATTGAACACTTTCAAATCTGGAAAATAGTGGACAGCCATAGAGCAACAATCTTCAAGAAAGAGGAAGCTAAAATTGAGAGAGAAAACTCAAAGGTTATATTGCACAAATGAATCCCACACTCTTCTCCTAATGTGGAGAGATACAAATAGATGGGACATGGTAGATGTAAAGGCTCAAGAATGGAGAGCCAAACACCAACAGCCCATGGAAGCCAACAAATGTAACTCATAGGAGTGAATATGAAGTGTCAAACTTGTATGGATTCTAAAGGCCAGTTTTAGAATGGGCCCCATAATCTTACAAGGTCAATTAACAAAAAAAATGAGGCCTCCCATGGGTATACAACATTGGTAGGGTCTAAGCTTAACACTTTAATCAGAACTCAGTAGGGAATAGTAGAATTATGAATACCTTGTGATGTGCATTGTGTGATGTACCTCAATGTCTCATTGAGTAAGGAGTCATTCAAGTGTGTCCATTACCATTTGTTTATATTGTCATTGTATAGAGCTATAATCATTGTCTAGATACTTAAACAACACTTGGTTTTTCTTTAACAAAAGGTTAGGAATAAAAAGCAAAAACAAAAAAGAACCCTAAAAACATTTCACTGCTTTTTTCCCGACAGAGCCGATTCTTTCCCGTTCAAAGGTGTTGCGAAAAGGCTTTTTGAAAAGGTCCACGAAGCATCGCATCGGGGGATCTATCCTTCTTTTCTCCTGAAAAAAGATCGGGTGTAATGAGGGGGTGGTACAAAGCTTGCGTCTGTGCCAATTCCCTCCACTCTTGCTGCTCCCGATTATGTTTTGCTTGCATTTTAAGAATCTGCTGCTGTAGATTGTTGATTGCCGACATAAGGTTCTCAGCATTATGAGTTGTAGAGGTCCTCATAGGTTCATATTTTGACTGAATTGGTTCCATAACTAGAGAGGGAAATAAGAGAATTGCAATCTTAGATGGAAGAGGAGTGCTCACTCAAGATCAACCTCATTGCAACAAAGTTTAAATCACTTTCCTGACAAAAATTTCTCAAGGATTATCAACAAGCTAAGGTGTTGTCCAGTTTGCTACCAATGCCATGTGGCTGGGGAAACCACCCGCCCCCTACCTCTTTCCCCAGACCTGGGTGTGCCTTGCTGCAGCGGCAGGTGGTGGGCGCAGTCAGGCGCACGCCCTGCCATGCTGCCGTGGCTGGCTGGGCTGCCAGGCGGTGCCTGTTGGCCAGCGACTGCCAGCTGCCAGTTGCCAGTTTCCAGTCGGTGGCGCGCTGGCCCAAGGTGCCCCCTTTTTTTTTATAACTTTTCTAATTAGCTTAAAGAAATAAAAAAGAAAACCCTAATCCGGGGTTCTCAACGATTCCGGATTCAAGGATTCAAAAATTTTCAAAAATGTACGTCGATGTGAATCAATCAAACTTGAACATGGTTTAAGGTGGTTCTGATACCAACGGTTACGTGCTTTCTATGTACAAACAACTTATCTGAATGGAGTTATACAAGATAAGCCCTGTACCGCCAGGTGCCAGTTGGCACAAGAGACCGAACGCTCACGATCCACCCCGCCGTAGGACCTAATCTGGGTCCACCCTCCGTGCCTTGCCCTATAACTGGAAGACAAACAAGAACCAGCCTCCTACCCTAACGCTGTCCCATACGCCATCAAAACACTTGGCCTTCACCTGCCGCTGCTAGCATCATCCTGGCTATGCACCGGTGCACTACCATCCACTAACTCCTAGGTAGATAGAATCAATGGTAATTGACATCTCCTCCCCTTCTATACCCTAAAGGTGGCAATCTCCATGCCCAGTACGCATCCCTAATCCCGACAAGTGGCACACATGCGGTCCACGAGTCACTGGTCAAGTCCAACGTCCAGTTTCAAGTTAGGTTCGGGACCTGAGGGATCGGGTCCCTAACAGTAAGTAGGGGGGGGTGATTAGTGATCCGATTGGCCTTGAATTGCGTTGCCACCGCGTCTCTATCCTTTTGTGATTACGTAAATGCATTTTTTGGCAAGAGTTTCCATTTTGTGGTTTTTTGTATGGTGCTTCTTATGTGTTTTTTTGTTTATTATTACCAAAATAGAATTTGGACATCGATCTAAGGGTTTTTTTTGGGGCAGTAGGCTTCTATTCGCTCTAACCCAAAAATCTTAGTTCGTTCATTTCCATTTTGCTTTCGTTTTCTGTGCCATCAACTTAGTTCGTTCGTTTCCATTTTCCTTTTGCTTTTGTGCCTTTTGTTTAATGATAACCATAAGCTAGTTATTCAGAATTTAGGGGTGTAGGGGGTTATGTTTGTATGGGTTTAAAGTTCTTTAGAGCCAAAACTAAGATTAAGAATGGTGATTTCTTAAGGATGTTGTGGTTTCTCACGTAATAAAATAGTCACCATCCTATCTATTCTTTGTTTTGCTACAATATCTGATGGCACTAGCTTCAATATGCACAATATTTACATTGTATATCCATGGACAGCCCAAGAGCACAAGGCTCCTAGGTAACCCTTTTTAGTAACAACCTTAGTTGCCCGTTCCGGAATGGAACGCCTTCCAGAACGGAACGATGCCCTAAAAAAAAAAAATACGTTTTTTTACAAACGATTTAATTCATATAAAATGCAGATAATTAACTGAAAAACAGAAAATTAACTATAATAAACAGATTTACTAAAGAACAGACAATTAACTACAATACTTTGATATTAACTAGGAGTGTTGGGAATGGAGGAAAATTAACTTGTGAATTCATGTCAATAAGAACAACCTACGGTGCTCGGCTAAATTTTGCATTTAAAAAACCATAAATTTATCAACAAAACCATGAAATTATCTAGAAACCATGAACCATTCCTAATGAAACGTAACGGAATTGGAGAATAACCATCATATAATGAGAGCAGGGTTTAGGAAAGGGCCATAAATTTAAGCAACAAACATCCATAAAATAGTTATGCGTTCACCGTACATCCGATACAAAAAGAAACATGTGAGGGGGCCACGAGCCTCCCAGATCTGCCTCTGCCTCTGCCTCTGCCTCTAGCTCTAGCAGACTGACTCATGCCCTGGCTAGATCCAATGCCTGACCCTCGAGGTCTGCCCCTACCCCTACCCTTCTACATCCTCCGATGTGCGCACATGCTGATCCTCCTACACATCGAGGACACAATGTCAGTACATCCACAAAGCCAACACATTCAGAGAACACATAAGCAAAACAAGACCTTGATTTGTAATTACAACTTGAACCAAACATTTTCATTACCTAAGTAGGCATAGTAGACTCTCTGTCAGGGGTGTTGTAATAGATCCCAACACCACAGTAGGCAAACACTAACTGATCCACCCAACCTTGCCTACTCCCTGATATAGAGTAAGCCCCTCCTAGCCTAGTGTGAGGACTGGTAGCATGCTATTGCCAAGTGTCGGCCACGTGGCACTGACGTGGCCGACTGCACGTTGGGACCCAACTGGGGGCCCTATCCTGCTGACAGGGTCCCTAGGCTGTGTTAGGCCCGCCATGGCTATGGACCGTGCTGGGGCACACTACTCACACTGTCTTGCCCTGTTGGTCATGTACGCTGGACACGACCCTGACTGTGGTATTTGACCTATCTGTGTTCTCTAGGGTTCGGCACTGGTCACGAGCTCGTAACACTCCCTCCCCCTTAAGAACCGTCTTGGTCCTCTAAGACAAAGTTTGGAAAAATCTTGCGAAGGACGCTGCCTCTTTCCCAAGTGGCATTCTCAACAGGCTGATCATTCCACTTAACTAGATATTCTTGGTATAGAGTATGACTAGTCTGCGTCTCTCTACTATCAAGAATCTCCTCTGGTTCATGTGGAGGTTGCTGAGGATCCAATGGGAGAACTAGAACACTGTCCCCTACCAGATTTTCTGATCTGGCTAAGGCTTTTCGTAACTGACTTACATGAAAGACTGGAAAAACCTTATTGCTGTGTGGGAGTTCTAGTTCATAGGTGACCTCGCCTAGTCTCCTACTGATGGTAAAGGGACCACAATACCTTGGAGACAACTTAGCACACACTCCTGATTTGAGGGTTTTAGAGTCAACTGGGACTCTCAAGTAGACTTTCTCACCAGTGGAGAACTGCACATCCCGTCTGTGTGGATCTGCATAATGCCTGGCTCGATCCTAGGACTGTCTAATGCTACGCTTAGCATGTTCTATCATCTGGTTTAGGTCCTCTAAAAAGTTTCTGGCTGCTTCAACTTTTTCTTGTTTAAACCCTACAGCTGTGGGTGAGCGTGGCTGAAAACCGTACATCAACATAAATGGGCTGTATCCCGTAGCTGAATGTTTGGTACTGTTATAAGCAAACTCTAATATCGAGAGATACTCCTCCCAATTAGTCTGCTTCTTGCTGACGTATGCACGAAGCATATCCTCCAGCACTTGATTTACCCTTTCTGTTTGACCGTCCGTCTGTGGATGGTCGGTGGTACTCATATTAAGTTTAGTATGGAGATGATGGAATACTGCCCTCCAAAAATTTCAGCCAAGGCTCGACGCTTCCGTTTGACAAAGTTCACTACAGTCATGGCTCTAGATGTGATAGCAGTGACCCAATCTAGACGCAAAATCCCCTTGAACATCAAGTCAATGGTGTGGGCTGCACAAGGTGTCCAGACAATGTGGGGGTAAGTAGCTGTCAAAATCCTCCCCATCTCAAAGCAGTTGGATGCATTGTCTGTGACAACCTGCACCACATGAGCGGGGCCAACATGCTGTATGGCTCCATCAATCTGCTCAAATATATAGCGAGCGTCCTGGATGGCACCCCCACGAGAGGAGTCAACTGCCTTCTAGAACATGGTGCGCATGCAACTGGAAATCAAGATGTTGACAACTGACCTACTCCGCTTGTCAGTCCATCCATCTGCCATGATGGAGCAACCAAAAACCTCCCAGCCTAAGCTGCTGCAACCGTGTATCAACATGGTCGTATGTTGCCCTAAGGTGTGTGGTGCGAAGGGCCTCAGTGGTCGGGGGCCTAAAGGCAGGGGTGCATGTAGCTACAGCAGCAACGACATATCTGAATAGGTGGGTATTCGCTATAGCAAATGGTAGGTTCAGGCCATAGAACATGTCTGCCAATGGCCTTTCAGCTACCTCATCATTGCCCTGTCGAAAGGACTGACGAATGGTGCTTTGAGGTAGGGTGGAGCGTGAGGTGGATCTGCCTCGAGGTGGACGAGGTGCCCAGGGTGGTGCTCAGTCATCGGCAACAGACTTTGCGTCTGACAAAAGTGGGACACTACCAGTAGATGAGGGCGTGGTGGCCCTGATGTGCCTGTCAGCTGCAGAAGATGTGGAAGTTCTATCAGGTGTAGCAGAAGTGGAAGGTCTCTCAGGATGCCTTGATATGGTGGGAGGTGTGGTGGATGTGATAGGAGGTGTCGTAGATGTGAATGGTCGGCTAGTGGAAGCAAATGCAGCAGCACCTGCCTGCCTCATCCTCTCAAGAATGCCTGCGGGAGCGACTGGTGGCTCATGACTAGAGGAGGGGCCCCGACTAACAACTGGTGCAACAGCAGGTGTGGGAGCTATAGGAACTGCAATGCCTGACCGTGAGTAAGTCTCAATCATACGATGCCGCTCCGCCTCTGGAACCATGGGGCACCCTCGTATGCCAACTGTGGCCCCCTTTGATGAACCGACAAGGTGAGCCCTCACTCTGGTGAGTGTGCTGGAGTAATCAGACTAGCAGAACGGACATTTCCAGCGCTTAGCACCAGTCAATGTGGTGTACCAACAAAATCATAGTGAGTCGTGATGTTTATTTTGATGAGAAGAACTCCTATGATCTTGCGCCCATTCATGTCATGAAAGGGGACATCCCCCAAGATGACTATGTTGAAGTGTTTCCAGATTTGGTATCACCATCTAATGTTGAAGAGGAGGGACTGCCATTATCCTCTAATGGACAGCCCACTGGTTCTTCAAGCGAACAACCCATAATTCATCAAGAGGAGCAGATTTATGAAGAGGAACGGCCTGTTGAAAACTTTGGACAGCATAGTCCAATTTCAGAGCACTTTGGACAGCAAAGTGTTGACAGTTTAGATCACTTTGGACAGCAAAGCGTTGATCAAAGTAAGGTTGTTGGACAGCCTAAACCAGTCCCTAAATGGCTGTTGCAGACTTTGCAGGACAACTAAGTGAACCGCTTCTATGAAGGGAAGACTCGTGCCTCATCTAAATGAGTGGAATTTGCTGATTTTTCTGATTTTGCTCTTACATTATTGAGGATAGTGCAATAGAACCTGTTTTTTATGAGCAGGCCAGAGGAGTAAAATGTTGGGAGGACGCGATGAAAGAGGAGTATGATTTACTCATAAAGAACCAAACATGGGTTCTTGTTGATCTTCCACATGGAAAGAAAGCAATCGGCTGTAAATGGGTTTATAAGATCAAGATCAAGTACAAGTCCGATGGTACTGTTGAAAGGTACAAGGCAAGACTTGTTGCCAAAGGTTATGCGCAAAAGGAGGGCATTGATTATGAGGAAACTTTTGCACCTACCGCACGAATAACTACCATAAGGATAGTCACTGCTTTGGCTGCCCATCATGGTTGGCATATGCACCAACTTGACATAAAGACAGCCTTCCTCAATGGTGATCTTAATGAGGAAGTTTACCTTCAACCACCTGCTGGTTTTTGGTTGCAGGTCAAGAAGACAAAGTGTGTCTTCTCAAGAAGGCTCTCTATGGACTAAAACAAGCCCCAAGGATGTGGTATCAAAAGATACACACATACTTTTGTGATCGTGGGTTTTCTAACAGTCCTAGTGAATCTACGCTTTATGTCATGCATACATCTGAGTTTATCATCATCATTTCGCTATATGTTGATGATATTATCATTACGGGTAGTAATGAACAATATATTGCAGCCTTAAAATCTGATCTTGCTTCAGTTTATGATACATCAGATTTAGGCCAATTGCATTTCTACCTTGGTCTTGAGTTTTTGCGAGGAAAGGCTGGAATCTTCATTACCCAACAGCGGTACGTTAAGCAGATTTTGAAGCGTGTCAAAATGGAAGATTGCAAGCCGGTTGCTACACCAATTGAGACGGGCCTGAAGTTAAGTAATCAAAATTTGATAGTACACTATATTGTCAAGCGGTTGGAAGTCTCATTTACTTATGCAACTCAAGACCAGACATATCTTATAGTGTTTCCCTCATGAGTCAATTCATGCATGCTCCGTTGACATCACATTGGAAAGCATTGAAGAGGATCCTTCGATATCTTCAAGGAAGTAAAACACTTGGTCTGTTTTATCCTTCTAGTGATGATGCATGTTTGGCTGGTTTTTGTGACTTGGATTGGGGTGGAGATCAAGACACTAGACGCTCTACTAGTGGTCATTGCTTTTTCATTGGAAATTCTGCAGTTTCTTGGTTAAGCAAGAAGCAGCCCACCGTTGCTACATCCTCAAGTGAAGCAGAATATAGAGCAACGTTTTCAGCCACTACGGAGTGTATATGGCTGAGACAATTACTTGTGGATATGAAGCATGGCCAGCCCTCAGCTACTCTCCTATTTACGGATAGTCAAAGTGCTATTGCCATTGCACGAAATCCAGTATTTCATGCAAGAACAAAGCATATCGAGATCCACTATCACTTTGTTCGGGAGAAGCTTCATAATGGCGACATCACGCTTGAATATTGTCCCACGGAGGATAATATTGCAGATGTGTTCACTAAGGCATTGCCTAGAGCTCTTTGTGAAGCTTTAAATTTAAAGCAACATGCTGATTTTCTTACTTAGTGAATACATATCATTTTCATTTAAGGAGGGCGTTAGAATAATAAATGTAAATGATGTAGAAGCCATAGGTTACTATGACCCAAAAGGTCGAGATCTGTGTATCCATAGTCATTTATTTTTTAGGCCCAAGTTAGTATGAAACTAACTTGTAGGGACTCGTGGGTCCACTAGGGGCCTATACATGTGAATTAAGTACCTAACTTGTTATTTGGGGTACTTAATTATTTTATGTAACTTATGGTAGCTAGATAGCCATTAGTCAAGTTATTGAACAACCAACAATCATGAAGGTAGATAGCCATCTTGGACTACTTATATGTAGCCATTCATTTGTATGAGACACACTTTTGTTAAACAATCTACTGTCCATATTGGCTGTCCACAAGTTTCTACAAGAGGGTCATCTAACCATCTCTCTCTTCTCTTTGAGAATACTTTGTGTTAATGAATAGTCTTGATTCTGGATTCCTATATGTGCTAGGCCTGTCAGCTGCAAAAGATGTGGAAGGTCTATCAGGTGTAGCAGAAGTGGAAGGTCTCTCAGGATGCCCTGATCTGGTGGGAGGTGTGGTGGATGTGATAGGAGGTGTCGTAGATGTGGATGGTCGGCTAGTGGAAGCAATGCAGCAGCACCTGCCTGCCTCATCCTCTCAAGAATGCCCGCGGGAGCGACTGGTGGCTCATGACTAGAGGAGGGGCCCCGACTAACAACTGGTGCAACAGCAGGTGTGGGAGCTATAGGAACTGCAATGCCTGACCGTGAGTAAGTCTCAATCATATGATGTCGCTCCGCCTCTGGAACCATGGGGCACCCTCGTATGCCAACTGTGCCCCCCTTTGATGAACCGACAAGGTGAGCCCTCACTCTGGTGAGTGTGCTGGAGTAATCAGACTGGCAGAACGGACATTTCCGGTGCTTAGCACCAGTCCCCCCATACCTACCATCCTCATCCTGTAAAAGCTGCACCTCATCCCAATATGACGGCCTATGCATGATGAACCCTAAACCAGAAACTAAAAAAATCCCAAAAAAAAAAACCGCAAACTCTAAATCTCGACGACCACAAGCAACTTGGCCACTAAACTCGAAAACATAACACAAAACAACAAACACTGAACCCTGCAGATTTTCCGAAATCCTAAAAACATGTCTAAAAAAAAACCCTAACTCTAGCCTGCGTAGTTGGATTCCCAAAAAACTACAAGAACTTGAGAAAAGAAACAACGAACGGGTTCACATACTTGTATACATACTGAAAGAAACTAAACGCACAAACAAGTATCCTAATCTGATGCCTACAGCCCATTTTATCCTGCAGCTGATCACACTGACATACCCAAACAATGATGACAGAAAAAGCACAGCACATTCACCACTCAGCTCATCCCGAAAATGACTGTAGGCGCACTTTCCCTGCTCGCTAACTGTGAAATGGAGAATGTGCGGGCCAGCAGGGTTTTTACATTTTCTTTTTAACTTAAAAAATATTGTTCCGACCCAGTGCGTTCCGGAATGTACGGAACGAGCGGAACGGAACGTTCCAACCCATTTTGGTCGGAATGGGCTTCTAAGGTAACAACTGGGATTTGAGCTTGTGTCTTGAGGACGTAACCACTCTTATCCAACTTGGCTAGGATGGTGACTCCCTCTAACTAAAATGATCCATCCAAGAGTTCCCCCGTATGTATATATACACAAAATAGGCTGTGTGTTAGGACCAAATATCTACAAAGCTGGTGCATGAAGGTTTCAGAAATACCTTCACAATCCAATGTCTATATCAGGTTAACTTTCTAACCTAGGCCTTGAATTTATGGGTAGCTGTTATATAAATCAAGTACGTAATACAACTCACACCTTTCTTTGTTTTGTTTCTTGTTTATGATGCTTTGTGATTGCATTCTTGAGATTTTGTGGGGTATGACTGCAGAACTGTGAACGAGAAGCAGCAGCTCAAGGGGTAGGAATCTCGGAAGCATCTGACCAAAGTGAGAGTATGATGAGACTTGCATGGGCACTTGTTCACTCTCATCAACCAGCAGATGTGCAGAGAGGAATAGCAATGCTAGAAGGTATGTAGTTTGAGGATTGATGCCTCTGATGTTAATAATGAAGATCGATGCATCCAGCTGTAAAGATCTTGCATCACTAAAGGCCTAAGATATCTTTTTGAATTGTAATATATAAAGTCAACTGCTGACTTTTTTCTCAAGGTCCATGCTTTTGCACTTTTCTATTGTGCAGCTGCTTTAACGAGCAAATCCAGTTCACAGAAGAAAAGGGAGACACTGTATCTTCTTGCTGTTGGCCAGTTCAGGGCAGGTGATTATGCGAGGAGCAGAAGACTGGTGGACCAGGCCCTTGAGGTAGGATTATTTGGAAGAAAACAAATGTTTCTTTTGGTGCTCATTTCATTTTCCAGTTTGTGGACTTGCTTTCAGATTTCGGCAGGTGGTTACCTTAATGCGGAGTTCTAAAAGTCAAACGCTACTGAACTTATCATCTTTGTTTTCTTAATACGTGGCATGTCAGATTGCTCCTGATTTCCGGCAGGCAGTTGACCTGAAAAAAATGGTAGAGGACAAAATCGCCAAAGGTGAGTGAAACTGTACTTACAAGGCACCATTAGCCTGAAAACTTTGATGAATGCAAAAAGTTCTAGGTCAAGAGATGCAGTCTTTTTGCAGGCTTGATTAATCAATTTTTGTGAAAGTAAAAGCTATGCCTCACCAAAAGTGTGTAAATGTGCTCAAATGGCTGCTCTTATAGCTTCAAATAAGAGTCAAAATCTGTAACTTGTTTGTTGCTGGATCCTTTGGGTGCATAATTGGAGGGAATACCGGGGTATCTATTTTCCTGTTTCTACGTAGGGAACTTTCTAGCTCTTCCATGGTAGGTGGCTTTCTAGTTAAAGATTGCCCTACCTAGAATCATTTGACAGTTGGAGAATATAAGTCTTCAGCAGTTACTTTTTCTGGTGGAGTTTCTTTTCAAAAGGTGCTAAGTGTTAATGCGCTATTCATTTTTTCTTCGACGACATCAAAATATGGTTGTTTCCTTCTGGTATCTTGTGCTCATGCTCTTGGTTGTTGATGATGATTTTATGACTAACAACTTTACTATCTTTGTCATCTTGTCTTGTATCAAAGACAGTAAATAGAACCACATTTTGCTATTTCATTTGCTGAACATTCTATAGATCTTTCGTTTGTTTTTTGTCTAAGATCATAAAATAACGGACCAAATTGGGACTCTACTGATTGTCTTTGGATCAGTGCATCATTGATCTTATCACCATTGTCCTTGGCCTATTGATTTTTAATAGCTGAAGGCTGTAAAATTGACAGGATCCCACTGGAGGACCTCCGGTGATATGTTATGAATCGCTGACACAGGGCTGTTGTATGTGACGTTGCAGATGGGATGATTGGGGTAGGTTTGGCAGCAGCTGCAGTGGGTATTGTTGCGAGTGGAATTGCTGCAGCAGTGGCACGAAAAAGATAGGGCCGCATGATCTAATGAGAAAAAGCAATTGTACTCAAGATAGTAAGTATCTATGACTTGGTCAGGTTCCAAACATGGGATTGAAACTTGTCAATTTATGTTAAGTCATGATAGAAGTCTAACAGGATGTGCAATTTCATCTAATTCTTGATTTCTTTGAAGGTACTATGTGAATACCTGAAGATAATAGGAGTGCTTATAAATGCTTTGATCAATTAGTGTTGCTATTGCTATACCTTGCATGAACTTAGTACTCCCACTCCCTTTGATTGGAAAGGCTGTGATTCAGATTGCCACCATAGAGGTGTTGCTCGTGTTTGAGAGAGAGAGAGAGAGAGAGAGAGAGAGAGAGAGAGAGAGAGAGAGAGAGAGCTTTTTAGTGTCTTGTAGGTACCAAAAATGTTACATAAGCTGAAAAGAGTACACATCAAGTAAGTTTCATGATGCAGGAGCACGATGAGTTTCTGTAATAGGAAAGACTAGATTAATAATCATCAACATAGATCCTATCAGGTGCCAAATCTGTGTGGCTGGACACAAGTCTACTGTGTCTCCTATCATAACCATTATTATCTCAACTCAAGGGTCATCAGGATTCATGACTATAACCCCATTGGAGGTACTGTGGAGATCTGCCATATATGTGTATGTGCCACACAACATAAAGATGTCTTGAAGAAACCTGTGCCACTATGAATGTCATCATATGCAATTCTTGCCTACAGTTCCTATAAGGAAACCGAGTGGTATGTTTGCATATTCATGAAAATCTGAAGCTAAAAAACGCAGAGCATTACGAGATGTTTCAACAAGGAGAACACAAAAAACCAAACATAGATGATGATCCTAAAACTAACAAACTGTGAATGCATACACAGAAGGTTTTTCAATTGAAGGAATAGAAACAATGTGATGGGAAAAAAAAGAAAACGAAAATGAGATAGTGCATGGAATTACGACAAGATTAAGACTATAGAGTGTGGAGTTGGCTCTAAAACAAAAAATGTTTGACTATCATTTGCTAGCACTTGTGGATCTTAATTTTACACAGTGTTTATATTTACATGGAAAGTACTTGTATCTATGGGGTGTCTCAATTGGAAAAACATGTGTATGTATCAATGTGGGTGTCTCAATTGCAAAAATATGTGTTATATGGGTTTGCACATTCTGGTATGTGTCATTTTATGTGTGACTGCATCAGATCTGGAGAAATTGTTCGAACCTACGACTAACCTATGCTAGTGTCATGTGATTATATGCCCAATCCAATAAACTTGGGAAAATACAAGAAAGGATGCCAAGAAATGCAATGGTATAATAACAATCATGTTGATGGCAAATGTTGATGGCAAAATGCATCACAACATCCTTTGAATGGTCAAATTGTGTAAAATTAGATCGTAGTAAATAACTCAATCCACTGATCGCTTATCCACCAAAGTTTGTTCTCAAGAATATGGAAACATGGTTGATGAAGATATTAATGGTGGTTATTTATAGTGTTCAATTGAATTTGCAAGGGATGGCAAAATATAACAAACCAATTTGATTATTTACCATTTTCAATGGAATTTCTCTCACCTCAATTGATCATCCAAGGCTTGATACATCTTGTTGTTGCATTGCATATGATGCTTCTGTTTCATCCATTGTTCCATTTTTTGGTTCCAACCCAAGGGGGTTGGTTGAGTTGGTTAGCTTGGCATCCAAAGTTTCATTGGTCCCAAGTTTGAGCCTCCCCTTGAAGACCAAGAAGCATTATTTGGTTCCACTAAGTGAATTATAAGAGCAATTGTGAAAGGATCAATGACTTTGTAGTTCAACATAGGATTTAGTAATCTTGACATTCTTATCAAATCATATTTGTTTTTTGTTCATGTTTCCTTTTGAAAAAAAAAATGTACTTTATAATCTTACAATGGTATAAACATAACATTGATCCTCAACAATAACCAAATTACAAACATCAAATCTGCATCAAGTCATGAGGTTGTATTGCAAGATTGCATCGAATATTAACTCGTCATGATCATGGTGGGCCTTGAGTGAGCTTCTTGCCATATCTGAGATATATATGTACATATATCTATAAATATAAAGATATTTAAGAGAGAGAGAGTGTAAGGGTGGTGTTAACTAAGTCTAGAACCCTATGTCACGCCTAGACCCTACTATTCTTACTTATTCAAGATTTTGAAAATAGCTACTTGGCGCGTGAAAACAACCTCTCTCAGACGCACACACACAAACCCAAAGAGCAAAAGCAATTTTGCGGCTCTACTGCCGTGAGAGCTCTTTCTCTTTTGTTTTCTTAGTTAGTTGTGGATCGGATATCCTCCTTTCTTGGTTGTGGTCACGATTCCTATTTGGAGCGGAGCAAGCAACTCATTGTTTAACAAGGTGGGTGGTTGAGTGACTGTTTGAGAGGGATGGCCATTGTGTGCAGGTGCCGATCAAGAAACAATCCGTTGATTGCATTCTGAAATTTGCAGGAGTCCATAAGAGAGAGAGTGTAAGGGTGGTGTTAACTAAGTCTAGAACCCTATGTCACGCCTAGACCCTACTATTCTCTTATATATACAAACAATACTTTTACTTATCCAAGATTTTGAAAATAGCTACTTGGCGCGTGAAAACAACCTCTCAGACGCACACACACAAACCCAAAGAGCAAAAGCAGTTTTGCGGCTCTACTGCCGTGAGAGCTCTTTCTCTCTTGTTTTCTTAGTTAGTTGTGGATCAGATATCCTTCTTCCTTGGTTGTGGTCGCGATTCCTATTTGGAGCGGAGCAAGCAACTCATTGTTTAACAAGGTGGGTGGTTGAGCGACTGTTTGAGAGGGATGGCCATTGTGTGCAGGTGCCGATCAAGAAACAATCCATTGATTGCATTCTGAAATTTGCAGGAGCCCAACCTTTGAGAGTGCAAAGGATTTTGTCACAAAAACTAGGATGATGGTTTCACGGCCGTCCAACTCATGAAACACCTGCTCACAAGCGCTGACATTGCAACTCTTTGTTTCTGATGACATATCTGCTTTCATGGAAGGCCATGATCACACTCGCAGCAGGTCAACTTGGGTCAATCTAAATCATCAAAGCAACGCTTCTTATAGAATTAAGGGAGTGTTTCATCATGACTATCATGTCACTGATATCTATACTCCTCCATCATATTCTTTATCTCTAGAGGTTCCTTCTAATGTAATATAATATTGTGGCAGAATAGGTTGGCCAAAGACAATAATTCTTTCCATCATGGCCTCATTTTGACAATCCAGAATATCCGGCTCCTGAGTATCATTGTCAAGGATCTTTGCACTTTTTGTCTCGAATTTTGTTTCCAATGCCATATGTCGCAACTTTTTTCTTTTTCGAACAAAAGAGAAGAAAACTATGAGAAGAACAAAGATGAAACCAAGACTGCTTACAAATGCCAACAGTAGTTTACTTGAACTACGCTTCTACTGCAGACTCAAGGGAGGTTGGGTCAGCGCAGGGGGAGGGGGAGGGGCAGGGGTAACTTGCGGAAGAGCCGAGACTTTTAAGTAAGAATTGCGATCACCGATACCACCACTTGCATTATGGTAGCGACCATTCCAAAGTGGGTTTGTTTTTAACCATCATTTTTGCAGAAGATACGAATAAACAAATCCATTACATTGACAGCCCTCTCCACACTTCTGCGTACAAGTGTTGAAGTTGAGGCTCTCACCTCCAGTAGAATCATAATCTACAACTGGGTAATCAATGGAAACCAAGAGCACAAACTCCACAGAATTGCTGCTACTGCATTGTCAAGATAGTAGTGGAACGATCGGTTTGCAACCCCGAAAACTATCCGCTGGATCAATTTACTCAAAGCCATCAGGACAGCTGCATATGATCATGTCCGCGTGTTATAATTTTTTGAGTAACAAATGCTTATGAAGTTATTGCACTTTATTAAAGTCTTCAAACTTCAGTGAGAAGAGTCTTTGACCATTGTATGGAAGAATCTTTGTCCATTGATCTCATTATAAAATTTGCAGGAGCCCAGCCTTCGAGAGTGTAAAGGATTTTGTCACGAAAATTGGAATGATGGTTTCACGACCACCCAACTAATGAAACACTTGCTCACAAGCACTGCACATTGCAATTCTTTGTTTCTGATGACATATCTACTTTCGTGGAAGGCCATGATCACGCTTGCAACAGGTCAACTTGGGTCAATCTAAATCATCAAAGCAGCGTTTTTTGTAGAATTAAGGGAGTGTTTCATCATGACTATCATGTCACTGATATCTACACTCCCTTAATTCTCATGTATTAGCAAATATTGCAAAATTTTGCCAATCACAGACAATCCCAAGCTGTTGCTTGGCAGGTCTATAATCCCTCTACGTTGATCTAGACTGTGCAAGATGAAATACACCCCAACTACAAATGCAAGGGCACCCAATAACAGCTATGCCACAGCCATGATTTATTGATTACCACAACTCTGAAGATCATCCACTCAGGATCCTTGATAACTATAGCTGGGATGCTGCTCTGTGTGTCCAAATGGAGGACGATTATCTCAAAAGATTAAAAAATCGCCACAGGCTACAAGCTTCATCCACATGTGATAATATGATGTGCCCTTATGGTGTTGTTTTTTGAACAAAGTTTCAAGTCCGTTCTTCATGACTTTGTTGGTGTTTATACTTGATTAGTGTCCTTGAAGCTCTTTGATGTTTGGACAAAGCTTGAAGGTTATCCTTTGATGTCGTGGTGTTGCTTGCTCTTGGAGATAGTTTGTTGAGTTTCAAGTTTGTTGCCTTGTGCCTCAAGGTTTTTTTTTCCCTCTTGTATTTGTCCATTAAGGATGATTATTCTTAGATGAGTCTTACGTCCCATGTCCATTACAGAGAATTCAGAATAATGCTTGACATGGATATTCAATACTCAAGTATATGAGTTTATTAGATATGCCTCGTTATTTTGAACCAGGCCAAAAATATAACTAATAATCTTGTGAGGACCCAGTCATACATTTAATGACATGTGTAGCTATTGCATGGTTTAAGATTGTGTTGGAGGGTTCATAGATATCGAGGCAACCCTAACCCTAGTTAATAAGTGAGAGGGATTTGGCACCCTCTGCGTGTATAAGTCCAACCCGATGATCACATAGTTATTTGATTAGTTAGAAGTTAATAAAAGGACTTTAGGCCTTTTTACGGGACTTTTAATGTTGCAGGGCCTAATAGTCAAGTTAGTGAATAAAGGGGGTTCCCACCAATTTTCAAGTTGGTTCCCTCCAAAATTCAAATTTAAATAGTTAGGGAGGTAGAAATTGGCCAATAACATTTGAGGCCAAAGCCCTAAAATCCACTATATATAGTGGTGGATTCGAAGTATTTTGTATATTCACTCTTCATTTCAATACAAGCGGTAGAGCCTTTTACAGAATGGATAAAGAATGTCCTTGCTCTTCATCTTTCCTCCTCTAACTCTCTTGTTTTCTTTGGATTTGCTAATTATTGGATTTCATTTTTATTGGGATTGATCATTCTTATGCTTTTGTGAGAGAGAAAGGGAGAGAGAGAAGAGTAAGTAGTCCAGATTTATAGATGGACAACCTCAAATTTGATTTCAGGTGCGAATAAGTGCTTTCTTTTGCACAAGATGGATTTCAATACCGATCGCTTGGAATTCATGGAAAACATTCAGCATCACCTAATCAAGATATGAAGAGAGGCCAACCAGAGCCCTAAATAAATAATCTCGCGAGGTGTCATGGGACCGCCACCAGTTTTGGTGGGGGATACTGTTGGAGGGTTTTTAGATATCGAGGCAACTCTAACCCTAGTTATTAAGAGAGGGATTTGGCATCCTGCGTTTGTAAGTCCAACCCGATGGTCACATAATTATTTGATTAGTTAGAAGTTAATAAAAGGACTTTAGGCCTTTTTGCAAGACTTTTAATGTCGCAGGGCCTAATAGTCAAGTTAGTAAATAAAAGGGATTCCCACCAATTTTCAAGTTCGTTCTTTCCAAAATTCAAATTTAATTAGTTAGGGAGGTAGAAATTGGCCAATAGCATTTGAGGCCAAAGCCCTAAAATCCACTATATATAGTGGTGGATTTGAGGTATTTTGTACATTCACTCTTCATTTCAATACAAGCAGTAGAGCCTCTTATGGAATGGATAAGGATGTTGGAAACAGGGGTGTGAAAGATAGGTCGAATAGAATAGAATAAAAAGAACTTGAACGACAAGAATTAAAACTTATTGTGCACAGCGGAATAAACTATCTTCCTCTTCCTCTATGCATAACTATGTCTATCAATTTCGAACAAAACAATAGTGATAGAAATCACGTTCAATCTTATAGTAACTAACTTTGAAATCATTAGTACTAGAATGATTACGTAGCCAAACATTAAGCATTAAATTATCAGAAAAATAATCTGTCGTGAAGAACTACAGACACATACATTCTGATACGAACCTCAATGCAATAAGAAGATAGTATTGATTCAGTATGAAAACGAAACATATGTAAATGAGTACAACAAGTTGCAGATCAAAGTTGCGAACTCTTGAGCTATCTCTAAGTGACTAAACATAAGTCGAAATTAAGCGCAACTACTGATAAGCAGTAAGCGCAATAGCAATCTCTAATCAACTCTAAAGAAATGAGCTAGAATGCTCAAGAGTGTCCAAGCTCGCAGGCTTGAGAAAGAACGCTTACTATTCAATACTTTGATGATTAATACAGATTGATGTGATGTAAAAATATGAGCAGCTATTTATACTAAGCAAATGCAGCAATGTCCAATAGTAGGACAACTTACTAGGTCGTAAATCATAATGGCCAGTGAGCTGGCATCCATCCAGTTGGGTCTTCCCGAAAGCTTCAATTCAAGTCACCCAACAAGATTCATCGGACCATGACCGAACGTCGATATGTCGAATGATGTCCAATAAGTCGGAGCCACCTGTGAGCAATTCCCGAGTTCATCTGCAGACTGTGTAGAAACACAAACTATAGGTCTGGATAAAATTGGACGAATATTAAAAGTCGATTAGTCGATTAGTAGGAGAATAATCCAACACCCCCCCCTTAATATGAATCCATGAATGCCTTGACATTTAGACTTAGTTCTGCACAGAACTTTCTGTGTATCCAAGCTTAATGCTTTGGTAAAAATATTTTTCCTGATAAAATCGAGGATTCCCATTAGGATCCCCCAAGAATGCTGCCGAATTGGAGGTTCGAAAAAGAAAAGGATTTTTTCTTTTTGAAGTAAGCTTTGATGAAGCTCGACCGGGCTGCACAGTCGAGGCTTGAAATGTTGGCAAAATTCTTTTTCCGTTTCTCCTTCGGGCACGATCCTCCCCAGCAAAACTGGAATGCGTCATATCTTGCATTCAACAGTACTGCAATCTGACCTCTTTGTCGAGAACTTTGCTTCTGATATAGTGATACTTAATTTCAATGTGCTTACTCCTAGAATGAAATCTAGGGTTGGGTGACAAGGCAATGGCCAGGGTCCTTCTCTCTACTATAAAAAGGGACCAACTCGGGTTCCTACACATGTACATATCTTCATTTCAATAAAGCAGGTTGGTTCTCTTGTGAAATGGATTCATGAATGTCCTTGCTCTCTATCACTTTTTCTCCATCTCTCATGCTTTTATTGAGTTTTGCTAATTGTTGGATTCGAATGTTATTGGGATTAAATATTTTTATACTTTTTAGGAGAAAGAAAGGGAGAGAGAGATAGAGTAACCTATCTTAATTGTGGATCTAGTGTTAATGGATGTAGTGTCGATGCTTAGGGTTAATGGATGTTAGAGTTAGATTTGGATCTTCCATTCATGCTGAAATCTGAACTATGCTATCGCTCTCATGGGAACGAATCTACGCGTGACAACTAACTTCATCTCCTCGATGCTAGATTGATTAGATCTTGGGTTGAGGATAGGCAAGGAAAGAAATCCACTACACCTGCTTGTATCCATATTAAACTATCTTAATCTTGCTTACTTTTAAATCTTATCCCTTGATAAGATAGCATCTCAATTTGTAGTATATGGACATCGTCACTTGAGACTCCATTCAAGAATGCGTACTTAACATTCATTTGATACATTTGGCATCCAAAACAAGATGCTAAAGCAATGATTAATCTCAAAGCTATCCACTTCACAATAGGTGCAAAGTTTTCCTTGTAATCAAGCCTCTATTTTGAATACCCCCCCCCCTTTGACAACAAGATGTGCCTTGTGCTGAACAATTGATCCATCGACAGTGTACTCGTTCCTGACCATCCACTTGTTTCAAGTCCATAAGCTCCTAGATATAATGCTTAGGAGTCCAACTTCTCTCACATTGCATCATTTAATGTTTGTTTTTCATAAGCGCAAGATTTGTTTCAAACCTATCAAGTGCTTTGTGTTCACAAGGGGACCTTTGACTCTCTTTACTGGATTCTACTTGCTAGTGATTGATGCAAGCTCTCTCTAAATCCTTAATTAGCTTTTGATGTCACTTGGGAGTTCTCTTAGGTATAGGCGACACACTCCTTGGCATAAGTGTATCCCAAGGTAAATCCAAAATCTTTCTCTTTTCTCTTGCATGCTTTTTTCTCATCATTCCCATTGGAATGTATTTTGTACATGGTTGTTATTTATACTTGAAGTCTTGAGAAATGATTCGTTCTTCTTGTGATACATTACCCTTTTTTTATTCGCTATTAAATGAAAAATGCCAAATACCATCATTTTCGAAAGTGTCTATGCTGTCATCCATATTCACCTCACTAACTATAACATCCCTATTAATGTGCATCTTATGCTAGATAGGATCATAACATTTGTACATCATAACCAATGAATATGCATTTCACTAATCTAGCATCTATATGGTCCCTTGCTTCCTTGGACTCCTATTTTGTAAGAACACTACCATCCAAGGAGACTTGTTTAACTTCATGTTCTTCATCATGGCCCTTGCACAATCCATGATAGGGCAATTTTTGTGTCCTACAACACCATTTTATTGTGAAGTTTTGTGATTGTGTGAATTGTCGCTTGACGCCATGCTCCTTACAAAAATCATCAAACTCGATTGATTTATATTCACCACCACCACTAGACCTTACTTAAAACTATTCTCAAAATCGTAATTTAGTAGTTTCACTTTTAGAGAAAAGAAATAGATGGAAATTTAGTTACGTAAAGAATAATTTAATTAAAAAAACATTGTTTGCACTTTCTTAATTTTTAATAAAAATAAATCGTTATTAACTCAACAATGTGTTTATTTAGCATTTTGAATATTGACAATTTTTCAAAAAAGAATTAAATTTTTTGACAACACGAGCGTCTAGGTGATTTCTCTTTCCTTTTTTTTGTCATCATGTTTAGCACTTTCATACTTGCATTTGATCGGTTTTCAACAAAAGCTTTGAACTTTTGAAACACCCAAATGTATCTATCTTTAACCTAAGATAATAGATCCTTAAATTCAGTAATCATCTATGAATGTCAAAACAAGGTAAGCATTATCCAATGACATGGTCTTCATAGTACCGCACAGATTTGCATGAAGTAGACTCGATACCTTCTTGGCTCTAGTAGCTTTGCACTTCTAAAATGACTCCCTATGTTGCGTGCCATAAACACATAATCGCAAATAGGATATATCCTCCTTTTCTTGTTAGATATGCTATCTTCTAAATTGCATGGCTGGATATGCTATTTTCTAAATTGCATGGTCAGATATGCTATCTAACTTCCTTGCTTCACCAAAAAGATTCTCCTAATTTGCCGTTGTTTCCAATTGTCATGCTCAAATGAGCATAATGCACTATTAATTAGGACCAATGTCATTGCTTGTAAGCCAGATTATGAACATGCTAAAAATTCATCAACTCACCCCTCTGCCAGAATTAGCAAAAGTCGACCAGTCACCAAATGTACTATCATAAGGTAGCTTATTTGTTAATTAAATGGTTTACTTAGCTCATGTGAACAAGTTTTTGACACTTTGACGTGAACTCTCAATTTTGGAGAAGTTGTACTTTTAAGTAAAATACTTGTGGCATTTTATTTGCAATCAATAGCCCAAAGAATGAGCCAAGAAGGCTCTTTAAAACGAAAAATTTATGGCCAAGGAAAGAAAATATAAATTGTTTTTTCACTTTGATTGTTTTCAACCTTAAAAATGAATCTAGCATGTCGAGCCCCTTTAGTGCATTTAGGCATGAAGACTTTTTAATAAAGAACACTATTTCAACGTCAAAAATGAAGTTTAAGGACTAAACTCAATCCATTTGTTGATCTCATTTATAGATCCAAAAATCTTAGTTGTTGAATACGTTGTGGCTTGGAATTAATGGTCCCAATCTACTCTGTGTGACGAACCACGTATGTGCACAAAGGAGACACTTGCATAAAAAAAGGTAGCCAATAGTTGGAGGCACAAATAGGCATAAACATGTTATGTTAAATGGTTGAACATGATGCATATGCTATGAATGAGATGCAGATGTGCTGGTCTCTCTCTCTCTCTCTCTCTCTCTCTCTCTCTCTCTCTCTCTCTCTCTCTCACCTTCCCACCAAAGTTTTGAATTGATTCAGTTCCAATTTCAATCATTCAACAAGATGTTTGATCCTAGTCTTGAAGTGGTTTTTGAACTTTCAATCACTTAGTCTGGTGGGAAAACCATTATTTTTTCACCTCTTCAAAAATCTCACTGTCTCTCACTAAAAAAGGTAGATTTAAGCTTAACTTCCTCCAAATATAACCAAGAGCAATCATCAATAAAGGTAGAATCACACATCAAACACTTCATACCGGATTTAAGGACCTCAATATACTATTCAACTAAAAATAATACTATACATAAGATTTTTTAGGGCTAACCATGCAAGGCTTGGTTACCATCATGCAATTCACAACACCACATTACACAAGTAACATGCCTCGAAAAATAGTGTACAAAAGTTCTACAAGAGCCGATAAGTTAGAGCTCTCATTTTTAACAAGCAGATAAGTTAGAGCTCTCATTTCTAACAAGCTGATCCAAAAAACCAGCAAATCACTCTTAAAGAGAACTAAATCATAGTAAAATGGCAGTCAATTAATAGATCAAGCCTTTTGCTAGAGTTTAACAACAATTTTAAGTGGATTTGATGGTACATGAACCAATACATCCATGTTGCAGGTTTCAGCCTTGTAGTCTCACATGCCACCGTTCACATACAACAAGTAGATGTTCTCAAGTCAAGAGACTCTAATAATGTCTATAGTCATAGTATCAAGTTAGACATTATGATGGTGCGTCTTAGAGTATACCACATTAAACAAGTTATTTGCTCGTTATCCACCTAGGCGTAGACTAGAGAATTCGCCAAAACATAAAGGGAAGCCACAGGCGCTCCTTGAAGATTTGCACTCAACCATTGTATGATTTGCATCATGTTTTTTTTCCTTTTTGAATTCCTTAAACAATCCGAGATAGTTTTTGCACTCCCTATGCTTATTTGGTATTGTTGCATATTTTTATTACATGTTATTTATAATGTGAATATAGGAGACAATTCTCCAAAAATAAATTTTGAAGGTCATGGTTTTGATGAATATGATGGTAATCAAAACTCTCTCTCTCTCTCTCTCTCTCTCTCTCTCTCTCTCTCTCTCTCTCTCTCTCTCTCTCTCACACACACACACACACACACACACACACACACACACACACACACACACACACACACACACACACACACACACACACACACACACACACACACACACACACACACACACACACACACACACACACACACACACACACACACACACACACACACACACACACACACACACACACACACACACACACACACACACACACACAACCAACCCTTCTAAGGTAAATAATTTTTTCCATAGAAACAAATTGTAAGAATCCAAGATGTTGATTTCACACGTGTGCACTGTCCACAACATGTAATTGTGATCTCCTAAGGTGTGTAGATGCACCAAGATCAAGACTAGATTGAGATTCAAGATCTATCTTTGAATCTATGGTAAAAACACACTACTACATGCATTCAATCACTTCCAACTCTCACTCACACGTGTGGGAAGTGTTCCAAAAGTAATCTAAGTAAAAATGAACTGCTCTCCTCGGGTAGAGAGAGAAAATCATCAATAGCTCTCGGGTAGAGAGAGAAAGCTAGAAAATCACTTACACTCAAAATCCACTCAATCTCAAAATCAATTAGATCCAAATGAGTACAATGATACTAGTAGATCCACAAGCTACCACTATGCTTAACTATGATTGGACCACACTTTGCCACCTCTTAATCCTATTGGACCATTGATCCATGCACCTCTAAATTCTATTGGACCATTTTCAAGCAAACCTCAAATTCTATTGGACCACTCATGGTTCCACCTCTAATTCCTATTGGACCTCCTAAAATTCATCAAACAAAAGCATTACACTTGTCTACACTCTAATTGGCACGAGTTTGGCCTCCTACTCTATTTTGGCTCAATAGTGGCATTACAAGTGAAAATGGATAATTTGCCATCTATGCCAAATTTGACCCTATCAACATCCTACACCTAAATGCTTGACTATGAAATTCTATGAGAACCCTATATCAAACAATTTTGATTTACAATTTCTCACACTCTTCAAAAAATAGCTTGGAAAGGTATTAGATCACTTGAGAGGTTTGTAAATCTTTTTGAATGGATCCTTTGGTATGCATAAGAAGTGAAGATCAGCCAAGGGATCCATCATAGCAGCACCCTCACTATATCTATGATAATGGTAGAGATCTCTTGCCAATGCCTTTGAAGAGTGCTCCACCAATATGCCACTATGATCATGGGCTTCCTCCATGCTTGATGATGATCTTTGTTTTGAAAGTTCCACTTGCATGATGGATGAGTTAAGAAAACACAATTGAAAACACCCGACCAGATCAATTACCACAGCACAACGTCAAGTGCAACAAGAACCCAAAATTGCTCTCTTCAAACTATATATTCAACTACTTTGTAAGTACAAAGATGAGTTTCTTAAAAACACTCAAAGGGCTCGTAAAAGAAAGATGGCCCGATGACTCTAGAACTAAGCACACGTGGTGTCGTCGAAATAAGAAAGCACTGTATAAGTCGATCATTGCTATTTTAACTTTCTCCCTCAATGTTCAATGTCACTTCTTATTTTAGAGTATACTCTATTCATGGAACATACCTCCATGATAGCATTACAAGTAAAGGCTTTTTACATGACCTGGTCTAAGCCAAGTTTGGCTCTAAAAGTTTCAAACTTTTCTTTGCTTAAAGCTTTTGTAAATATATTAGGAACTTGTAACAACGTAGAACAATGTACAATACTTATGTCTTCAGATTGTAATTTTTCACGCACAAAGTGATATTTTACTTCAATATGTTTTGTCCTTGCATGAAAAATTGGATTTTTAGCCAATTGTATTCCGCTTTGACTGTCACAAAAAATAACAGTGGGATTTACCTGCTTCATACCAATCTCAAATAACAACTTACGTAGCCAAATAGCTTCCTGGGTAGCAGAACTCAACGTTTTATATTCGGCTTCTATGGAAGAAAGAGAAATAGTATCTTGCTTCTTGCTAGACCATGAAAAACAGCTGCTACCAAAATTGAAGGTATAACCTGTTGTTGACTTTCTATCATCTATACTTCTAGCCCAATCAGCGTCAACATAACCTTGCAACTTAGGTAAAACATTTTGTCTTTTGTAGATTAGACCAAGGTTCGGTGTACCTTTCACATACCTCAAAATCCTTTTTGCAGCTTTCCAATGGTCCATAGTGGGTGATGACATGAACTGGCTAATCAAACTTACAGCATAACAGATATCAGGACGTGTAGTCGTAAGATATATTAAACTTCCAACTAGCTGACGAAATAGCGTAGCATCAACATGTGCACTATCATCAATACGAGATAATTTCTTACCAGCTTCGCAAGGGGTGATGGAAGGTTTGCACTCTGTCATGTGAAATCTCTCCAATATCTCGCCTACATACTTGTTTTGACATAACCTGATATCAGTGCTAGTTTGCCATACTTTGACACCCAAGCAGTAGTGCATAAGATCTAAATCTGTCATCTCAAATTGCTTGCATAAGTTGGCTTTGATAGAACGAGTGAGGTTCTCATCATTGCTAGTGATAATGATATCATCAACATAAAGTACAATCAAGGCAAGACTGTCATCATTTATAAGAACATAAAGGTTTGGATCTGAATTTGTTCTTACAAATCCATGTGAAAGAAAGTAACTGTCAATGCGTCCATACCATGCGCGTGGCGCTTGCTTAAGGCCATAAAGTGCTTTGTGTAGTTTACATATCTTCTGTTCTTGCCCTTTTGCCATGAAGCCCTACGGTTGGACCATGTAAACTTCTTCCTCTAAGTCACCATTCAAAAATGCAGACTTCACATCCATTTGATGGATTTTCCACCCAAAATGAGATGCTAAGGCAATGATAAGGCGTAGCGTAGTCCACTTAGCCACTAGAGCAAATGTCTCTTCATAGTCAATTCCTTTGCTTTGCTCATAACCCTTCACTACTAGGCGTGTCTTATACTTTGCTATTGTGCCATCCGCATAAAACTTTGTTCTAAACACCCATTTGTTGTCAATGGGTTTCTTCCCAAGTGGTAGATCAACCAACTCCCATGTATCATGTCTATGGATGGATTCTATCTCTTCTTCCATTGCCCTTTGCCACTCTTTGTGATCTTTTGCCTCATCAAAGGTTGATGGCTCTCGACACTTCAAAATGTCAGTCATTAGGGCATAGTTCACATGATAACGATCGGGAGACTTCCTTTCCCGTGTTGATCTTCTCACTTCACTTTGTGTGCCAGATCCTGTTTGATTTAGCTTTGCGTGCTTCATGATCATACCATTTTGGTATCTTAGATTCAGGTGATACACTACGTGGAGAGTACGTATTCCAAGGAGTGTCCAAGTAATGTCTCTCACTTCCAACCAGTTTCTCCTTTATTGCTCCTATTGGCAAGTACCTCCCCCTAGGCTCTTGAATAGGTGGTGTTCTTTCATACTCGCCCTCTCGACTTTCGTCTTCATGTGCATCATTTTGTGGAGCATCTTCTTCATTTTCTTCCTCCAGAATTGTGGGAAGTCTCTTGATGCTTTCACCACTTGCATGGTCTTCATCTTCATACCTATGCGTTTCATCAAAGATCACATCTTTGCTAATCTGAATCTTGTTCATTACAGGATCAAAACACCTGTACAAGCTTTCGTTCTTTCATCATAACCGACGAAGATACACTTGATTGCTTTGGCATCAAGTTTCTTTCACTCCTCCTTTGGCACATGTACATAGGCCTTACATCCAATGACACGAAACTTGTTGATTTTTGACTTTATTCCAGTAAATGCTTCTTCAGGAGTCACATTTGGAACCGCAACTGTAGGGCTCCTATTTTGCAAGAAGGTTGCCGCACTGCACGCTTCCGACCAAAGTGAATCAGTCAAGCCCATTTGCTTCATCATGGAGTGTGCACTCTCCATAATAGTTCTGTTTTTCCTTTCAGCTACACCATTACTATGCGGCGTGTGTGACTGTGTGAATTGTCTTTTAATGCCGTGTTCTTTGCAAAATTCTTCAAAATCATCAGATTTGTATTCGGCCCCTCTATCAGATCTTAGCACTTTGATGCGTGCATCTAGTTGGTTCTCTACCAAAGTTTTGAGCTCCTTGAAACGAGCAAAAGCATCAAATTTCTTCTTCAAGAAATAAATCCATGTCCTCCTAGAGTAATCATCTATGAAAGTCATAAAATAATATGCTTTTCCCAACAACATGGTCTTCATTGGGCCGCACAGGTCATTGTGAATTAGTTCCAGCGGTTTCTTAGCTCTTGCAGCTCCACCTTTCTTGAATGTCTCTCTGTGATGCATCCTTCACATATTGCATGATGATCATCCTACGATGCTTGTAACCCTATTACCATCTTCAGCTTCGCCATCAATCTCAAGCTCCCATAGTTCAAATGACCAAGTCTTCTGTGCCACAACTCAGATTGAAATCTGAGGCTTCCAAGTCTCACTAGGATCATGGAGATCAAGATCATAAGATGTGAAACAATGATGATTGTCAAGATTATGCTTTCTAGCTTGACTAGTCCACATACAATGAACTATATCCATGATGGATCTAATCTTGATATCAAAGACTACCTTGATCTTTTTTAGGCTAGTTACTCTCTCAAGGATGTAAGTGTCCACTTTGGATGCTTCACTTAATCTCAAGAGGAATTTACAATTTTCCTCAAAACATGTGAAAACATGATTTTCAAAAAAGTGAGTACTAAGCTCAATCTTGTTCTTACTAGAACCAAGAACATACTTTTGACAATACAATATCTTGCTTTCAAGAAGTATTGGAAACATATCTAAGTCAATAATGACAAGAAACATGTCCATACCATAAGCATCATACAAAACTTGCTGCGGTTGAGATTTGACTTGATGGCTCTTGAAGTACATTTCAAAAAAAATTGGCGGTCAAGAAGTGACTGGATGGCTTCAGTGGAGATCGGACAGAAGTGTTATTCATGTTAGTCATGCTTTATCATATGATGAGAATGTAGACTCACTGATGAGCAGATCCTAAGTTATATGGATCCTATAAGGTTTGGAGTTCGAAATATTCTTGATAATCAACCAATGAAATTGCCAAAAGTAGTTATAATGAAGGAAGAGAAGTCTACAAAATCAATGAAGTGCTCCGGTCGAGATCAGACAGAAGTGACAGAAGTGCTCTGATTGAGATATGAGTGAAGTGCTCCGGTTGAGATCTGACTGGATAACTTCGGTTGAGATCGGACAGACTCCAGTCGAGATCTGAGTGAAGTGCAGACAGAGTGCTCCGGTCGAGATCTGAGTGAAGTGCTCCGATTGAGATCTGACTGGATGGCTTCGGTTGAGATTGGACAGAAGTGCTCTGGTTGAGATTAGACAGAAGTGCTCCGATCAAGATCTGAGTGGAAACCCGTCGGTTGAGATCTGAGTGGAAACCCACCGGTTGAGATCTGAGTGGAAACCTCCAGTTGAGATTGGACAGAAGTGTTCCGGTTGAGATCTGAGTGAAGTGCTCCGGTCGAGATTGGACAGAAGTGCTCCGATCGAGATTTGAGTGGAAACCCGCCAGTTGAGATCTGAGTGGAAACCCGCCGGATGAGATCTGAGTGGAAATCCACCGGTTGAGATCTGAGTGGAAACCCGCCGGTTGAGATATGAGTGAAAACCTTCGGTTGAGATCGGACAAAACTCCTTTATGGAGGAATGGAGCTGTGTGATGCAAATGAAGAACTCAAGGAGAGAAAATATGACTGTGGCTCAAATTAGAAGTTCTTATTGGAAAGAAGTATCTCAGTGATTGGATGTATGCTTAATTGGAAATATTGAGATATCATACATACAGAAATGAGATGGGCCTAAAGTGTGACAAATCTTGTCCTTATGATGAAGTCTGGCATTTGTTGACTTATAACACATATGGTAAATGGAAATTTACAGAAAAAATGAAAATGGACGAAAATAAATAAATGCAGACATGAATTATAAAATTAGAAAAAATGGTACTAAAAAGAGAGATGCAAAAAGACGATAACGAAATAGGAAAAAATGTAAAATATATATCACGGAATAAAATTAAATTGGGTCAACAAAAAATAACTCTTTGTAATACCGTCGTAGACGACCACCATTGACGTCAGTGTCTAGGAGTACGTCGTCGAGTGTTTGCAGCTGGACTGCACGCACCATTAGGAAAGATTTTATTGATAACATAAGGTCCTTCACTCCAAAATTTCAATTTTCCAGGGTGCTTCTTAGATGTATAAAGAAGTACCTGGTCACCTAAGTGTAAATCCTTGTTGCGTAAGTGACGGTCATGCCAGGCCTTTTGGCATCCTTTGTTAACCAGTTGTGCGTGGTAAGATATGAGTCTTGTCTTGCATAACTGGGCTAATGTAAATATCCTGGTCTTGACTTGTTGTTCAATTGTAGCTTTCTCATAGAGATCTGTAGAAAAGGCTTCCATGACTCTTAGAGTAGGTACTAAGAATTCTACAGGCATTACCACCTCTTGACCATACACTAGATGGAATGGGGTAACCCACCCAGTGGCTTTCTTCGGGGTGGTGCGATAAGCCCAGATAGTTGAGAAGAGTTTCGTTTTCCAATCAGAGCGACTGGTTTAAACCATCTTTGTTTCAATATCTTGCATATCGTCTTGTTAGTTGATTCGGTCTGGCCATTACATCTAGGATAGTATGGTGTACTCTTTCGGTGAACTACAAGGTAATGGCGTAGCAAATTATCAATGATAGCATTTAAAAAGTGTGTGCCGTGAACACTAACTAGCTCAATAGGACAGCCAAAATGTGTAATAATGTTTTTATAAAGAAAACGCGGTACAGTCTTTGTGTTGCATCATTTGTTGCTCAAGCCTCAACCCATTTAGTGGCGTAATCTGTGGCTATTAGAATATAACGGGCTTGGGTGTATTTCGTTGTCGGGCTTATTGGCCCAACAAAGTCAATTTCCCATTTATTGAAGGCTTCATCTTCTATAATGGGAGTCAAGGGTGTGAAGTCTGCTTTTGTATTTTTCTTGGCGTGCTGGCAAACATTACATTCTTTAACGATAGCAAATGTATCTTTAAATAATGATGGCCACCACAAGCCTACTCGAAGGATAATCTTAGCTGTTGCTTCAACCGAGAAGTGTCCGCCGCCAATGCCCTCATGAGTCTGAGATATGATAGGCCGTATCTTAGATTCATAAGCGCATCGTCGAATAATACCGTCAATGCCTCTTTTGTAAAGTTGTCGTACTATTAGCTGAAAGGGCGCTGCTTTAAGCAAAAGTTTCATTTTTGTAGCTGTATTCAGACCTTCCTTAAGTCGGCTTGTTGTTAGGAACTGAGTGATCTCCTCAGCCCATAAGGGTGTAGCATCAATATGAAAAAGACGTGCATCAGGAAGATCATCGTTGACTGGTGCAGTTGCTTTTTCAGCATTTGGGAGCCGAGAAAGGTGATCCGCCATGAAATGTTGGGTTCCTTTCCGAGCGAATACACAGAAATTAAATTTCTCTATAATCAACAGCCATCGAACTATACATCCCGTTTTACAGGATTTATTAACAATATATAACAGGGCTTGATGGTCGGTGGAGAAGGCAAAGGTCTGGCCTAGTAAATAATGTCTTAGCTGCTGAACAGCATAGACCATTGTCAATGTTTCTCGTTCGGCTGTGGTATAATTTACTTCAGCAGGCACCAGTTGCCTATTCAATAAATGTATTGGGAAATCTTTGCCATACTCGTCCGGTTGTGCAAGAAGACCTCCAATGGCATACTTATTGGCGTCAGTATGCACATGGAACTCTTTCGTGTAGTCTGGCGAACGGAGTATGGGTGCCGTGGTAAGGACTATTTTTAACTCAAAGGCTTTAATGCGTTCTTCGGTCCATCAAGGATCTACCACAACTAAATAAACGAGTCGTGCCTTGCCGGCATAATCAATTATAAAGATGCGATAATAATTAGTGTGACCGAGGAAGACACAAACTTCCTTCACTGTTGCAGATAAGAGAATTTCAACTATTATCTTGATCTTTGAAGGATCGGTAGAGATATCATGCTTTGAAATGATATGTCCGAAGACTACCCCATGGGTGACCCAAATTTGACACTTGTCAGGGTTGAGTGAAATTCCAAACCTACGACAACGAATGAAGATTTTTTCTAAGGCCTTGAGATGCTTGTCGGCTGAAGAATGTACATCCAAATCATCGAGATAAATCTCGACGATTCGGTGTAATAGGTCTTGGAAGGCCAGTTGCATGACCCTCTGAAATGTTGAAGGGGCGTTGCATAAGCCAAAAGGCATGACATTATAAGTGTAGACCCCATTTTCTGTTGCAAAGGTTGTCTTGTGTTTATCTTCAGGGGCTATTTGAACAAGGAAATAACCGCTGAATCCATCCAAGAAGCTAAAAGCTTCAGCTCCTGCCATTTCCTCAAGAATTTGGGTCATTAAAGGTAAGGGAAAATGGTCTTTCTTCGTAACCACATTAAGATTTTTCAGATCGACACATATACGAAGTTTGCCATTTTTCTTGGGTACGACCACAATGGGTGATACCCAATCATATGTTGGACTTCATAGATGAAACCAACATCCAACAATTTATTGATATCTTCATCGATTCTCTCACGATAGACAGAGTTACATTTGTAAGGTTTAGCCCTAGCAGGCTTAGCGTTGTCTTCTAAAGAAATCGTATGGACCGCTACTTCAGCCAGGATTCCTTTCATTTCTGTATAGTTCCATGCAAATACATCCATGTATTTGCGAAGTGAAGTTTCCAGATCAGAAAGTTGTGCTAACGAAAGGTGTGCACCAACATGAACTATTCAATTCATCTCGTCAGGATCTTTAAGGTTTAATATAATTGTTTTAGCGGGTCCTTCGAAGGAGTGGGAACTTGGTGTAGGTTCCCGGTATGGCTGTGGTAACTGGATAACGACGTCATCCAAGGTGAAGTCTTTAAACTTTTGTGGGAGATCAAAGGGTGGCTCCACAAAGTTTACGGGAACTTTGGGAATCATTTGAGTGGAGGTACTACCAGACATGGAAGCTTGGTCTGATTGTTTGATTTCTGTTTCTTTATCACCCCGTAATGCACTCCATGCCCTCAGGATATGTACCACCACCGGGTACACTCCATGCCACCTACTTTCAAGTAGGCTTGACCCGTCCCTAGGTCACCACATGATGCACCAACTAAAGATCATCGTCCATACATCAATTGACATATCATACCTGAGCAACTGTAGCATCTCCCTGAGTGCCACCCCAATGGACTCGTCATCCACATGCTATGCTCATCTGATGTCTCCGATCCTGATCACCATCCTGCTAGACAAGCCAAACTCCAAAGCATCACTTGTTCCACTTGGGTCCTAGCATCTGCTCGCTCTCCCTAGCTATATGCCACCCGACTCCATGCCAATGCAAGCCTGTCCCTGAGTCGCCACTCAGCTCATGGGATCCCGAGACCACTGTCTCCCTGATCGTACTTAGGTATATGGCGCTGAGTGACTCCCTCTAGGCTTTCCCATGATCTCACCACCTGAGAATCTGCACCATGGAAATTCCAACACCTGTGCCAAGCCTAGACTCCTACAAATACAGCCAAATGCATGAAAGCTATAGGTAGCTTATCCACGCCCGTGATGGTAGATGTCTTCCCATCGATGCCAATGTCCAAAACTGGCCCCATGCTGTAATGCCATCCTGTACTCCCAAATGAGCACACCATGTAGTCCTCGCCATCAGTGTCTCATGCAGTAGATCACTAGCAAAACACCCATCATGGTGCTTGCCCTCCGATCACAACCTGTGCGATCTCCATCAGCTCTCCAACCTAGAGCTGGCTCTCAAAGCTTCACGCTTTGTCCATTTGTGTTTGCAGTGTTCTGAATCCATCATGAATTCCACTTGTAAGTCCTGTCCATGCCAATGACTCAAGTCCAATATGAAATAGCTGGCCCATGATGACCATCTCATGTCATCCTATAGTGCTATTCCTACCAGGTATTCCAATGCCATACCTGATCACAAAGATCTGAGCATCCTGTGAATGGTTCCAAACCACTCCCTGAGAATACACTGAGATGTGAACTCCAAGGCCACATCAAGTCCCTCACATGACCGTGCATGCCAATATCCCTCCAAGTGAACCAGTGAGATCTTCCATGGCCCAAATCAAATTATCTGCCCCTTGTCATCACTGAAATTTGCATCTCTGATGCAATATTGATATGGCAAATTGACTTGACTTATCCAAAGTGGCAGTTGAAGTGTATCTCCTCAATGACAAACCTGATACATTGCTCCACAGCTACAATGGCTTGATCAAAATTGTTTTACCGACTGCAAAACCGCAAAATCATCACACTCACTACTCACCAATAGCATCCAAAGTGTGATTATCGACCCATTCTTCATCCTTTGTGTGTCCCACACATAGCTCATCCAATGCAAGTTCGCTATCTTGCCCAATGGCTTCCAACTGGCACCACCTCGCACTTCCATCACCTGTGACCGCCAAAATGTGTGTACCTCCAAGCTAGCCCATATTTCCCTCCGAACGAGAAATTTCCAAGCTACAGATGCATGTGTCAATGCAGCTATCACCTGACTCGACAATGCCACTGCTGATCATACCTGTGAGAGCGTTCCCCCAAAATGCCACTTGACGTTGGTTGGTTCGAACCCCAAAAGTTGAACCTGATCACAAGAATTTTTCACCTGTAACCGGCATACCATGCCTCCTCTCACCTGTGATTGCTTGCCCTCTCAAAATTGTCGCCAATGATGAGTAGTCACGCCGCCAAACTGCACTTCCGTCGCCAATACTAGCTTTCTCCACACAATTCCGCTACCATTCGTCCCCATACTGCATTTACCGCTTCTAAACACCCTGTTACCCTATCAAGAGTAAGTAATAATGATTCCAAAGTGATAATGCCTCATTGTACCGCCCTATAGCAGGTTTCACCAACCAAAAATTGCCCCAAATTTGGCCCTAAGGTACCCAAATGGCGAATGTAGCCCATCACTAGGTCACCCGCACTCTGCTCGATAGAATGGTGATGAGAACTCCCCAAAATGCATTTTCCCTTGCTCTGTGACATCGATTTGTCGGCTGGATCTGAGCAGCTAGTTTTAGGGGTCATTTTGGCCCAAGGATGGCCAAAAAAGATGCCTTCTAGCTAAAGATAGCCCTCTTCAAAGATTTCCCTTGCAAAATGAACTATAACTTCATATTGAAGTTTCTTAATGAAGAACCATTGACTTTAAAAGTCGAGTCCCTTTCAACAATTCAAAATGAAATTTTTTAATGAAAACTAAGTTCCTTTTGCACTTCATGGGCCTTTAGGTCCTCTTCAAACCAATCAAATGGTTCATTGCAAATCCACGGTCCACATTACTCCTTATCAGCAAGATCTTGACCATGGATCTGTTTCCTCTCAATTGGATGACTGTCCATAAATTCGCGCGCTGATCCTCAGCCCTGGGTCCGCGGGTTCCTTCAAGGCACTATGGACCTCTCCTCTTCACCGCGCGTGCGACCTTCCTGCGCGTCTAGGCTTCTTTCTCCTCCTTCAAAGCTTCTTTACACAAGGAAGCTATTGCTCAATCTGGCAGATTGATGACACCACGGCCAGCGTAGGCATCCTCACCCAGCTGGGTCGCCCAGTGTAGCCGTTTACAGCTCCCAAAAAGTCTGCCTACAGACCAAGATCCAAAGTTTTCCCATCAAAAACCCTAGCCATGAGAAGAAGAAAAAAAAATAACTTGGGGCATTTTCCAATCTCACTCTGAAATTTTTCTTGCAGCTACTTGCCTCACAGAGGTCGCCCTCCTCAAGGCATCTGATGCAATTTACAACTCCTCGTTTGGTATCCAATTGACTACAAATAGTCCGCTTTCTTGAGAAATCCGCATATAGCTCATAGAATTGGAAAATTTCTCAATTTCTCAATTTTTCACCAAATCTGACCCTGTAAATTTCTATGGCTCTCTTCGTCACTGCTCTTTGCATAACTTTCTGCAAGCCCCGTTGCGCCAAACGGCTGTCCACACAGTGAGTCATGAAGCCACCACCGATGATTTCCTCGAAACCACCGAAACTGCAAGTTTCTCCGTGAATTCTCCCCGAAATCCACCTACGACGATCGTTTTGATCTTCCCCAAAGCTCTGATCGAAGGAACTTTGCTGTCTCCTGCCATCCGGACTGCCTACACCCCGTATGGAGTCCTCTCTCCTGAGACACTTTGAGTGCTATTTCTCCTGGTGAAAGACGCTATCCCATAGCTCCTCCGGATCGTGCATACCTGCTACACCCTGAAGCTCTGATACCAAGTTGAAATTCTGTTAGGATCTAGTGCAGTATGCAGATCACATCACACAATCACCATAGCCACTCCTCACAAGCTCTCAAAGATGTCACAACAAAAGTTAAGTCTATTATGAAGAAACAATGTACATATAGAGTATTTACAAACTGCATGAAAAGGCAGGTGTTCTAAAATTGGCCTACCACCTGTTAAACTAAGGTCGGGCCCAATATGGCCAAATTCGACCGACAAACTTGGGACATGCCCTCAAGTATAGCAAGTACCGTAAATAACTATGTACAGGCTAATTCTTCCTATGTGTGGCTACTCGGCTAACTCAAGTAGCCGGCTACGGGATCAGTGCCCGATCAATATATCCTAATGGGTCATGTCCCGATCACAACCATTTACATCATCACATTTAGAGCTTACATAAAATGTATATCAAATTAACTCTGATTTCTAACTATGAAAGCCCCATGACTTTGCCAATGGCAAGGTGATGCTAGTCCCCTTTGCAACACCTATTTTCAACAGAGTCATAGGAATCTGAGGAATTTCAGGAATTTCTTCTGTTTTCCACTGGTCGTCAGGAATAGTAGGCAGTTGAAAACTACGATGGATATAGCGTTGAAGCCCGGTGAAAGATTTTATCATGCTATGGAATGGCATGGTGAGTTGAGCTTGTAGGAGGTTAGAAAATACTTCAAGTCCCTATAGGGATTGCTCTTTTTTGAAGATTTGAGTGGATAACAGACTTTCCGTATTTTCTTCCTCTCGCAAAAACTCATCTCTAAATTCATTGTACTGCCTTTGTTCCACTTAGGTCTGGGTAGTCTTTGGGTAATGTGGAAGCTGTCAAGTGGCTTCCGTGATGGTCAGCTGATTTGGCAATGTGTTGCTGTTGTTCTTGGTGTTGGCGTTGTACTCTAGTGAGAACTCTAACAAGTTTGGATGATATATGACGTGCTGGAAGGATCCTGTTAGGTTGTTTAGGACAGTCTTTGAGACTGTGTTTGCGAACACATTCTAGACACTCTGCATGGTATTGGTTCTTAACTTTACAATCAAACATGAAGTGGCCAGTTTCGCCACAAATAATAAGCGGTTGCTCATTGGTTCTGTGGCAATAGCATAACCATCTTGGATGGCTAGCTGTGCAGGATTTTTCGGTGGTGTGGAATACTCATCCCGGTTGCACGAGCATGAGTTGTCGGTTTGATATGGTTGAAAACTAGCAGATGGGAGTGTTGTATCGTGATTATATGAGTGATCGTAGGAGTTATCTACAAGATGTGTTTGTGTAGATTCTTGAGGGTGTCCATGTTTCTGTGCTCCTAGATCAGGTTGTCCCCTTGGAGGTGGTCCTAAGAGCACCATTGAGGTTCATGTCTAGATTGTCTGGGCAACTCTTGTATATGGACTTGGTTGTTTCGTGGTGGATAGTGCTGATTTTGGTTTTGTGAAACAAACTGTTGTTGAGGAGGTTGATAATGTCCCCCTGACTGGTTGTGAGGTTGGTTCCTCGGGTTATAATAGCAATAGAGTGAGGTATGACCCATAAAGTCGCAGATGTCGCATTTGATCAAGGAAGTATCTGGGACCGGTTGGTATGATGGGCACTCATTACCAGTATGTGCACCTCGACAGTGAGGGCACCATGTATTCTCTCTTCTATGGTGGATTTGGCCAGTGGGTAACTGACCGGGCATTGAGCTCTGGATAGACTTAAGAATGTTTTGAAACTCTTTCGTGAGTTTCTCCATCTGTTGCTAGCGTTGCTGGTTAAGCAACTCCATTTGTGTTTTTCATAATTGTTTTCCTCATTTGGTCGAGCTTCCTGGACAACACAATGTGCTCTTTGTTCACATGGCTCATCGACATCTGATCCCTCGTCTCTTCCCAAATGGCATCAGAGATTGCTTGTTTCAATGATGTGTATTCATCATTGGAGTGAAGTTCACATCTTATCCATCGTGGGAGTCCAACGAGGAACCAAATGATGAGCATAGATTTGGTTGGCTGTTCTTGTACTTGACTTTTTAATCTTTTAAATCTTTCTATGAGTCAAATACTTTCTTATGTTTTGTCATTTTGATGTTACTCAGCTTGACAAAAGGACTTTCGATCAAACGAAATGGCTTAAAACATTTGATGAAGGCTTCCTTCAAGAGTGACCAGTCTCGTTTATCATCACGATCAAGGTTAAAAAACCATTCTCATGTTCGATCGATCATGGTCATCGAGAAGAGCTGAACCATGGCTTCTGGTGATGTCTCGTCATAGACATCGCATGCGTTCCCAAAGACTTGAAGAAAACTTTGAGGTTTAGTGTTGTCGTCGTACTTAGCTAAATCTAACTTGGGAGAACGTTTTTTAGTACGCGGAACATTATTTGCAAAAGCTTCGTTTAAGTGAGCTCATGCATGTGAAGATGTTGCAGCATGAAAGTGTGGTCGATCGTATGGAACTTCATTTCGCATGGGTTTCCATCTATCTAATGGGTTGGTTGATGGCTCATGGATTTGGGACTTCATCCTAGAATATCTATTGAATCGAGCCTGTTCGGTAGATGGAGATACCATCTCTAGTGGATAGTCTTCTGTGGAATTCGGATCGTAAGGACAATCCATAGCAAATCTAGAGGACCTTAGGATTGGATAAGTAGGCCTCTTGGACTCTTTGGTAACTTGGTTGTTTTTTTTTTTTTCTCAACGATATTAGTCAGAGACGAATGGTGTGTGTCCAAATGGCACAGTTCTTTTTTGGTGTAAGGGTTTTGCAGTAAGCTGGGAAAGAACTGTGGTAATTGGCAAACACTGAGATCTAGTCAAATAATAAAGTCCACATTGTTTTGACGTTGACTTGGTTCAAACTGTAAGTTGAAGTTCTCGGTTGAGAGTTGATAGAAAATCCTCGGTTGAAAGTTGATAGAAAATCCTTGGTTGAGAGTTGATAGAAAGGTCCAATTGAGAGTTGATAGAAAAGTCTGGTCGAGATCAGACAGAATGCTTCAGTCGAGATCTAACAAAATGTGTTCAGTCGAGATCGGGACGGAAGGCTTCGGTCGAGATTTAACAGAATGCACTCGGTCAAGACCTGATAGAAAGCTTCGGTCGAGATCTAAGAGAATGCGTTTGGTCGAGATCGAGGCGTAAGGCTTCGGTCGGAATTTAGCAGAATGCCCTCGGTCGAGACCTGATAGAAAACTTCTGGTTGAGATCTGATAGAAAGCGTCCAGTCGAGATTTGACAGGATGCTTCGATCAAGATGTAACTGAAAGCCTCCGATTGAGATGAGACAGAAGGTCTTCGGTCGAGATTTGACAGGATGCTTCAGTCGAAATGTAACTGAAAGCTTCCGATTGAGATGAGACAGAAGGTCTTCAGTCGAGATTTGACAAGATGCTTCGGTTGAGATGTAACTGAAAGCCTCCGGTTGAGATGGGACAAAAGGTCTTTGGTCGAGATTTGACAGGATGCTTTGGTCGAGATGTAACTGAAAGCCTCCGGTTGAGATGGGACAGAAGGTCTTTGGTCGAGATTTGACAGGATGCTTCGGTCGAGATGTAATTGAAAGCCTCCGATTGAGATGGGACAGAAGGTCTTTGGTCAAGATTTGACAGGATGTTTCGGTCGAGATGTAACTGAAAGCCTCCAGTTGAGATGGAACATAAGGTCTTCGGTCGAGATGTCAACTGAAAGACTCGGTGAGATTTGATCAATGAGCATCGGTTGAGGTTTAACTCAGGATTTGGCAGGATATTTCTAGTAGGGACTCGGTCGAGAGTTGGGGTGTGGTTTCAATAGGTAAATAAAACAAGGCTCGATCCGGTCCAGACGAGAGTCATGGAGCTTGGCTAGGTAAGGAGTGTGAAGCCTCAGTAGAAAACGGAGCTGTACGTCGGTCGAGACCAAAGTGACAACCTCTGTAAGGATGCGTTTGGGAGACTTCAGAGTGATGGTTTGGCAGCACAGATCGAAAAGGTTTGATGTTGATAAGTGTCTGTGTAGTTGTGAAAATGACGCCAAATGTTCATTGAAGTTAGCTAGAATCTGTGAACACGGTTACTCTTTTCTTCTTCTTCTTTGTTACGTCTCAAGTGATTACCGCTCTGGAAACCGTTTGTTTCTGCCCATTTCCAGAAGCTAGATCTTTACAGTTAAGTCCTCCTATTTAGAACAGTTTCCAGGCATAAATGTTTCTCAGTTTGCAACGTGTATTCCTAGCCTATCAGTGGAATGAGATTGTTACGTTCACTCAGCTACATGCATTTACAAGCCATGTAACCAATCCTTGCTCAATCACAGATTTACGTTTTGGGACAGAGAGCAAGTATACAAATCTATCTACCAAACTATCTTAAGAAATCAGGGAACAATACAATAACAGAATTGAGCTACACAGCGAGAAACAAGGATCTAGAAAGCTAACTTCCTAACAGCATTCTAGCAACCCAAGAATCAAGAAACACCCATTTTTTAATGCTTGGAATACCCAAGAACAATCAAGGACATGATTGTTAGTGAATATGCAAGATCAGATCCACAATCTCAGCCTATATAGTTTACCTGCATACTGGAACTACAAAATCAAAAAACAAGGAAATTAATCCACATCTACATTCCACATTGCAAGAAAGTAAGCAAGAAATCTAATTAATCCACATTCACAACAAGAAATCAGAACATAATTATAGGAATTTCACTCAAGAAGATAGCCATGAACAAGGAGCTTCTCAATTGCCAAGAACTCATGGAGGATCTTCTTTATTCAATAAAGAGAGATGACAATACAATAAAAGCTCTCTCACAAGAGAGGGGGGGCCTTAAATAAGCAAGAGGGATGTCCATGTGGAGCATTAGTGGTAATTCCACTAATTTAGAAATTACAAGTGGAAATAGCCCTTCCACTAGAGGTCACCATCAAAAGGTGGCTCACTCTAAATTATTTAAGGGGGTCTACACTTATTTACATTGCTTAGGAACATTACTAGCTCCTACATGGTCGTTCCTTCTCTGGGATACACCATGTAGGCTCACATAGAAAATAACTGTAATCCTAGCTAGTAATCCTCGGCTCTCATGCTCGGCTCTCAGCTTCTTCTGCTCACCTCCTTTTGAGACCTCCTCGATCATGGGTGAGAGATACTCTGTGTCTTCAGCTTGGCTCGACATCTGGGGATTCTTTGGAATATGCTAATAGTGAACCATAATCCATTGTTAATCAATCGCCATTGAACAATGAACATTCAACATTAACATTTACAAATTACCATTTAACATTATAGTAAACTGTAATAAGTATAGTATATATACCTATACAACGTGCTGTGGTCCGACCTCCTCAATGGCAGCTCGAATGTGTGAGAACATGTAGTCGCCCATGACTGCCTCCCCAGAGGTGTCGATGGATCTGATAAACATCGTCCCCATGCATGAAGACACCATGATATTCAATATGTGGCACCTTCTCGTATCGTTCCAACCATCAAATATGCTACCATACCCAGTTGAAAGTTTACAGGTGACAAGTCATGACTGATATTGCAATGTTGCACAACTTACAAGTTTGAAGTGACAAGACAAGATGATAGATCCGATATCGTAATTCAAATTTCATGGCAAATTTCAATGATAAATGATCATTTGAGTATTGACAAATTACAATCATGATTCATGATTCATGATTAAACATAAATAGCTAGCTGCAATTAACAAGTAATAAGTTGAGCAATGCCACCACATGGCACAATGTATGAAAACTTAATGTACAAATTACAATTTATAATGTACATACTACATAATACATATCAATGATCTCAGAAATTCAGATCAGTCATCATAGAGTCTTTAAACTTTACAGTGCATAAATTTAAAAGGATACTAGTACATATTGGGCCATGCCTTCCTGAGAGGCTTTAGCTTCTGGTCAACAGAAGCCCGCTCATCAAGAAGTCTCTTCGTCCTCAGGTGCTCACAAGATGGCCCCGGCCACACCTGCCCAATCGCACTGCACTCATCGCCCTCCTCCATGTCGGGGTCCTAGCTAGATGAAATGGTAGATCGCAGGTGTAGAACAACTGTCGAGAACAATTGTTGAACGACAACCTCTGCTTCTACCATGGCTCTAGGAGCGAAGCTGGACACATTATACTCCCTACCCCCCATTTGTGTAGTACGACCCCGTCTACCTCTCCCTCTCTTAGGTGGATGATGTGGTGCTGATATGGTCATGGCTGGAGGTGGTGTCGAGGATCTTGCACCAGAAGGCGGGTCAGCAGGCCGGGTACTAGGCCCTGCCTCATCTGCAGCTCTGTCCTCTGAGCCATGGGAAGCGAGGGGTGAGCGGATGGCAACTGGGGGGCGTGATGTGGTGGCCTCTGGCTGTGTCACCGCCACATCTGCCAAAAAAGACAAACAATACAATTTTAAAATTAGAATTTAGATGATCTGAGATCAATGATTGTTGAACTTGAAACTTCAAACTTGATGTGAGATAAAACTTGATCAATGTGAAATTAGAATGTTTGGACTTTGAAGTGTAAGAGTTGAATGTTTACCTCTCTGTCTGGGCCCCATACTCGAAGGTCCTGTTGGATTTATCTCCTTTACTCTCCTAAATCCTATGTTAATTTGCCTCCATTCATGCTGCTGCATTTTTACTCGTGTTGTCGCACAGTCTGCATATTTGAGCTGTTTGTCGCCACAGTCTGCATTTTTACTCGGGAATTTCCACAGGTGAAAAACTCGACACTCTCGCTTTTTCACCTTAGAGCCATCCTGAGCAACTAAGTGTTTTGAGACACTTCCAGAAAAGCGACAATTGCGTAGTCCGCATAAATACAAGTAAATTTGAACAGGCGAAAAATACAAAAAATGCGACACTGCATTTTTACACGCATTTTATGACAGGCGAAAAATGCAACACTGCCCTACAAATGTTGAAGGTTTCCTACAAATGCTGAAGGTGCCCTACAAATGTCGATGGTGCCCTTATAGAAATGGCAAAGATACCTTACAAATGATTTTTCTAAGGCATTAGACAGAGTGTCGCAATTTTCACGTTTTCATCGTCTGAATTTTAGCGAAGCCCGACATCACGGTCTCCTCACGCTCGTTCCATGCACTATGCAATCAGATTTGACAACAACAACAGCCACCCACAATCTCCCACAGACAGCACAACCACTTTTGTACCTTCTTCATCTGCACACCTACAAAAATTATGTATATATTGGATACCATCTCAGTATTCAGATAACAGAAGATAGAACGAAACATCACTTGTAATTCAGAGACAGACATTGCAGATGCCCTTGCGCATTGATTCTTTCTGTCAGATGGATTGTCAGTAACAGGTTCATCACCTTTACAGATTGTGATTAGCTTTGTGATCCACGCGGTTACGTCCGCTATTGTTTTGTGCTCACCTGTATATTTTGTTATACTTAATATGATTATAGCTCTGTTTGGTTTTGCATTCAGATTTGTGTCAATCCTGCAATACTTTTCTACGTTCTGTCTGGCCATCTAATTGCTTAGTTTGATTGTCTGCTCTTCGCGACTAATAATCTGTCTAGCTGTTCGCGACTAATTATTAGTCTAGCTCTTCGCGACTAATAATTAGTCTAGCTCTTCGCGACTAATAATTTGTCTAGCTCTTCGCGACAAATTATTTGTCTGATGTTTTGTTGCTTAATGTTTGACTATGTAATCACTGTAGTACTAACAATTTCATAGTTAGTTACTATAAGATCGAACGTGATTTCTATCACTAATGTTTTGTTCGAAATTGATAGGCATAGTCATGCATGAGAAAAGAGGAAGATAGCTTATTCCGTTGTGCACGAGTATTTTTCATTTGAGTTTGTTTCTTTTCATGTTCGTTTTGCAACTGCTTACAAACTTGCCAAGCTCATACAACAGCTGGGTGATGATCATCACGACGCATCCAGAGTTGACTCTTTCAAGAGTCATTGCAATGTTGTTGTAGGAAGACACATGGAGGAATGAAGCATCTAGTTCCTTGGCTAATTCTCACGCTTTGTACACCAACAAAGGCACGACTAAGTAGAAGAAAAAGAAAGACTCGAAGTAACCAAAGCAAGTCCATAAACGAACACAACACAAAGAACAGTCAAATCCGTAGACTACGAAGAAGCTGTTATGTAGATACTGCAAGAGAAACAACCACGAGATTCAAGACTGCCGGATACTACAAGCAAAGAACAACAGCAAGGGACAGTCAAGTCAAGTGGGCAATGCAACTACAGAAGCTCCACAACCCATTCAAGAAGCGGATCATGATGCTTTCATGATCAGTCATCAAGGAGCATCCAATGACAATTTTTGGTTCCTGGATTCCGGTGTCACTCAGCATATGACCAGCCTCATTGGTTGTTTCGAGTCCTATACACCCTACAGTACCAACAAATACATTCACGTTGGCGATAATAGCACACAAGCTATTAAAGGTGAAGGTATTGTAAGATTAAGCTTTGCAAATGATCAATCTAAGCTACTTTCTAAAGTCCTATATGTACCCAGTTTATCTACAAATCTGGTTTTTGTAAGCGAAATCACAGATCTAGGACATAAAGTAGAATTTAAATGTGATCAATCAAAGCAGTTGATAGGACAAGCAAGATCCTAGCACTCGGAAAGAGGCATGGATACTTGTATAGATTAAGTCATTGCTTTTCTGTCTCTAGTCAAGCGCTTAGTACTTTCATTCAAGCAAATAAAAGTTTACTTTAGCATTATAGACTTGGTCACTTGAATCATGCTTCTGTACAACAAATGTCTAAACATTCTATTGTTCTTGATCTAGACTATCCTGATAATAAAGTCGAGTTACCTGTCTGTCAAGACTGTCTAGTTGGTAAACATACTAGAAAACCATTTAGATCAAGCCATCAGCATACGACTAGAGGATTGTTAGATGTTGTGCATACAAACATTTGTGGCCCAATGAAGAATCCTTCTCTAAAGCATGCAAAGTATTTCATAACTTTTATTGATGAATTCTCCAAAAGAACTATGGTGTATTTTATCCAAAACAAATCAGAAGCTTTCAATTGCTTTAGAATCTTCAAGAAGCATGTAGAAAAAGAGACTGGAAGGACGATCAAGGCCCTGAGGTCTGACAATGGTGGAGAGTACATTTCTACTAAATTTAAGGAGTATTGCCAGAGCCAAGGCATTGAGCAGCAATTCATCACTCCTTATAGTCCTCAGTCAAATGGCTTGGCCGAGAGGAAGAACCGTACTCTGGTTGAATCAGCTAAATGTATGCTGGCGCATGCATCATTGCCCAAGAGCCTCTGGGCAGAAGCTGTCTCCACTGTAGCTTACGTCCAGAACAGATGTTCAACCAAGGCCCTCTCAAGCATAACACCCCATGAGGTGTGGACAGGCTCTAAGCCTTTTGTGAAGAACCTACGAGTGTTCGGATGCGTTGCCTACGCGCAGATCCCGAAAGACACGAGGAAGAAATTTGACTTCCAAGGTCTCAAGGCCATCCTGATTGGTTATACTTCATCTGATAACACATACAAGCTGTATGATCTCGATACCCAACAAATCTTGTTCAGCTGGGATACAGTCTTTATCGAAGATCAGTTCATCGACATCAAAGACAAAGATATTGTTCCAGGAGAACCTTTATCACCTGTCATTGAAAAGACAATTCGAGCTTCAGGCTCAAGCGTGTCCATTGTCGATCCACTATTTGACAGCGAGTCAGACGAAGATGTTGCTGCTACTCAACAACAAGTCCAAGGAGTGGTTCATGTTAGATTTCTTATGCCCAGCCTTACACAAATCGTTCAAGTAATGAGCATCCTAAAAAACCCGAAGGCTGACAACATATTTTTAGGCCTTCACATTTTTCCCTTTGAGATTTTCTATGACTTAAAAATCATTTTAAGACACCTTCGCCTTTTTCACCTTTTTCGCTCCTTAGCAAAAAATGCGACACACTGGCCAAGTGGCCAGAATACCTTAGAAATCATTTTTAAGGCACCTTCGTCTTTTTCGCCTTTTTCGCTCCTTAGCGAAAAATGCGACACACTGGCCAAGTGGCCAGAATATCTTAGAAATCATTTTAAGGCACCTTCGTCTTTTTCGCTTTTCGCTCCTTAGCGGAAAATGCGACACACTAGCCAAGTGGCCAGAACACCTTAGTAATCATTTTTAATACACCTTCATTTTTTTCATCTTTTTTGCTCCTTAGAGAAAAATGCGACACACTGGCCAAGTGGCCAGAATACCTTAGAAATTATTTTTAAGGCACCTTCGCCTTTTTTGCTCCTTAGCAAAAAATGCGACACACTGGCCAAGTGGCCAAAATACCTTAGAAATCATTTGTAAGGCACCTTCGTCTTTTTCGCATTTTTGCTGACCGACTTTGCCAATGGATGAGTAATCCTAAAACAGTTGGACAAACAAATATCCCAAAGGCGGTTGATGGTTACCAACTTTTGTACATATGCAAAGACTGACATAAATAGCCTTAAAGGCTTGTAAGATATTTCTTCTCTTGTAAATCTCTATATTAGCTGAAACAAGCTATGTAAGTGTTAATTTTTGGAAATTCTCTTTGAATCAGAGTTATCTATAGCCAACGTTATCACGCTCAACAAGCTGAAGTTATTACTTCAAGCCATTGAACTCACTGTTGATATTTATCAGAGTGCAATTTTTGTCTCACTACTGCGTTGTTCATTTGCACAAACTGTATGAATTCTTCTACTTGAATATTTCTGCTGCTAACTGTTGCGTTTCTGTTCCTACAAACCTACGCTCTGAGCAATCGAACCTCCGCTGCGCTCACAACCACCGTTTTATGACATGGTATTAGAGCATGCATTTTAGTAATCTGTATTTTTACTGCGGATTATCAGTCTTGTTTCTATCAAGACGTCTTTCTAGCAAACGCGCAGCCAACAGTATTCCGACAGTCATTGTTTCTACCAACAATCTCGTTCAACCAGAATGGATCCATCATCTAGTTCGTCTCTCATTGACAAACTTGATGGAGATGACTACCATCTCTAGAAATTCAAGATGAAGGTTATACTTCTAGACAAAGGACTGTGGGACATCGTTGATGGCACAGAACTCAAACCAGAAGGTGATGCAGCCATCATCACCAAGTGGAGACTGAGAGATGGCAAAGCATTTGCCAAGATCACCCTCAACACAAAGGACACTCAGGTCAGCCACATATGTGCTGTTCAGATAGCTAAGGATGCATGGGACATCCTAGCAACTCTCTACGACATTAGAGACGTTACATCCAAGCTCATCTGAGGAAGAAATTCTGAACAATGGACACCGAATTCGATTATCTTATGGAGAATCAAACATGGATACTCACTGAGCTGCCAAAGGATCGGAAACCAATTCCATGCAAATAGATATTCAAGACAATACGACGCTAAAAGAAGGCTAAATCGCTACAAGGCCAAGCTAGTTGCCAAAGGCTTTTCCCAGATTCCAGATCTGGATTATTCAAGAACCTTTTGCCCAGTCGTCAAACATGCTTCGGTCCGCCTACTCCTCTCTTTTGCAGTTGTAGCAGATCTCGAAGTTCATCAGATGGATGTCCATACCACTTTCCTCAATGGAATCATCGAAGATTAAATCTATATGACACAGCCAGAGGGATACGAACTCAACGACAAGCAACAACACCTTGTATGCATAATTCACAAGGCGCAGAGCCTGGTTTCAGAAGATCAATACATTTTTGATAGCGAATGGTTTTATTCCAAACTCAACAGACTCGAATGTTTACTTCAAATATGTATCAGAATACTTCATCATCATCACTCTCTACGTAGATGATACACTCTTATTCAATAAAAATTTGAATCTGATGAAAGATACAAAATGCATGTTGGCCCAGGAATACAAGATGACAGCCCACTATTGTCTCAGAATCCAAATTCAACGAGATCGACCCAACAGACTGATCTTTATCAGTCAGCAACGATATCTCAACAACGTGCTGGAAAAGTATGGAATGGCCAACTGCAAACCCACTCACTTTCCACTAGACCCTGGACTAAATTTCTCAAAGGAACACTCTCCTCAAACTGAGGCAGAAAAGGAGGAGATGAAGCACTACCCGTTTCAATCTATCATCGGCTCACTGATGTACGCAATGATCTGCACGCGACCAGAGGTTGCATATTCAATCAGTACACTCAACTAGTTCCTGTCAAATCCAGACATAGCTCCAAAGCGCTAACAAAGGTCATGAAGTACATTCAAGCATCGACAAGTCTTAGCATCTGCTATGGAAGCAGCCAAATTGCCAATATCCTTGATGCCTACACAGATGCGGATTGGGCAGGAGATGTTGACACCAGAAAAACAACTTCTAGATTTGTATTTTTATACAACCAAGGCCCAATCTCATGGAACAGCCGGAAGTAGACCTCAGTTGCATTATCATCAACAAAATTTGAATACATAGCTGCCATAAATGCAACCAAAGAGGCGATCTGGCTTAGGCAACTGCTTGTGGACCTCAATTTGCACAACCACTTCCAACAACAATCTATTGTGACAATCAAAGCACAATATCACTACCTCTCAATCCGAAATTTCACTCTCGAAGCAAACATATAAAAATCAGGTATCACTACCTTAGAGAGAAAGTGCACAGTAAGGAAGTAGTATTGATTTTCTGCAGAACAAATCACATGGCAGCAGATTACTTCACAAAGGCTCTATCAAAGAAGCAACATCTTAGATTTAACGATATGTTAAATCTGAAGATCAAAGTTTTTCAGGATCCACATTAAGGGGGAGTGTTAAATTTCTTATGCTCAGTCTTAAACAAATCGTTCAAGTAATGAGCATCCTAAAAAAACCAAAGGCTGAAAACATATATTTAGGCCTTCACATTTTTCCCTTTGAGATTTTCTATGACTTAGAAATCATTTTTAAGGCACCTTTGCCTTTTTCGTCTTTTTTGCTCCTTAGCGAAAAATGCCAAACACTGGCCATGGGGCCAGAATACGTTAGAAATCATTTTGAAGGCACTTTTGTCTTTTTCACATTTTTTGCTTCTTAGCGAAAAATGCGACACATTGACCAAGTGGCCAGAATACCTTAGAAATTATTTTTAAGGTACCTTCGCCTTTTTCGTCTTTTTTGCTCCTCAGCGAAAAATGCAACACACTGGCCAAGTGGCCAGAATGCCTTAGAAATCATTTTTAAGGCACCTTTTCTTTTTTGACTTTTTTTTTTCCATAGCACTGGCCAAGTGGCCAGATTACCTTAGAAATCATTTTAAAGACACTTTTGTCTTTTTCGCATTTTTGCTGACCGACTTCGCCAATGGATGAGTAACCTTAAAACAACTAGAAAAACAAATATCCCAAAGGCGGTTGACGGTTACCAACTTTTGTACATATTCAAAGACTGGCATAAATAGTCTTAAAGGCTTGTAGGATATTTTCTCTCTTGTAAATCTCTAGATTAACTGAAACAAGCTA